>CM061137.1:158956884-159536884 GCA_030789695.1 Scilla litardierei | reverse complement strand
ATAACAGACTTTTTATAAAAAACAAAACTTAACGCCTTAGAAAACTTTTCCCGTTCAAACTAGAATTCTAAAAGGAATCAAATTGTCTTCTATTAATACGGCTGAAAAAGACTTTAAATATAACTGGAACTCTAAAAAAGTAAAATCCTAACTTGACTCATTCTAAAAAAATGAGAAAAAAGAAACTGAAATAAATTCTACTTCTACTGGCATTCTCTTTTTTCATTTCTTTTAATCTTCTAGAAGCCAAGGTATCTTCAACTCCCAAAATAAAATAAAAGTCGATCCTTGTTTGTTTCACATCAATTCTCCTTTGACGGGAGAAAACTTATCATTAGGTATTAAAGTAAAGCCGGATGAGGACCCCTCACACGATTATGTTAGGAAAAATAATTCTTAAGTAGCAAAATGGATGGAAAAAGATAGAACCTATAGGTTAGTTGTGTTCCAAATATCGTTCGATATTCACAATGTTGGCCGTAATATTGAAAAAATAAGGGGCCGATACGATATATGTAATTTTATTCCGGTTTCCAATTTTCAACTAGTATCGTCTGAAATTTTAGAATCAAGCTGCCATTTCAGCCGATATTTTGGTTTGAAATATAGGGTGATTTCAATGTGTTTTACTTTTAGATTGTTTTGAGTTTAATAATACTTATAAAAGGAAGATGTTTGTTGATCGGATATGCAACCCCACTTTTATCAAAAAAATTTCAACTACATCGCTTGTTGATCTTCTTTCTTTCTCCTATCGCTATCTTCTACGATCTTAGTAGCTGAGGTTTAATCTTCCTCCTCTTCCGCCTCTCGATCTCGAATCATGCCAGTGTAGTAACTGGCAGCAAAATGATGTGAATCGTCGTAGATCGATTCACAACTTTAAAGAGGAAAATTAAAAGAGAGGAAAAGTTTGTATTTTTCGCTTGATTGAGATAAGAACCTAGATAGTTGATCTTATTAGAGACAAGATCGATCTCCCCGCTTTGGATGAACGGACCAAAGCTTAAGCACCGTCAAATGACGCTTGAGAGTTTTCTCACAATACAAGCATAAAGCAACAAAATGACGGCTAGACCTAGTATAAAGAAAGAGGAGGTATTTTGGTAAAATACCAAAATACCCTCCCACTAAGAAAATGGCCTAAACCGCGCTCCCGCGTCTCCTGCGACGTGCGTAAGTGATGACGCCTCCACCGCCACGTGCTCCATCCCCAGAGGAGGGCCCCGGTGCACCGGGTGCACCCGCATCAATACCCCCCCTAAAAGAGCCACCTTGTCCTCAAGGTGGAAATCTGGATACTGCGCCTGGACCACCTCGTAATCCTCCCAAGTAGCCTCGCAATCTGGTAGCCCTGCCCAGTAGATCAGCACCTCTCTCCGTCGTCCCGCTCCCTGGCGGACCGCCCGCACCTCCAAAGGCTCTAACAACACCTCCATGTCCTCCGTAAGTGTAGGGGGAAGAGTGGAGGACACAGCATGGTCCCCAATCGCCTGTCTCAGCTGTGACACGTGGAACACAGGGTGAATCGCCGACGTGGCTGGTAGCCTCAAACGGCATGCCACCTGTCCGACCGTGGCCTCCACCTGATATGGACCGAAGTAGCGAGCCGCCAACTTCTCGTTCGGCCTCCTCGACATCGACCTCTGTCTGTAGGGGCGTAGCTTGAGATAAACCATATCTCCCACCTGGAAGCTAACGTCCCGTCGATGCCCGTCCGCCTGAGCCTTCATCACTTGCTGAGCCCGCAATAGGTGCTTCCGCAGCTCCCCCAACAGCCCATCCCTCTCCTCCATGTATGTCTCAACTCGTGACACGGGAGTCTGGCTGTTTCCAAAGCGCACCAATGGTGGAGGGTTACGTCCATACAACACCCTGAAAGGCGTCGTCCCTGCTCTCGAATGGTACGAGGTATTGTACCAATATTCCGCCCACGCCAACCACCTGTACCACTGCCTAGGTGTGTCTGAAGCAAAGCACCGCAAGTACGTCTCTAGGCTGCGGTTGACGACCTCCGTCTGACCGTCTGTCTGTGGGTGGTAAGCGGTACTCCTCTTCAGGACCGTACCCTGTACCCTAAACAGCTCCCTCCAAAAGACACTCATGAATACCTTGTCCCTGTCGGACACGATGGATGCCGGTATCCCATGTAGCCGTATCACCTCCCTCGTAAATGCCGATGCTACTGATACGGCTGTGTAAGGATGCTTCAGGGGGATGAAGTGTGCATACTTACTCAGCCTATCCACCACCACCATGATCACAGTGTACCCCTCTGAACGTGGTAGCCCGTCGATGAAATCCATGGTAATATCCTCCCACACCCTCTCTGGTAGTGCCAACGGCTGAAGCAGTCCCGCTGGGGCCATCGCCATGTACTTGTGACGTTGACAGACGTCACAAGCTGCAACTAAGCGTGCAATCCCTCTCCGCATCCCTGGCCAGTACACCTCTCTGGCCATCCTCTGATAAGTCTGTTGTACCCCCGAGTGACCCCCTGTCACGGAGCTGTGGAACTCCTGGAACAACACAGGTATGAAGGCCGAGGTCCTCGGCAACACTAACCTCCCCTGGTACAGTAGTCGGCGCCCCTCCAAAGCATATCCTGCCGGCTCGTCCGCCCCACTCTGAATCCGCTCGCGGATCTGCTGTAGCTCCGCATCACCCTCCGCCTCCTGCAACATGGGCTCCCAATCCAGCCACATGGGCCTGGATAGTGCCCTCAAGTCCACACACTCCTCTCGTCGAGACAAGGCATCCGCAGCCTTGTTCTCCAACCCGGGCCGATACTCTATCTCAAAGCGGTATCCTACCAGCTTGGATAACCAACGCTGGTGCTCCTCTGTGACTAACCGCTGCTCGAGGAGGTATTTGAGGCTCCTTTGGTCCGTCCTGACTACGAACTCTCGGCCCAACAGGTAGGGTCTCCACTTCAGCACTGCCAACACTATGGCCATCAACTCCCTCTCATAGACCGATTTCAGCCGTGCCCTAGCTGATAGCACCTGGCTGAAATAGGCTACTGGTCTGCCCTCCTGCATGAGCACCGCCCCTAGACCGTACCCTGAGGCGTCCGTCTCCACCACAAAAGCCTTGCCAAAGTCTGGCAAGGCGAGCACTGGCGCCGTCGTCATCGCCACCTTCAAGGCCTCAAAAGCCTTGGTGGCCTCCTCCCCCCAGTGGAACCCATCCTTCTTCAGCTGCTCCGTGAGAGGCCATGCTATAGTGCTGTACCCCTTGACGAACTTCCTGTAGTAGCCCGTCAGCCCCAAGAAGCCTCGCAGTGCTCGTAAAGTCGTGGGCACCGGCCAATCCAGCATGGCCGCTATCTTTGCTCTGTCGGCCGCCACCCCCCTCAGCTGACACCACGTGCCCCAGGTACTCCACCCTTGCCTGACCGAAACTGCACTTCTTTCGGTTGGCGTATAATTGGTGTGCAATCAACTCCCTGAACACTACCTCCAAGTGGTCAATGTGCTCCCCCATGCTCCTACTGTAGATGAGGATGTCGTCGAAGAAGACTAGGATGAACCGTCGCAAGTAAGGCTGGAAAACCTTGTTCATCAAGGCCTGGAATGTCGAGGGGGCGTTGGTCAAGCCAAACGGCATGAGCAGGAACTCGTAATGTCCCTCATGGGTGCGGAAAGCGGTCTTCGGCACGTCCTCTGGCCGCATCAAGATCTGGTGGTACCCCGCCTTCAGGTCGATCTTCGAGAAGATTGCCGCCCCATGCAGCTCGTCAAGCAGCTCGTCGATTACCGGAATAGGAAACTTGTCGGCGACAGTCTCCTTATTCAGCGCCCGGTAATCGACGCAGAATCTCCAACTAACGTCCTTCTTCTTCACCAGTAGTACTGGGGAAGAAAAGGGACTCACACTTGGCTGGATCACGCCAGCCTGCAGCATCTCCCGCACCATCCTCTCTATCTCATCCTTCTGCACATGCGGGTACCTGTAGGGGCGCACGCTCACCGGTGCCACCCCGTCACGCAATACTATCGCGTGCTCATGCCCCCTCGTCGGAGGTAGCCCTTGCGGGCTCTGGAAGACCTCCTGGTACTGCTCCAGTACTGACTCTACCTCCATTGCGGTCTCCTCCTGCTGCTCCTCCTCCGCGGACAACCCCTGATACTCCACCAGAAACCCCTCTCCCTCATCCCGCAACGCTCGCGTAATGGCCTTGAAAGCCACTACCGAAAAGCAGAGGGTCGGGTCCCCTGTCAGCACCACCGTCTTGCTCCCCTCCTGGAACTCCATCCGAAGAAGCTTCCAGTTCACCTTCATCTCCCCGAGCTTCTTAAACCACTGCACTCCTAATATGACATCCACGTTGCCCAACTCCAACGGCAAGAAGTCTTCCAATATCTGAAGCCCCTGCAACGTGAAAAACACCCCCTTGCAGAGCCCCTTACTCTCCTCCATCTTCCCTGTGCCCAGCAACACAGTGAACTTCTCCATCGTGCTCAACTCCAACCCGTGACGCTCTACCAGCCGCCTCGATATGAAGTTGTGGGTCGCCCCACTGTCAATCAATACCGTCACCGTCTGATCTCCCAATGTCCCTGCCAACTTCATAGTATGGTTCGGAGTGAACCCTACCACGGAGTTCAGCGACACCTCTGCAAAATCCATGTGCACATGCTCCTCCTCAGGCTCCTCCACTATCCCCGGCTCCTCCTCCTCCGGGTACTCCTCCTCGTCGGGCACGATCACGATCTGCAGCAACTTGCTCGCACATCGATGACCGGGGGTGAACCTCTCGTCACACCTGAAACATAGGCCCGCCGCTCGCCGTGCCCGCATGTCAACCTCCGTCATGCACCTACCAGGTACGGTGGTGCGGACCTCTCCTGCAGCTGGTCTAGGTGGTACTGGAGCTGGTGGTCCGATAGCTGGCCTGGGTGGTGCGGGTGCTACTGTGCTGCGCTGCCCCTGCGCCCCCCAAGTTCCCCTAATGCGTCTCTCCTCCGACTGCTTCTCCTCCGCCTTGTGGGCTAGGCGAAGGACATCCTCCAGACACTGAGGGCTCTGCATCCTCAGCTCCGCTCGTATAGAGGGCTTCAGTCCCCTCATGAAGTTCCCGATCATCACCTCATCGGTCACCCCCTTCACCCTACTGTTCAGCATCTCAAATTTCTCCACATAGTCACGCACTGTCCCCTCTTGCCTCAGGGCCGACAGCTGCTCGTAAAAATCCCCTCCCGCTGTCTCCTGAAATCGGTCTACGATCAGCGCTGATAGCTCCTCCCAGGTGCGAAAAGGGGACCGTGCTATCTTCCACCGGTACCAAGCCAGAGCCTTCCCCTCAAAGTAAATCCCGATGGCCTTCAGGACCTCCTGCTCCGTCAGACCCATCACCTGGAAATACCTCTCCGCTCGGTATATCCACCCATCAGGGTCGGTGCCGTCAAAGGTCGGCATCTTCAGCTTCATCAACCGCCGATCTGCGTTGATGTCGCCTAGCTGCCCCCTATCTCCGCCTCGGTCAACCCCCCTGACCATCTCGCCACCCCGAGCCTCCCTCGGGCCTCCCCTGTCGACCCCGTACAGCTCCTCGGGCCATGCAGGTCTCTCCCACGCCTCGGGCTGGTAGTAGTGCCCCGGAAACTCTGGCGGTCGTGCAAAATTGGGCCCTTGCCCCGGCGGAATAGTCTCTGCTCTCCAAAACTGGCCCGCTGGGGCCCCAATAGCTGCTCCTGAGGCCCATCCGCCTCTCGATGCCCCCAAAGCTCCTCCAGATTGGGGTACGAACCCCGCAACACCGCCAAACACCCCTCCCCTGCTCGCAGCGCCACCGGGAAAGCCGCCCGGGCCCGCTGACCCCTGCCCGGGGTCCAGCGGACCCGCCCGGCCCCAGGTAGGGGCCGCGCCTTCATTGCCGCCCCCGCCTGGGGCTGCCGACCCCCAGGCGGGTGTCGCGCGGGTCGCCAGACCCCCAAAAGGGGTCGGCGACCCCTGGGCACCCCCGCCAGGGGGTGCCGGCCCTCCGGCGGCCCCAGGTGGGGGCGCCGGAGGCCGGGGGTGGCCGGCCTGACCCGCCCAGGCCATGGCTGGGCCGGGCGGGTCTGTCGGCCCCCTATTAGGCCCGACCGGGCCCGTAGAGGTAGATCCGGGCCCGGTCGCGCCAAACCCTAGCCCGCCGGCTAGGGTTGTAGCCGCCGCCGCCGCATGTGACTCCCCGTGGCTCGGGGGTCCTTGATTTGTCGAAACGACGCCGGAATCGCCTTGGATCTCTTCCATTGCTCTCTCCTTGTCGCGATCCGCCGCCTTCTCCTTGGTCAACCCTTGCAATAACTCCATTATCGCCGGAATAGCCGCCGTGGCCTCCGCGGTTTCCCTTCTCATGGTTCGAAGCTCCGATTGAATGTCCTCTTGGGTGTGTGCATGATCCTTGATCGAAGCTTCCATCGCCTTCCTCAAACCCTCGATCTCGTGATTGAGATCGTCGCGTAGTCCTTGGATCTTCTCATCCACGGAAGCTCTCGTTCCCGTTGCCATGGACTCGTAGTGCTCTGATACCAATTGATGTGAATCGTCGTAGATCGATTCACAACTTTAAAGAGGAAAATTAAAAGAGAGGAAAAGTTTGTATTTTTCGCTTGATTGAGATAAGAACCTAGATAGTTGATCTTATTAGAGACAAGATCGATCTCCCCGCTTTGGATGAACGGACCAAAGCTTAAGCACCGTCAAATGACGCTTGAGAGTTTTCTCACAATACAAGCATAAAGCAACAGAATGACGGCTAGACCTAATATAAAGAAAGAGGAGGTATTTTGGTAAAATACCAAAATACCCTCCCACTAAGAAAATGGCCTAAACCGCGCTCCCGCGTCTCCTGCGACGTGCGTAAGTGATGACGCCTCCACCGCCACGTGCTCCATCCCCAGAGGAGGGCCCCGGTGCACCGGGTGCACCCGCATCACAAAACAAAGCGTGTTTTCCTCATCCGTCAGGCTTACGTCACTGACACTGAGTCCTTGGCGAGAACTACGTCCAAAAACTCCTCAAAAGGCCATATGTTTTCAATTCTTTTCAAGTTTTAATATAATTTGGTAGAAAATTCAAGTTCAATGCAATATATTGAGCTAAGTATACCCTTAACATACTTTATAAGAGTTTATATAGTTTATATCTACTCAAATATATGTATGGAAAGCATATGATATCTATTTTTCGCATCCGATATGACACTTTGATATTTGATCGATATCCTCGATATATATCAAATATCAGCTATCCAATATCATATTTTTCAAATTGTTATATGGGTTAGCTGATCAAGGAGGAAAAAGATCAGCTTGACCCCCACGGCAACCCCCCTCACACATTGTTTTAGAATTTTTTTTTCAATATGCTCTACACCTCCTGGATGATCACCACACCAAAAATCAAGTGATTCCAACATTTTTTTCCATCGATCCATCCATTGCAAAAAGTTTTATAGTAGTCAGTCGTTGATTTTTGTAATTGGTTGATTGATGGGAAAAAAGTGTTGGAATCACTTGATTTTTGGTGTGGTGATCATCCATGAGGTGTAGAGTTATAGGAAAAAATGTGGGAGGGGGGGTGGCCGGTGGTGGACCAAGGAGGAAATCCCCTCCTTGGCCACCTGACCCACATTTTTTCCTTTTTCAAATACGCGATATTTGATATTTAGAACATTGTAGGTTAGTATAAAGTAGGAAGTCTGAAACAATATGATATGATGTTGAAACCTGAATATGAAGTGGCTTTGCCTTAAGAAGTAGCTCAAGATGCGTCTCACGTTCAAAATTTGACATTGAATCAGTAAGTCTCTCGGCCTCATATTCGGATGCATGCTTGAACTTAGGCTCTGGCTTGTGGCTCCAATTCAGAGTTCAGCGCCACTTATGATTTTACTGGTTTTAACTTGGACTTAGACTCTGCTATGGTTGCAACTCTAGTTCGGGTTCAGGCTGTTGATCAGACTCCAAATTTGACAATGGCTTCAAAAGTAGCAAGTAATTACCAAATCTTCTCATGGATATCTGCTCAAAATAACTCAAAAATATTAAAATATGCAAATGGTTTGATCGGTAATGGAGGATCCTGGGTGGATGGTCAAAGGGGTTTTCCTCATTTTTCCTATTTTCTATTTAAAGTTTTGTAATTTTTATATATTTTTTATTTTTTCCAAACTGAAATCAAACCTTTTTTCAAAAGATTAAAATTTAAAATAAGAACAAGAAGAAGAAGAAGAAGAAGAAGAAGAAGAAGAAGAAGAAGGTTTTAAAGAAAATTTAAAAATGTAAACCAAAACTAATGTGGAATAAGATGAAAATGAATGTGGAATATGAATTTTGGCTCTGATACCCAATGATGGGGAATGAGAAAGCGGAAGTGTTGGATCTAAGGGTTGTGATGAGAAATTGGGAAGAACTAATTTAACTTCTCTAATATAAAGGGAAAACACAGTGTTTTGGGCACTTATCCCATGGATCAATTTGATCACCAATTTCAGCACCATGCGTGCCAAAGATTTTTTTTTGATCCTATGTCTTTGCAATCACTCGCTAACTTGAAACCACATTGAATGGCATATTTTTACAAAAAACTAATTTTTTATTAATGAACTTTTTTCACTCTTTTGTACAACAAAAGGCAGAAAGACATTTTCTAAAAGATAACACATTAGAAAAATATTGCTACCCAAGGTGGAATTCTAAAAGAAAATAAACTTACCTTTTATGCAAGGCTAAAAGAAGACGTTCAAAATAACTAAAACTCCATAAAAACTCCTAACTCAACTTGCATTCTCAAAAGAAACAAAAATGAAACCGAGTAAATTCTAAAACCACCCCGGTTTTCTTTTTCCCAATTTGGAATCTTCTTGAAGGCATGATCTCTTCAGCTCTTAAATTAAAAAAACGGTCCTGGTTTACTTCACATAACTTCTCTTCACCCAACTAACTGCCTTAATTTTGTACGAGGAATTCTTTTGCACATATTAGCATTTGCTAGAACTTTTTCACCAGCTTGTAAAATATTTTTCTCTGGAGAGCAAGGTTGTTCTTTGTTTTAACTCCTTGGCTGGTCACTTTTTGCGACATGCTAGGGCTGATAGAAAGTGTTTATCTGGTCATAAAATGTTGTCAACCCTTCTGCAAACATATTTTACTCTCACCAAATTCCTCTTAGAGATGATTTGTGTGGGTGGTTTTTCCTACATTTTACCCATTAAACTATAATGATGGCGGAGCCTTTATTTGGGCTATAACTACTACTAAAACTCTAATCAATAATCAAATATTTCTTTCGT
Organism: Scilla litardierei; assembly: GCA_030789695.1. Lineage (NCBI taxonomy): Eukaryota > Viridiplantae > Streptophyta > Magnoliopsida > Asparagales > Asparagaceae > Scilla > Scilla litardierei. The sequence goes on along the minus strand of CM061137.1, from coordinate 159,527,601 downwards.
TCTTCCCTTTCTTTCTGTACTCTCTTACTTTTTCCTAAAAAAGTTATAGGGACGAGGCGGATGTATCCTACCATCTTCTCTGATGGTAAAGGGAATGCCTTGTCTAATAGCGGGCAAAGTTCCTCTTAGTATACTTATAACTACAGCTAGCACATACAGATCCCTTTATCAACCCTCCTAGCATAATGATGGCGGGCCTATTCTTTTGTGTTTAAATTTGAGTTGGTTGAAGTTGTGAATAGTGTGGGGAAAGTGAGTATTGTGTTTTTTGGGTGAAAGTGGGTTGTGAATGTGGATGTTGGAATTTTTTGTGGGTCCCACACAACTTTATTGTGTGTGTTTTGTGGCCACGTCAGCAACTTTCATAGTCAAAGAAGCCAACACAAAAGAACAGGCGAGTGAAAGTGAGGATGAAAATGAGTGAATAGTGGGAGCAACAGTGGAATCTCCCACTTTCACAAACATTTAAACGCAAAAGAACATGCCCTAACATAATGAGAGCTTCTGTCACGGTAATAGTTATGGAGCTTATATTCCTTAAAGAAAAAATTTAAACCTTTTTCATTTTTTGATTGTTCAATGAAATCTTGATTTCTTCATTGCAGGTTGAAGAAGTGTGAGGAGGAATCCGTTGGGGCTCAATAGGAATTTTTGGCCGATGCATCATTCTTTATCATGATGCCATTTTTCCACGAAGCGTCAAGAGTGCATGCATTGCCATATCCCCCATGGTGCCCTGAATCCGATGTTATCCGGAGACTACAAGCCAAATGCCTGAACCTTCTCATTTCCTTTTTGTTTGCCCCTTTTTTTGGGTTTTGTTGCGATTGAGATTGTATGTACAAACACTGGGAAACATGAAGATGATTTGTTTGCATGGAGAAACTACTGAATGCAAGCAGGAACAGCAGTGATGATTGTAATTGATATCCTGGCTGTTGCGCGTGTACGCGTCTACTTTACTGACTTGTATCTGAGAGTATGCACATCCAAAATTTGATTTACGTTTTTCTTAAGATTTAAATTTATGTTCAGCATGCATGATGACTGAGATTTCCTGACAACTAATCAATGTAAGCATCCCTGTCATTTTTGCATGTCTACTTCTTGAGGTAAGTTTTTATTTCAGGGCAAGTCTTGAGATTTCCTGACAATCCTTCTAGCCTTACATATTTGGATTCCAAGTAGCCTCATGGAGCTATGAAAAAGCTGTCATGAGTTGAGCCATTTGGATTGGTTTTACTACTTGTTTTTATCTTTATATTATTTTACTGCAAAATTAAGGGAGGTCTTCAATTTGCACCAATTTGATGGTGTCACCTCATTTTTCTACTATTTTGATTGCAAATTTTATGTGGTTTTTAAGGTGACACCACTTTTCGTGACACAAATGACCTCTCTCAACTGTTGTCTATCTTTTTTTTTTGCAATAACAAAATTACGTGCATTTAATTATTTTCTAATAACTAAAAAGTTTAGTTACACATTTTAAAAAATATTTTTAATAAAAATATATGATACAACGTGCATAAATTTATGCATTATTTAAGGGGAATATGAATTTTATGCCTTATTTAATGGGAATATGTAGCCGTGCTAGCTGTGTGGATGTGTATCCCGAAAAACCCCCATTCCCCCCCTCCCTTTTAAATTTTTATAAATAATTGTACACATTCTAAAACCCAAAAATCACAAGTATGATTGAACCATACGAGCATTTGACCGTTGATCCATCTATTACAAAAAGTTTATTATGTTGATCATTTAAGAGGTGTACAACAATAATATAATTTTTTTCAAAAAATAAGGGAAAATGAGTTTTTGTACGCGTACACATAACTTAGCTGTGCACATGCACATATCTATTTTTTATTTAGATATTTAATTGCACGTACTATTACGATTGCCAAGGGTTTAAGTAAATTTAATTGTTTTCCTTTTATTCTTTTAGAAAAACAAAGCATACCAATTGTTTTGTTAATGAAATTGCATGTGCTTAATTAACCTTAACAAATTAAAAAGTACGGTTATTGTATTCTCAAATTTTAGAGAGAGGGCGGGGCACCTTCAACATTCAAATATCATCATGCATTTTTTTAATTTTCGAACTGTGTCCACATGCAAATATTAGTTTGCGTTGGTTTTGTTCGTTCGTTTTCCTGCTAAGAGTTGTAGTCGTTGATATCAGTGTAAATTCAAACAACACATCCCGTGGTACGTGGCTATCTATCATATATTCACATCGTCACATTAGATGTCATATCACTCCCATCAAACACTCGAAAACCATCCAAAAAGAACCCACAAACACATTCCAAGCTCAAACAACACTAAAAAAAACCAACTTCACACCGTCAAAAAAAAGCCGAAAAACCTTAAGACGATATCCACACTCACACCCATTCTTTCTGTGAAGATCTCGGCGTTGTTAAATTTTGTGATTCAAATCTTAAACCTCACACTCTCAGGTCGCTTGGCCGAGCTGTCTAAGTCGCTTGGCCGAGCTAGTGGCACATGATAAAAGGCCAAGCAACACTGATCTTCGCCCGGCTGAGCACTTTACTGCTCGGCCGAGCAATGTCTGCTCGGTTGAGCGGTTTGAGCGCTCGGCCAAGCTACATAAATAGGGAGTTTGAGCTCTGCAGAGCATAGCGCTCGGGCAGACGCTTGAGCGAGCGCCCTGTTCATCCACCCAGAAGCTGCAGCAGCGAATCAAAACTCGCTCGATCGAGCAAGCGGTGCAGGGCCCCGATTTTTTTAATTGAAGGTTCAGATGGGTTTCCAGGCTCGTTTTGATGCCGTATTTAATCTAATGGTTGGTTGGATTAGGGTTAAGGATGTTTTTCGGATCTGGAGTAAGAGAGAAGCTTGAGCCGCCGCCATTGAAGATTTTGTCGTGAGATAAGGGCTAGGAGTTTTGTGATTGGAGTTGAGTGATTCTCTCATTGTCTCATTGTTCTCTTCTTCCTTTGAATGAGTTTGTTAGGGCTTGTGCATATAGCCAAGTCATTACTCATGTGTGTGGAAGCAAGATTGTAGTCCATTTGAAGATCTATTTGATAGTGGAATCATCTCAGAAGGTGCTGGATGTAGGATGTGCGCAACCGAACCAGGGTAAACCTTTGTGTCTGCGATTTGATTTATTTGTTGTTATTTCATTTGCTGCTTTACTTTACAAGATCGTATGGATTTTGTTGGGTTATTTGAGTATCCGATTTTTGCTAGTCCTAGATTCCTGATCAGCTTTTAGGATTGGTTGTTTCTGCAAGGATCTCAATTTGGCAATTTATTCCTAACAAATGGTATCAGAGCTAGTGTTCGTTTGTGAAGGAAGTAGTGGCGAAGATCGTGTTTTAGCAACTTTGAACATTGAGAAGTTCACTGGCCGAAATCATTCACGAGTCGTCTCTATCTGCTTCAGCAACTGTATACGCTCAAGATGAAGTCTGGATCCGCGGTGAAGGATCACATAGATGAATTGAACCAGACAGTGCTAGAGCCGCGGGGATGGATGTGAAGTTTGACGATGAGCAACAGGCAGTCATCCTGTTGTGTTCATTGCCTGAGGAATATAATCAGTTTGTTCGGTCTATGATTTATAACTGAACGACTCTCACCGTGGAGGAGGTGAAGGCGGCACTTCACACTAAGCAGTTATGTGGCAAGGTTCAAGGTAGAGATCATATGAGTAACCGTGAGGAGGCCCTACATGTGAGAGGTCGACAGGAAAGGAGAGGAGGTTAAAGGAAGAACAATGATCGCTCCAAGTCGAGACATTCGCAGGATAGATTCGTGAAGATCACATATTACAACTGTCAGCAGAAGGGTCATTTTACTAACCGGTGTACTAATAAGAATAGGAAGAAAGGCAAGATTGCCGATAAAGAGTCTGGTTCAGCATCATTGGGAATAGATGGTATGCATATCCATGATGAAGGTAGAGATCCGGAGATGTTTACAACAGGGATTGCAGGTGAAGCAAACATTGCTTGGCTTATGGATAGTTGATGCTCATACCATATGACTCCACATAGGAATTGGTTCACGACGTACTGTTCCAAGGAAGATGGAGGCTCAATCTTGGAACCGTCTGAATCAAGATGCATGATGGCACAGTGCGCACACTAGCCGATGTGAGGCATGTCCTAGATCTACGGAAGAGCCTTATCTCCATAGGCTTTTTGGACAATGCAGGATGCAAGTCGGTCTTTGAGAAAGACCAATTGAGATTGTCGAAAGGAGCCATGGTAGTGATGAAGGGAATGAAAGTGGAAAATTATATGCCCTTCAAGGTACCATAGTGGAAGGAGATGCAGACGTTGGCGCTACTAGCTCAAGCATCAAAGATTCAGCCAAGCTGTGGCACTATCGCTTAGGTCCGTGTGACAAGACCCTTGACATACTTCGGAGGAGAAAGTTGATTGATGCTACGAATGAGAGCGTTGAGTTATGCGAGTTCTGTGTGTACGTGAAAAAGACAACGGTGCAGTTTAACACGGGAAAGCACACTAGCAGGGGACCGCTTGACTATATACACATAGATGTGTGGGGACCGTGTCCGGAGCCGTCAAGAAGAGGAGCTAGATACTTTTTCCTTTTCATAGATGACTACTCTCGCAAAGTCTGGATGTACTTGATGAAGACGAAGGACCAGACATTTGAGTTTTTCAGGGAGTGGAAGACCATGGTAGAGAATCAAACCGGAAGGCACGTGAAGGTGCCGAGGTCTGATAATGGAGGTGAGTACACCTTGAGAGAATTTAGGAATTTCTGCAAATTCCATGGAATTCGTCGTGAATAGAGTTCCGTCAGTGTCTATTGATTACAAAATTTCTGAAGAAAAGTGGAGTGGAGAAGATGGAGAATATTCGTACTTGCGCATAGTGGGTTGCCCGACGTATGTGCACGAGAGGGGTGACAAGTTGGATCCAAGAGCGAAGAAGTGCATCTTTCTTGGATATGGCCACGGCGTCAAGGGATATAGCTTATGGGATCCAGAGGGACAGAAAGCGATTATGAGTCGACATGTCACTTTTGATGAGGATGCAATGCTCAGGGCGGAGCATTCTCACTCAAAAGGGGACAAGTCAGTAGAGAAGATATTGAGAGATATGGTCAACCTTCCAGTCCAGCCCACTCAGCGACCAGGCACAGAGTTGATGGTCGACGTCCCAGTTGAAGGACGCGATGAGGTCCATGTTGAGGACCATGAGTAGACACCTGGTCCATCTCAGTTTCTCAGGTACGCATTGACACTTATGCAGGTGATGAACGTGAAAATCAAAGAGGGTGAAGAAGGCGCCCGAGGGATTTGGAGCATGGGACTATGCAGGATTTTCTTTCGATGACATTTCGTCATATGCACTCAACTTAGAGCATGAGGAGCCGGTGACATATAGTGGAGCCATAGACTCAGGAGATGCCGCTCACGGGCAAGGAGCTATGGAGGAGGAGATGGAATTCCTTCACCGCAATGACACTTGAGAGATGGTGCCGTTACCCAGCGAGAAGCGTGTCATTGGATGTCGTTGGATATACAAGGTAAAAGAAAGCTTAACCCAAAATGGTAATGATGTCAGGTACAAGGCGAGACTGGTGGCCAAGGGATTCACACAAAAGAAATGAGAGGACTACAATGAGATATTCTCACCTGTTGTGCAACACACATCCATTTGTGTGTTGTTGGCACTAGTGTCAAGCATGGACATGGAGTTGGAGCAACTCGATTTAAAGATCGCCTTTCTGCATGGATATCTTGATGAAGAGATATACATGCAGCAGCCAGAGGGGTCAGAGTTGAGGGAAAAGAAAATTTGATCTGCAAATTGAAGAAATCGTTGTACGGGTTGAAGCAGTCAGCCAGGCAGTAGTACAAGCGATTTGACAGCTTCATGATGGGAGTAGGCTTTGAGAGGAGCATCAAGGACCAGCGTGTTTATGTGTGCACACTGGAGAATGGCATGAAAATCTATTTGCTGCTTTATGTGGACGACATGCTTATTGCTTCCAATAGCATGTCTGAGGTAAAAAAGGCTGAAGACGAAGCTGGGACAAGAGTTCGATATGAAGGACTTGGGGCCTGCAAAGAAAATTGTTGGAATGGAGATTTTTTGAGATAGGAAGCGACATGAGCTAAGGTTGTCACATCAGAGGTACATTCAGAAGGTGCCAACCCGTTTTGGGATGGAGAGCGCGAAGCCCATGACAACACCACTAGGAGCTCATTTTCAGCTGTTTGCAACAAAGCCACCTAGCACAGAGGATGAAAAGAAGTATATGTCTCCGGTGCCATATGCAAGTGCAGTAGGGAGTTTGATGTACACGATGGTATGCGCATCCAGATATTGCACAGGTCGTGGGAGTGGTTAGCATGTATATGGCCAACCCAGGCAAGGAGCATTGGCAGACCGTCAAGTGGATTCAGTGGTATATGCGAGGCACAACTAGGGTCGGGATCCTCTATGGAATAGGAGACGAAAAGGTGCTGACGTGATATTGCGACAGTGACTACGCAGGAGACATGGACAGGTGATGATCTATCATGGGGTATTTGTTCACCTTGGGCACTGTCGCGGTATCGTGGATGTCGGTCCTATAGTCCGTGGTAGCCTTGTCAATCACAGAGGCCGAATTGATCGCAGCGGTGGAAGCTGTGAAGGAGGCCAAATATTTGAGGAATCTGCTTAGAGATCTGGGGTGCCGTAGAGTTCGTCACGAGTGTACAGTGACAACCAGAGTGCCATTCATCTGGCAAAGCACCATGCCTACAGTTGGAGAAAAAGGAAGTGGAGCTTCAGAAGATCCCGACTGAGAAGAACCTTGCAGACATGTTTACTAAGCCAGTTTCGGCCGTCAAGCTCCATGTGTGTCTGGAGTTGATCTCGTTATTGATTTCGGTTGCGCCAGAGGGCGCGGATTCTGAGATGATGATGAAATCCAGAGAGAGGGTCATGGCGAGCAGGGTGAATGTGCAGGAGTATGTGTGAGGAGATTTAAATTTTGTTATTCAAATCTTACACCTCACACTCCCAGGTTGCTCGGCCAAGCTGTCTAAGTCGCTCGGCCAAGCTATTGGCACATGAAAGGCCAAGCAGCACCGAGCTTCGCCCGACCGAGCACTCTACCACTAGGCCGAGCGATGTCTGCTCGGGCGAGCGGTTTGAGTGCACGGCCGAGCTATATAAACAGAGAAGTGGAGCTCTGCAGTGCAAAGCGCTCATACCGAGCGAACCAGACGCTCGACCGAGCGAAGCAGACGCTCGACCGGGCGTCCCATTTTATCCACCTAGCAGCTGCAGTAGCAAAGCGACCGCTCGGGCGAGCGATGAACTCGCTCGACCGAGTGGTGCGGGGCCTAGACATCTTAGTCGACGGTTTAGATGGGTTTCCAGGCTCGTTTTGATGCCCTATTTAATCTAATGGTTGATTGGTTTAGGGTTAATGTTGTTTTTCGGATCTGGAGCAAGAGAAAAGCTTGAGCCGCCGCTATTGAAGATTTTGTCGAGAGATCAGGGCTATGAGTTTTGTGATTGGAGTTAGAGTGATTCTCTCATTGTCTCATTGTTCTCTTCTTCCTTTGAGTGAGTTTGTAAGGGCTTGTGCATCTAGCCAAGTTATTACTCATGTGGGTGGAAGCAAGATTGTAGTCCCTTTGAAGATCTCTCTGATAGTGGAATCATATCAGAGGTTGCTGGATGTAGGTTGTGCGCAACCGAAACATGGTAAACCTTTGTGTCTGCGATTTGATTTATTTGTTGGTATTTCGTTTGCTGCTTTACTTTACAAGATCGTAGGGATTTCGTTGGGTTATTTGAGTATCCGAGTTTTGCTAGTTTTAGATTCTTGATCAGCTTTTAGGATTGATTGTTTACACGTGAATCTCAATTTGACAATTTTCCCAACAACCAGATCTAAGTTGACAAAAACATATTTAGAGCATAAATTCATCTTATTTCTATATATTCCACTTCGCAAACATTTGCCTCGTGAAATGCACCATGTCTCCAAATTGCTTCCCAACAAGAACAAACCCATTAATCCTTCTAAACTTTTGATTTACACTCCTCTCTTTACTTCTAACACCATCATCGCAACAACACCGACATTATCATCATTGGTTAGTCCAAACTACTCCACATCTTCACACCACAAACTAACTAAATTCACAATCCCCTCCATCCTCAAGAGCTTGGCAACCCAACAGGATATCACCAATGGCAAAAAGATTCATGCCATCACGTTCCAAATGGGCCTGCAGTATGACACATTTGTTGCTAGCTCCCTCATCAACCTCTACTTTAAATGCCATTATCCAGTTGATGCCCGCAACCTGTTTTCTCATTTGCCCCAAAGAGATGTCACCGTATGGAACTCAGTGGTTGGTGGATACTTTCACTGCGGCCGACCGCATCAGGCCCTTGTAACGCTTTATGAAATGCAGTCATCGGGCCTTAGGCCTGACGGCCACCTGATTGTCATTCTCCTCAAAGCTTGTAGCGACGCTATTTTGAAGCTGGCCCATGGAAAACAAGCACATGCTTCCATTGTTAGGAACTACTTGGACTTCGATCCTATCTTGGTCACTGCGTTGATTGATATGTACTCAAAATGTGGGGATGCTATGATGGCTTTCGACGTTTTTGTTGGGTCTCTGACTAAGACTGGTTCGATGTGGAATGCGATGATTGTGGGATTCTACCGCAATGGCATTTGGGAGAGAAGCTTGGAGCTGTTTGTTCGAATGAGGTATGAGGGTTGTTTAATGGAGTCAGCAACCATGTCTAGCGTTTTAATGGCTTGCTCAGTTTCCGAGGCAGCAGGTTTTGGCGAAGGGGTTCACTGTTGCATTCTAAAGACGGGCTTCGAGTTGCATCCTTATGTCTCCACCTCTTTAGTAGTGATGTACGGCAGGTTTGGGATGGTTGGTGATGCTCGAATGGTATTTTATGGTGTCCCCGACAAGAGAATTGAGCTATGGAATTCTATGATCTCAATGTACATTGCTAACGGTGATGTTAATAAAGCATTGGATATTTATACTGAAATGAAGTTTAGTGGTATGCTGCCTGACTCCTTCACAGTGTCTAATATGCTCTCTGCTTGTTCCATAGTAGGTCATTGGGAACTTGGAAGAATAATCCATGGAGAATTGATAAAAAGACCAGGACTAGTTAGTGTAGCAGTCCAGAGTTCCCTGATTGCAATGTACATGAAGAGTGGGAGAATAGAGAATGCGGTGACACTTTTTGATTCAACCAGCGATAGGGATCTCGTTACCTGGGGTTCTATGATTACAGGCTTCTGCCAGAACCAGAATTTTGATAAAGCATTTTGTTTATTCAATCAACTAAGGGCGGAGGGGCTGTCACCAGACGCACCAATCATTGCAAGTGCGATATCAGCCTGCACTGGGTTAGAATCCTTAGAACTTGGGTGCCAGCTTCACGGACATACAATCAAAAGTGGCGCAAGCTCTGATCAGTTTGTTGGGAGTGCTCTAATAGACATGCACTCAAAGCTAGGGTTTCCGCAAGTAGCAGGCCACATCTTCGATTCAATGCCTTATAAGAACCTTGTAGTCTTGAACTCTATGATCTCAGGCTATGGTCGGAATGGCCTTCTCCATGAATCCATGGGTGCTTTTTCTCAAATCTCTGAGATTGGTCTGACTCCTGATTCAATATCCATAACCAGTGTTCTTTCTTCAATTTCCTCATTTGCGGCACTAGAGAAAGGGAAGATGGTTCATGGCTATCAAGTAAGAAATGGAATTATATGTGATGTCCTTGTTGATAATGCTCTTCTTGACATGTATATGAAGTGTGGTTCCTTAAAGTATGCTCAAATTATCTTCTCAAGGATGCCAATTAGAAATGCCTCCTCTTGGAATACAATGATTGCTGGTTATGGGTCTCATGGTCATTGTATGACGGCAATTGAATTGTTAGAAGAAATGGAGAGGTCGAAGATTTTGCCAGACGACACAACTTTCCTCTCCATACTATCATCATGTAGCCATTCGGGTTATGTAGAAGAAGGCTGCAGAATCTTTGAGTTAATGAGGAGTCGCCGTGGCATTATCCCTAGAATGGAGCACTATGCCAACATGGTGGACCTGTTGGCTCGTGCTGGCCGGCTGGGTGAAGCCTACTCTTTCATCCAAGGGATGGTAGTCGAACCCGAGGGAAGTGTTTGGCTCTGCTTGCTGAGTGCGTGCAGGGCTTATCGCGATTGGAGTCTTGGAGAAGTGGTAGCGGATCAACTGCTGAAGTTGAAGCCTAGTGACAGTGGGAGCTATGCTCAGATGTTGAGCTTTTATGCAGAGACGGGGTTGTTGGACAAGGCGGCGAGGGTAAGGCTGGAGATGAAGAGGGCAGGGATGAAAAAGAAACCGGGCTGCAGTTGGATCGAAGCAAAGGGTGGGGTTGAGGTGTTTTATTCGGGCGATTCGTCTCCTGTACTCACTGCAGATGTCCAGTTTATGTTGAGAGGTCTTAGAAAGAGCATGCGAGAGGTTGATGAGTTTTTATGATGCTCGTTCTTCCCATCATTGTTTCACGCAATGTTTCTCCTCTTCGTTACAACACAAGGGCAGGGGCTGATATGCTGAAGCATCGGAGTCTCAAGATGCACAGTAGGGAGAACTCTGCAGAGGAACCAATGATAGCAGTAGAAATCATGTATCCTCAACTGCCAAAGTCACGGCAAACAATTGTCATTCCTCATCGTGTTATCGTTAATAGTTTACTTCTTCATGGATGACTGCTGAAGACTGCATGCGCTACTCTAGATGAGCTGCAGCCTGGACTTAAGGATGATGAAAGATGATCGGTGCTCAAGGTTAGATCAGCAATGGCTCAGGTGAGTTGAATTTGGGATTCCCACTAAGTTGGCTTAAGGTTTATGATCTAGATCAAGTCTGGTTCTAAATAAAATTTTCCATTATAGGCACATCTTAGCCTAATCCAGTCATTTCTTTTGTTTTCAATGTATTAGTAATTCCTGCGAACATAGGGCACATGCAGTGGCATAACCATGATTTCTTTTTTGCCCTGGATGAAGATAAAGATTATACAAAGAATGATATTTAAATAAACTATTGACTTTTTACCACGGATTTCATGTCAAACAAAGGTCGTCATGTTGCAATTTCAGTAATGATGGAAGTTTATTATATCTAAGAGTGCTTTTAGGTAATTACGTAACTAATCTAAAAAAACAATCATACTTATTTTTTATGTTAGTTTGGAAAATTTTTTAGGGAAATAATTAGCATATTCGTTAGTGCACACTAAAAATGATAATATTAACCAATGATAATATTGAGAAATTAAGATGAAAGTCATTCCCACATAAATGTTTTACTTAGATTAAAATATAAACAAAGACATGAAATCTCTATTAAAAACCAAAGACCGATATCGAAAAACATTCTATATTAAAATAAATACCAAATTCAATGCAAAACCCGATTTTGCTACTAAAAAAGTAAATACTGAATTTACACTGAATAGTAACGTAGCTTAACCAAACTAAATTGGCAATTTGAGATTATAGAACATGAAAAATAAGTTGAATGTATCTTATCGTCAAAAAAGGGGAAGGGAATGTTTGTGTGAGCTAGCCAACTAATACACATATTGCTCAATGTAAATTTACTATTTTTCATAACTTTGTTGATCAGTATTTTCCAAAGGGTATAAACATGTAAGCAACATACTACAATTAGAACATTGACATTGTCAAATATGTAAAAAGCCGAAAGGTCTAAAATGAAAATGGAAAATCAAAGTGTATGAAACATTGGTGTCGTACTGCAATTAGAATATTTGATAGGGTCAAGTAGGTAAAAAGCCGAAAGGTTTAAAAAGAAAAGTGAGAACTTAAATTGTGAGAACATTGGTGTCACACTGCAATTAGAATATTGACAAGGTAAAATATGTAAAAAGTCGAAAGGTTTAAAAAGAAAAGGGGGAAATCAAATTGTAGGAAACATGAGTGTCATATTTCAAATAGGATATTTGATAGGGTAGATATGTAAAAAGCCAAAAAGGCCAAATATGTAAAAAAGCCAAAAGGTTTAAAAAGAAAAGTGGTAACTAAATTGTAGGAACAAGGACTCGAACCAGGGACCTTCAATTAATTATACACGTGATAAGTAACCGCCCATAACAACACAATGCTACTATACATAAACAAACCTTTTTTATTATTGCAGGTGGGCACGGGTCCCACCACACACTCATTCTATGTCACATCCCCACACACAAACATAAATTCAATTCCCGTACCGATAGTGATTGTATCTATGTCATAAATTCTCTCACACACACCCCCCACACACACACACCACCCCCCCAAAAAAAACCCATCCCCCCATCAAAACCCCACCCCACCACCACCCACCCACTCCCCCCCAAACCTCCCTCCCCCACACTAGTTTTTAGCTCCAAAAATTTAAGAATTTTTAAGCCCAATCATTGATTATTCTTAGATAACATATGAGCCATCATTCTACCAATCATTTTACCCTAATCAGACAAATTTAAAAAAATTATCGCCATGTTATATAATAAATTTATTCCTGAGTACAAGTTTCCTGCATATGTTAGTATTGAGTGTTATTGTATTGGGTGTGTGTGTAAAGAAAAGCAAGGGATAATATAAATAGGAAGGGTGTAACGACCCGCTCTCGGGGGCCCATTACTTATTCGGTTTATTTGCAGGTTCCGCAGTTTACCAGTGAAATCAGCATAGTCACAACGCAAAGATGTACCAACAACACTCAAACCAGCTTACAGACATTATTACAGTCCAAATTAAAGTACAACAACAGCCAACACTCTCTCACACCAATACATGAAAGGAAATACTGAAAGGAAATGCAGAAACGGAAATACATAGTACAATACACACTCCGACAGAAAAGTAACTAAAACTCCGTGGCTTCTGGATCGTACGCAGGCTCCTCGTACTCTGGGGCAACCTCCTCGATCAAGTCGTCGTCTGTCGGTGCCATAAGTGGAACCGAAGGTAAGTCACAAAGATTCTAACAAAGAAAAGGAGTACTGTACAAGTATGACAAGCAGAAGTAAAGTACGGTGTAGTGTCTGTACAAGTGCAGAAAGTAAAGTGCTACAAGTGCAGAAAGTAAAGTGCATGACTGTAAAGAAGTAACTGTGCAAGCTCCACTAGAACTACGTGACTCAAATCGGAGAGTACAATATGTGACCGTTCAGTTCGTCTCTTGCCTGGGTGCTACCCAGACGATTGCCGGAACCCAGGCAGCAGGATGGTTTGCCGAAACGCAGGCAGCTAGACAGGAGGCCGAAACACAGGCAGCTTGACATGTAGATCGAACTCTAGTCACTCCCGTACTCTCGCAACTATGAGTTACCCCAAAACCCGGTGTTGTGTCAAGTACAAGTTCTTTACATGAACGTTCCACTGGATGTTTCAAGTCAAATCCAACACAAGAAAGTGGCGTATGTTTCCGTGCTTCGAGCACGTAGTAGTGCGGTGCTACAAGTTCGTACGAGCACAGTGGCTAGATTTTTAAGGTTAGAACCTATCGTGACTTACCAAAATTAATACCGTTGTAGTAAGCCGGAAGAGGATCTAGGGCTTCCTCAGAAGTTGGTACACCAGAGTCTGTACCTGCAACACAAAATACTTATTTTAGAAAAACACGACTTTTTCCTATTTAATAATTAGGTTAGTTTGATTTTTAAACTCGTTAAAACGGTGTCGGAAAATATTTAAAATTTTTATATAAACCTAAAATAATTATTTAGATTTTACTGCAAGAGGGGAGAATTTTCAGAAGCTTCTGTAATTTCTTATAATTTTTAGAAACTTAGAAATAGCTTAAAAATCCTAAAACTTAAGAAACGTGTATCTTTCGTAATTTCTTACGGGAGCAATACAAATCGGAATTACATGAATAAGTAGTCAAAATGATCGTCTCGAAGTCTATTGTCACATATAATTTTATCACATATTTTTGTGAGCGAAAACAGCGAGTTACAATTTTTAGAATGATTTATACGTATTTAATCTTTAGGTTCGAAAAATCATTCCGAAAAAAGTAGGCGTCTGGTCGAGGTGAGACCAGCGCCAATGGCTCCGAAATGTCGTTTCTGATTTTCTGGAGCCAGCCTCATATTTTTCTGGCCCCTGTATAATTAGTTATGGATTTTATACCATAAAAATCTATTTTTAATTAATTAAAAATTAGAAATACGAAATTAGACTTCTTAATTACGTTTGTGCCATTGGGGTTTTACGCACCCACCGTTCTCGTTCTTTCGCCGTCGACAGAGCAACGGGGGGGCGGGGGTGTCGACGAAGACCGCCGGAGGCAGCGTCGGTGGTGCTGGCGGTAGACGGGGCAGCGGGGGAGGCGCTCGTTGCTCCGTCGAGGCGACGGATCCGTGAGCTTGGAAGCGGGAGGCGCTGTCGGGGGGTTTCCGTGCGGTGGCGGGTACTGAGGTGGTCGGGGCGGACTCCGGCGTGCTGGGGAGGCCGTGCAGGCGGTGTCGGGACTCGGCGGTGGTCGGAGCAGCTCCGGGAGTCGACGACGACGCTGGGGCTTCGCGGGTCTTCGCGGCGGAGCGGGGCGACGATCACGGAGGCGGGGCTGGCACTCTAGGCGGCGGCGGGCGAGGTGGCTAGGCGGCGGAGCTTGGTGAGCGGCGATGAAGGCCGCCGGGCGACGATCGGATCTCCGGGAGAGAGAGAACGGGAGAGGAGAGAGAGAACGAGAGCTGTGCTGTGTGCGTGTGTGGCGTGATCGATGGGTCGAGGCGGCTGTGGGTTGAGGGCTGCTGTGAGCAAGTGAGGGAGAAATAGAGTTAGGGGGTTTATATAATAAACTTAATTATTATGATATTAAGTGTGTATTAATTATTTAGTCAAGGGGTTTAATGATGTTAGGTGTAGGATATTGACTAATCGTAGAATGAGAGGAGGCGTGAACCTCATGTTCGCTTACGGTGGGGGTTAGGTGAGGTAGGTAATTAGCTTAGGGTAATTAGTAATTAAGTAAAAGTAATTAGGAAAAATCATAATAGTTAAAATGATCACGAAATTACGATTTTGCCCATACTAGTGAACGTGTCCGAAAAATTACGAAAACATACCCACAGGATCGTATCATCGCGAGGATGGCGAATACGAAGTCCGTTTCAGGGTTTGGGCTACGGGGATACTAGTTTTGGGCCAAAACGTTTAGAAAGCAGGTATGTGGGTTCTCTATTGAAATGATATCAGAAAATTACGAGATTACTGTGGGGAGCCCTAAATGATCATAGGATGCTACTGCAGAAGTTTGAAAACGTTTTGAAGACGTTTGTATAGAAAATAAATTCGTCGAATCAAAACGGTAATTTTGGGAGATGAATTTTAACAGAAATGTTTTGGGCATTTGAGGAAATCTGAAATTGCTGATATACTTTATAATAAGTCTAATGCTCTAAAATATTTTTATAAGAATTTTTGAAATCATTTTTGTTAACAAATTCTTGACTAACATTTATAATGTAAAATTTATTCTTAAAATACGTAGAAATATGTAAATTGAACTGTTAAAAATTACTGGTCGTTACAAAGGGTTAGCTCATTTGGGGGCTAATCACTATTTTTCCCAAAAGACTACATGGTATCAGAGCCAAACACCAAAAAACCCTAGCCCTAAAACCCTAAAACCCAAAAACCGCCGTCGGATCCCCCCTTGCTCGCAAACTGCCGCCGTCGGATCCCCCCTTGCTCGCCTTTGCCTCTTCGGGCTGCCGCGACCCTTCCGCCTGCTGCTCAGGCCGACGCCGTCGCCTGCTGCTCAGGCCGCCGCCGCCGCCGCCTGCTGCTCAGGCCGTCGCCGCCGCCGCCTGCTGCTCAGGCCGCCGCCGCTTGCAGCAGCTGATTCGCTGCTGTCTTGCCGCGCGCTGCCGCAGCTGATTCTCTGCTGATTCTCTCTTCCACTCCCTTGCACGTCCTCTTCTAGCCGCCACAAAGCCCTAACTAGCTACAAAGGAGAATCCTAAAAAAACCATAACCCTAGATCTAAGGTAGAGCCATGAAGATGACTCCATAGATTTACGGTTAGGGTATGACCTAGAAGAGGAGAAGGAGAAGTGGATCTGCGGATCTAAGAAGGGAGAAAGGAGAGATCTGCGGATCTGAAGAGATGGGGGACAATCTTACCTCAGCTGACATGAAGGCCTTCATTGGAGAGATAACGAAGCTGCTTGCTTCGAAGGAGTTGGGATCCTCGAGTGGATCGATGCCTTCACGACCCGTGCAGAAGCTGTAATTGATGCCCAATGATGTGAAATTGGAAGGGACGAAGAATTACCTCAGTTGGTCCAGGAGAGTGCTTCTCATCCTGAAGTCAAAGGGGTTATAAGGCGTCGTTCTGGGTTCATGTAAGGAACCGGCGGATAAGGATGGGGATGATTGGAAAGTCTGGAGCACCACCAACTCACTGGTGGCTGCTTGGTTGATGACATCGATGGTCCCACCCATTGCTGGGATGGTGGAGGCCATAGAGAGTGCTGCTGGGATATGGAGTATGGTGGAGAAAATGTATTCTGGAGCAGGGAATGTGATGCTCATGATGGAGGTGCAGGGCAAGGTCGACACCTTGAAGCAGGGGGAGATGTCTATTCTAGCCTACTCTGCGGAGTTGAAAAGGCTGTGGTCAGAGTTAGACCACTATGACCCTATTGATCTGCCTGATCCTAGGAGTGCTGCGATACACATGTAGTGGGTGGAGCGTAGGCGTGTGACACATTTTCTGAGGAACCTGAATGGAGATTTTGAGGTCAGGAGGGCGAGTATGTGTCACTTATCCTCCATCCCATCTCTGGAGGAGGCCATAGCTGCAATGGCACAGGAGGAGACCAGACTGAGAGTTATGAAGGATGAGGGTACTCAGGTCACTCGGGCTGCACTGGCTGTACCGGCAGTAGCATCAGTGAGCGAGGATCGAGAGTGCTACACCTGTGGGGTGAAGGGGCACCTGAGCTTTAACTGCCCCCAGAAGGGTAGTGGACGAGGACGTGGCACTGGAGGCAGAGGAGGAGGTCGTTGGGGCCGTGGAGGCCGTGGACGAGGTCGCGGCGGCCCACGGGCTAACTTTGCTATCGCTGATGGACGATAGGAGACAATGATGTTGAGGCTACGCCAGCTGAGGCGTCAGATCTAGAGCAGCGAAGACAGTTCAGGTCTACTACCGAGAGCTCGGAGAGTCATGCAGACCAGACTGGAGATATTGCTTCGCCATTTGGTAACTTTGCCCACTTCGCTCACACATGATCAGGTAACCGATTAGCCCTTTCATGTAGAGATCATATAGAGTGGATTATTGACTCAGGTGCATCTAGTCATGTGTCAGGTGCATATAGACAGTTTTCCACTTATAAACCACATACCATTCATGAAACTGTTCAGACAGCTGATGGTACATCCCAACCCATTAGAGGGATTGGCACTATTCAGTGCACCCCCTCCATACGCCTCTCTTCAGTCCTTCACGTCCCATCATTTCCAGTCAACCTCTTATCTGTTGGCTCTATTGTTGATGATCTCGACTGTAGCATTACTTTTGACTATACTCATTGTGTGTTGCAGGAAAGGAAGACTGGGAGGAGGCTTGGGACTGGCGTCAGGCGTGATGGACTGTGGTATCTTGACAGAGCTAGTGGGGATGCTGCACTAGCTGTCGTTGGTGGAGAGAAGGAAAGGGATGTACTTTTGTTACATTGTCAGTTGGGACACTTGCCTTTTGATATTTTGAGTAAAATGTATCCCGATGTTTTGAATAGAGTGAATGAAATGAATTTGAAATGTGATGCATGTGAATTTGGGAAACACACTAGGACGTCATATACTAGTGTGGGGATGAGGAGTGTAGAGAGATTTCATCTTATTCACTCAGATGTTTGGGGGCCCTGCCCAGTGACTTCAGTGAGTGGGTTCAGGTGGTTTATCACCTTCATAGATTGTCATTCTCGGATGACATGGCTTTATATGATGAAAAACAAAGGCGAAGCGTTGAAGTGTTTTCAGGACTTCCATAGAAGTGTCAGAAATGTGTATGAGGCCAAGATCCGTGTCTTGAGAACAGATAATGAGACAGAGTATGTAAACAGGGAGTTTGCATCTTACCTATCTGAGAGTGGGATAACTCATCAAACCACTTGTCCCAACACCCCCAACAGAACGGAGTTGCTGAAAGGAAAAATAGACACTTGTTTGAGGTAACTAGGTCACTCATGCTCACCATGAATGTACCTAAGATATTGTGGAGTGAAGCAGTGATGACAGCCACATATCTTATCAACAGGATGCCTTCACGGATCCTTGGTATGAAGTCTCCATGTGAGATTCTTATGGGAAAGAACACTTTTGTAGTTCCACCAAAAGTGTTTGGATGCACATGCTTTGTGAGGGATCATAGACCTTCTGTGGGGAAGCTGGATGCTCAGGCAATTAAATGCATATTTGTTGGGTATCCTTCAAATCAGAAAGGCTATATGTGTTGGAGTCCCTCAGAAAGAAGGCTGTTTGTGAGCATGAATGTGACGTTCAGGGAGACTGAACCTTTTTATGGAGGACTGACAGATTCTACATCAGTATTTGATACTGGTGCCTCTCCGAACACAGGAGGAGCTGGTCGAGAGGGGGAGACTGATGACAGGAGGGTAGTGGTTGGACTTATACCGTGTCCTGTCAGGCCTACTGGTACTGGTCCTGATAGCAGGGAGGAAGAAAAGACCTTGGTGGAAGAGGAGGAAGACAGGTTGTACGGCAGGAAATATAGCAGGAGACAGAAGGATAGTCATGGCGATGGAGAACAACAAGAAGACATCTTCCCCACTGAAGAACCACTAGCTCTACTGCCCCATGTCGAGATTGATCAGTCTATCACGCCTGCTCGAGTCCCGACTTCCTTACTGCCTTCCTCTCCTATCACGGATGGTAACCTTTCTTTGCCTTCCTCTAGTTTAGATCTTCCACTTGCATCTCGTAGGAAGCCTCGTATCAATGCCGGCAGGCCTCCTGTACGGTATGGATATGAGACTGATATTGCTAATCATGTCTCCTATGCCTCTCTTACACCTGCATATAGGGCTATCATTGCATCCTTACAGTCTATCCCTATACCAAGTGATTGGCGAGTGGCAAAGCAACATCCCCAGTGGAAGAAAGCAATGCTCGAAGAACTTGAGGCACTGGAGAAGAACAAGACATGGAGACTTGTCTCACTTCCAGCAGGGAAGAAAGCTGTGGGCTGCAAGTGGGTATTCACAATAAAGCAAACTTCAGAAGGGAAGGTGGACAGGTACAAGGCGAGGCTGGTTGCCAAGGGCTACAGTCAGACTTATGGGATCGATTATGATGAGACATTTGCCCCAATGGCAAAGATGAGTACTGTGAGAGTACTGATATCCTGTGCAGCGAATTTTGGATGGAAATTGCATCAGTTGGATGTAAAAAATGCCTTCTTGCATGGAGACTTACAGGAGGAGGTATACATGGAGGTTCCACCTGGCTTTGGCACACAACAGACGGTGGGAAAGGTGTGTAGACTGGACAAGTCCTTGTATGGGCTGAAGCAATCTCCAAGGGCATGGTTCGACAGGTTCAGGCGTGCAGTCATCACTATGGGCTACAAGCAGAGTAATGGTGATCATATTGTATTCTATAGACATTCAGGACAGCAGATTACTCTTTTGGCTGTGTATGTTGATGATATTATTATCACTGGAGATGATGAAGAGGGAATCTCTCACTTGAAGGTAAGGTTGGCGAGAGAATTTGAGGTCAAGGACCTTGGACAGTTGGGATATTTCCTTGGACTGGAGATTGCCAGGTCCAGGAAGGGTATAGTTCTCTCACAGAGAAAGTATGCCCTGGATTTACTGGCTGAGACTGGTATGTTGGGGTGTCGTCCAGCAGTTACTCCTATTCATCAGAATCATAGGTTGCATTCACAATCAGGGGAGCCAGTAGACAAAGAAAGATACCAGAGACTTGTTGGACGCCTTATCTACTTATGCCATACCAGACCTGACATTGCCTATGCTATCAGTGTGGTAAGTAGATACATGCATGATCCTAGGGCTGGACATATGGAGGCAGTCTTCAGGATACTGAGGTATCTGAAGAATAGTCCAGGAAAAGGCATATTATTTGGTAGTCATGGTCACATGAATGTGACAGGCTACTGTGATGCGGATTGGGCCAGTTGCCTAGATGATAGGAGATCGACCTCGGGCTACTGTGTGTTTGTTGGGGGCAACTTGGTCTCTTGGCGTAGCAAGAAGCAGGATTTGGTGGCTCGTTCCACTGCAGAGGCAGAGTATCGTGCTATGGTGCTTAGTACCTGTGAGATGATCTGGTTGAGATCACTCCTACATGAGCTACGCCTGCTGAGAGAAGGACCATTGCGGTTGTTGTGTGATAACAAGTCAGCAATTAATATTGCCAACAACCCAGTGCAACATGATAGAACGAAGCACATAGAGATTGACAGGTTCTTCATTAAAGAGAGACTGGACAAGAAACAGTTGGAGATCTCCTATATTACATCTGGACAGCAACTAGCAGATTGCCTTACAAAGGGGTTGAACTCTAAAGGAGTAGAGGATGCTTGTAACAAGATGTGCATGATAAATATCTTTTGCTCATCTTGAGGGGGAGTATTGAGTGTTATTGTATTGGGTGTGTGTGTAAAGAAAAGCAAGGGATAATATAAATAGGAAGGGTTAGCTCATTTGGGGCTAATCACTATTTTTCCCAAAAGACTACAGTTAGTATCACCTATTTATTGATGACTATATTGTGACTTTCTATTGCGAAATAGGTAAATAGCTTAAAATTTTGTCTGCAACCTAAGGGATTGATGCTTCACCCATTAAAAAGGTGGCTAACAACAAAAGATGAAAAAACAGAAACGAAAAGAAAAGAAAAGAAAAAGAAAGAATATTATTATCACCATGTCCAGCTGATCCATACTGTTTGGAGAAGTCGACGGTAGGATATAATCCCCTCGTGTTTTATTAAAAAAACTTGATGAAACCGAGTGCATACGCAGGTAATAATGCATATAAAGATACATGAAAGAAACCGTAGCTAGCATTAGACAAACTGACAACATAGACTCATGAACACAATAATGGAACCCAACTCAACTCATCAAGCCCAGAGACAACACCCGAGCAAGTATCTGAATCACGATAATTGCATCTCGAGCCATACAACCCAACATCGTGGGCTCAACACCTCATGAAGATTCCTTTAGACCTCATCCTCAAGCGATTCATCGACCACTCTCACACCTCTCATGCAAAAGATTTTAAACTTATAAACATAGTTTACAAAATTATTTATTCAATCATTTTATGTTTAAAAGTTTAATTATAGATTCATATTTACACGAGAAGAAACAAATTAATATTCAGACTCGTACTCAGACTTTGAATATAGCTTAAACTCTTAAATAAAATAAAGAAAAGAATATTCTTTCAAAGAAAAATTGAAAGTTAAAAACCGAACAAGATAAAAGAAATATAAAAATAACTCAAAGACAAAAACTTTAAATTGACTCAAACTCCGAAAGAAAATGTAACTTCTTTTCTTTTTACGATTAAGAGTCCTTCATTGATTCCTTAATTAGAATACGTATTAATTCTTAATAAAACTTACATGTGGTCTATGTTTATTATGCATTAAATCTTCCCTAGTTGGAAAAAACTCAACCTTGAGTTTTGAAAAAGTAGAAAATCGAAAAACTCAACTAAACACATGGTAAGAGAATTTCAAACACACAAAGAAAATAGATAAAATATGTGCAAAACCTACTGATTGGGGAGTGGATAAGTATTAGAAATCACAAACTCATTATGCTATGGTTCAAATTCAATAGGTTGCTCGATCTTAGGATTAAACTTAGGGTTTGGCTAGATCTCAAACTCAGGCTCGTGCTCAATCTCAGGCTCAAACTCATTATGCTCTGGCTCAAATTCAATATGTTGCTCGATCTCAGGGATTAAACTTAGGTGTTGGCTAGATCTCAAACTCAGGCTCATGCTCAATCTCGGGCTCAAGTTTTGGCAAATGCTCAATCTTGAGCTCAAGCTTATACTGAAACACCAACTTTAGCTCTACGTAAGAATAAGGTTCGAACTGTGACTCGATCTTCACTTTTGATTAACACCTCAATTTTGATTTTAACTTCACTTTCGATTCTAATAATTCTGATTCTAATACTTTATGAACTTGCGCCTTCTAGCTTGCGTCCATTATAGCTTGAAGTTTTGCCTGCAAAGTCTACACTCTTAGAGCAACTCCAACCCATCTCCAAATCTTCAATTTGGAGATGAAACCCACTCCAACCCATCTTCAAAATGGAGCCAGAAATGAAGAATGTGAATAGTGCCCCTTCAAATTTGAAGGGGCACTATTCACCCCTTCAAAATTAAACCCCCTATGTTTTTTACTTTTTAACCCTTTATTAAATTAAGTATGATTATTTACAACTAAAGTATTTTACAAATCACATTACCAAATTTAATAATTTTAGTACCGTTGGAAATATCTCAATTATACCTACAAAATGAGACCAATATTGGATATTTTTCGAGCAAATTTAAAATATTTACAATATAACAAGAAATAATAATAATTTTATATTATCTATAATTTTCTTTCATGAAAAAATAATGTATTAGATTATTCCATTTTAATGATAAATATTTTTCATTAGTAAAGCTTAAATAAAGAGAAAATATGATTTGAAAATGGTGGGTTGGAGTTGTCCATTCTCCAAAATGGCATCTTTTAGAGATATTCCATTTTGAAGGGTGGTTTTTAGAGATGTGGGTTGGAGTTGCTCTTATGGACTAAGCTTTATATCCCCTATCGGGTTATCTTATGGATCTGGTTCTGAAATTAAATATGATTGTGACAGATCACTGTCAAAACTCGGGTTTTATTTGTGATCATTACTCACAACATTCATCATAATCCTCCCACCAATAGTAGGCCTTTCTTCTTAGCTTGTGTTGGGTATATAGTAATTTTTTCTCGTCGGTTAAGGACTTGTTCTTGTGTTGAAAAGTATAAAGTGGAAAAGTTGAAAAGTGTGGAATCTGATTTAGAGAGAAATTTGGTGTATTGTGTTCTTTTGTTGGAAAGTGTGGTTTGATTGTGGATTTGGAAAGTTGAGGTGTGGCTCATTCCGTGTAGTGTGTTCTTTTGGATGAAGAAAGTTGGAGGTGGAAAATTGGATTTTGGGGTGTGGTGATCCTAGGTAAGGTTACACCGGCCTAAATTAGTTGTGAGTTATTTTTTAACATTTGATTTTGGGGTGTGGTAACCCCAATATTCTCACCCGAGGTGACCACACACCTTGAGTGCCCCACCAAAGCTAGGATTCTTGTGTAATCCTAACTTTTTATCCCAACTCCAAAACACCCCCATGGTATACCAAATTCCCCGTCACGTCAGCTTTTTTTCCCAAGAAAACACAAAACACAAAAGAACACACAAACGGAAAGTGACGTAAGAATCCAATGAACAATGCATGAATAGTGATTTTTTCACTTTCTCACCTATACTTTCCTACAAAAGAACATGCCCTAACCTGTATGGGCCACCACTAAAACCTGTCACGCCCCGCTTCCCAGTATACTTGGGGGCGAGAACGCGAGCGGGTCCGCATGTGCTTAAAGCAAAGAAGAGGTACTTATTTTTTTCTCCCT
This sequence comes from Scilla litardierei, assembly GCA_030789695.1. Lineage (NCBI taxonomy): Eukaryota > Viridiplantae > Streptophyta > Magnoliopsida > Asparagales > Asparagaceae > Scilla > Scilla litardierei. The sequence continues at coordinate 159,503,836 of CM061137.1, read as the reverse complement.
TCTTTGACTTAAGCACACTAAGCGTGATTTTAGCGAAGGCAAGTCCCTGCACGCGAATTTCTCAGAAACATCACAAATAATTATTACATTACAATACCAGCGTCCAAAGTAAACACACCAACAATTAAGGCCTAGCATGGCCGTACAATCTGCTGAAAACAAACACACCTGAAAATAATAATACAAATAATAAACTGAAATATAAATGTCCCGCTCTAGTCTTTTGCAGGGAGGATCTCAGTGTCTTCGTAGTTCTGGTCGGCGGGGTCCACCTCTAAAGTGGGATCCTCAACAGTAGGGTCCTCACTGTACACTGTCTCTGAACTTGACATATATTTCATAAAGAAGTATTCAATACATAGCTCTCAATCTTTACATCTATGGTGACCTTCGAATTCGTAGGAAATTAGGATATCTTATTATTTATCAAATTGATCTCTGGATAGGTAGTATCTATAAATAGCAACAGAAAGTATGCATGGAAGTTGTACTTCTAAATACTCAAAATCCGAAGTGCTTTCTTCTAATTCAGGCTCAAATCTGGCTTCAAACAGCTTTAAAATAGGCGACAGTTTGGATAAACTTCTATCTACTTTAGGTAAAATCAAAATTTGATAAATAAACAGAGTGGAAAACCCTAGAAAATATGAAATTCCGAGAGAGTTGAATTTACAAATTGCACACGCATCTTCTTCATAGATGCAGTCATGACTAGGCCTATAACCCACTAAGGAATCGTTGTATGTCCCCCACCCCGAACCTCTCCCCCTCCAGCAGCCCTTCTCCTCCCTCAAACATGGCCGCAAAGTAGAGAACCACGTAGCTCACCATAAAGAACACCTCCGCCACCGCCTGAAACACCAGCGCGAAGTCCGACCCGTAGTAGCAGCAGCAAAGTATCCACCCCGACGGTCCACATACCACCGTCTCCACCAACTTGACCTTCAAGTTCGCGTACGAAACCAGACCCGACAGCCGCCGCCCTCCCTTCACCCCATCCGCCAGCCACCGCATGTCGCCGTCGTCGTCGATTCTCCGACGGCCCATGATCGCAATGTAGGGCACAAGTATGAAGAAAGACGCGAGCACGGCCGCCGGGACCTCCCATAACGCCCAAACCCGAGCCAGCTCGCGCTCGTACCTGTTCGTGATGACCATCGGGATGGGCGCAGTGAAGGTGAAGGGGGTCAGCATGGCCTCGATCAGGAGCCGGGCCGTCCTGAGCTTGTCCCTCTGGAACGTGTCCTGATGGAGGTAGCTGAAGAGCACGAGGATCATCAGCTCTCGCGCCAGCACCCACCACAGGATGAGCTTCGCCACCCGGCCTTTTCCGACCTTGCAACCCTGGTAGAAGGTTTCCACCATCGACGCCCGCCGACGCCTCCCGCCTAAATGCCGTACGTAGTACCGGGAGACTGCAACAAAGGCAGTGGGAAGGATCACCGTGTACGTGCTGAGAAACACCGCTACTGAGCAAACGGCGGTGCAGAACGACAGACTCATGAGAAAGAGCTGCATGTACAGCTCGCCGTGCTCCCCCGCCGCTGCTCGACTGCTGGGGTAAGAGCTGGTAGACATGTTGGAGCTGACCGAGTTCACCATGAGGCGGATCGTTTCGTCCGAGGAGAAGCGAGAGAGGATGGAAGCGATGGATGCGTCCCTGGTCGAGATGGCGGTGATGAGGATGACCGCGCCAGAGAAGAGGGCTTGCCGGCATAACAAGATTAGCAGGGAGCAGCAGAGGAAGAGGCCGAGGTGGTGCTTGAAGATGTGCATGGATTCTACGATGACTCGGACGGCCGCATGCTCGGGGTCGAACTGCGGCGGGCCAGGCCGGAATCCGTTGATGTGTGATGCAGCAAATTCATTGTCGATCGCTGCCGCAACTTCCGGGTTGGTTTCTTCTGTAGCTAAAGGGTTCAACATGGCTAACTTGTTTCCTGTCTTTGTAGTTGCTTGTAATTAGCTTAATTGGTTGGCTTAGGAGCAGGGAGCTTCAATTGAGGGTCTGTATGCGAATTACACGGAAGTAGATGATGACGTGTGGCAGCAAGCATATTTTGAGGTGGAAAGAGGTGTTTTGTCATTGACTTGTTATTGGCCGTTACCATCGAGTCTGGGATCTTGTAACGAGTTGAGACATCACAGTATATGCAGCCACGTGCTATTTCAGTTAAATGGTTGAAAAACAATGGTTTCTAATACACAGTATTCGGGTGTAATTTGTTTAATTCTGAAACTATACTGACTATGGAATAAATTTCCATTCTGTGCAATTTCTTATTACACTTGTTGTCAATAGGCCCATTGGGTATCCACCTATCATTGAATGATATATATATGAGGGCAGGGGGGCTTCTAACCCTCTACACCTTTTACACTACGCTTTTTCCTTCATAACACGTTATCAGCACGATCTGCTCGAAGGAAAAAGACAACGGCTCTCAAGTACGAGTTCATCCCCAACGTCATTTTAAAGAAGATCTTGTTCTTCTCAACGGGAAGCGTAAATGGCATTCTTCATCGACCGTCGTCAAGATTCCATAGCTGAATCTTGAAGGTAAATCCTCAATTTTTTTAGATCTAGACTTGCTTTTTCTGTAGATCTGCATGTTTTAGATCACGTAGTTCATAAACAAGGTAAAAATCGAATTTTTTTGGATCTGCATGTCTAAAAAACATTTAAAAAATTGGTTTTTTTTATTCATGGTCGTGCCCTGAGGCGCGGCGGCCGTGGGCATGGTCGGCCGCGCCTACGGCCGCGCCCTGCAGACGCAACCAGCCCCCGTGGGCCCCCTACTAGGGGTTTTCGAAACCCTAGCCCTTAACGGACTATTGGGGGAGGAGGCCCATTAACTCTTTCTTGGTTGTTTTTTTGCCCCTAAAGCCCGAAAATTAGCCTATTTTTCTCACAAAAATTTCTATTTAAATTATTTGAGCCTCTAAAGCCCACTAATTAGAGAAATATTTAATTGTGATAGAGTTGAGCGGAAAAATAAATAAAGATACAAAATGGATCATGATTACATGTTTTAAATTCTATTGTTAGAAATCTGAGCACACACTTCACTTGTTAGATTATTTGTAAATCTATGCATGTGATGTCATATATCTGCGTGGTTGTATATGTATATAATATCTGTGTGGATGTGCTATTAGACTATGTTTTTAGGGATCAGCTAGGTTTCCGACACTTCTTCCCTTTTCTGCAATTTTTTCTTTTTTGAGAGAACTTGTATTTGAGGTTATAAATATAAAAGTCAAAGCTGAAGGACCACCCCATGGAGATGAAGGTGCTAGCATAAAGAGAAATGGGCTTTTCTCAAAGTTCCCAAGTTGTCTTTATTTTATGCACTTTTTTTATTTATGGGATGTATCTTCGGACTTTTTCTTTTTCTTTTTAGTGCTCGGCTGGCTGATCTCCATAGTTCTAAATTAATTCTTTGCTTATATTAAATGCGTGTATGTTTAACTTTAATAGTCAAATAATTTATGTTATTTTATGTTGCTAGATTGCACAGATGGCCAGACTTGCTAATGTTGATTTCTCGGTCCTGAAGGCCGATGGGTCGAACTACTTGAGTTGGCAGCTGGACCTGAAGTTCCACCTGCGCTCTTATGGGTTCAATCTAACACCCACAGCAAAGGTAACAATCAGTACTGCCACAGCTGAAAAGGATGCTTCTAAAGAAGCACCCTACTGTATAAGAAGTTTCCAATATACTTAAGGCGAAAGCCATTATTTATATCAAGAAACACTTAGACTCGACCCTGAAGGACGATATCTTACTGTAGAGGATCCCTATGAGCTGTAGACCGCACTTGAGGACAGACATCAAAGGGATGTTATACTCCCTCTTGCACAGTACGAGTGGACTCACCTCCGCATCCATGATTACAAATCCGTAGCGGAGTATAACTCAGCATTATTTCGAATCACCTCATGCCTGAAGTTGTGTGGTGAGAATGTGCCTGAGAGGATGTTGCTAAAGAAGACGTTGACGTCTTTTCATGAGAAGGACATTATCCTCATGCAATAGTACCGTGAACGAAAGTTCACAAAGTACTTCGATCTGCTCTCATGCCTACTAATGGCTGAACAGAACAGAGAGTCGTTGATTGCCACTCATAATCTACGCCTTCCTGGCTCTGCTCCACTTCCACCTCCTGCAGAGGCACATTTCCAGTCTTCCCAGAAGAAGAAGATGGATAAGAAGGCAAAGTTCCAGAAATGGAAAGAACTGAAGCAGCGGAAAAAAGGCTACTCCTCAGACTCCTCCCCAGAACCAGAAGTTCGTGGCAAAGAAGCAACAGTGGACGCCTAATAAAGGTGGTCCTCCCAAGAAAGACTGGGAGGATAAATGCTCTAGATGCGGAATGACTAGCCATTGATCCAGAAACTGCCGCACATCTAGACACCTACATGACCTCTACCAGGCAAGTCTCAAGCCTCATGTTGAGACAAACTTGATAGATGGGACATCGTTACCAGCTACTGCATGGAATCCAGAAGATTTCATGAATGACAACACTTTGTAGTCATGGACCATCTGTATCTTACTTTCTAGCACTGTATCTTATTTTATGTCTTTCTATTCCTTGTTAGCTACTTTGTTTGTCAGCTTTTAAATATTAATGAAAGTATTCTCTTTTTGTAGTATTTATTGAATGCTTTTCATTTTTAGATATGGAATCTATATGCCTAGTGGACAGTGCGTCAACGCACTCTATTCTTCAGTGTATAGACTACTTTACGAGCATTGGTCTCAGGACCAGCTGACATAATAGAAGGATAAGGGGAAGCAATCATTTTGCTCCCCAATAACACACACATTAAACTTAGAGATGCGCTATATTCACCTAAATCGATCCAAAATCTTCTAAGTTTTAAAGATATCCATTTAAATGGGTATCACTTAGAGACGGTCGAGGATAATCAAAAAGAATACTTGCACGTAACGTCTCTTACAAATGGTATAAAAACCATTGTGGAACGTATCGAAGGACTCCCCACGGGTCTCTATCAGACAAATATTCACTCTCCATAAGTATACATGACGGAGCACCTACAATGCCCTCAAATACCAGAATTCCAACTCTGGCATAGTAGACTGGGACAGTCGTGATCTGTTATGATCTACCGCATCATAAATAGCTCAAGGGGTATAAATTTGAAGAACCTGAAGATTCTTGAAAAAGGTAATTTTCCATGTCCACCCTGTTACAAGGGTAAACTAATAACGAGACCCTCTCCACTTAAAGTGGACTTGGAGTCTCCTAGCTTTCTAGAGAGAATCCATGGGGACATTTGTGGGCCTATATACCCCTTAAGTGGTCCTTTCAGGTACTTTATGGTCTTGATAGACGCATCTACTAAGTAGTCACATGTGTGTCTACTGTCCACCCGTAATTTGGCATTTTCTAAGCTTTTAGCTCAGATAATCAAGTTGCGGGCCCACTTCCCCGATCACCAGATAAAGAAACTTCGTCTGGATAATGCGGGGGAGTTTACATCACACGTTTTTCTAGACTATTGCCAAGCATTGGGTATTGAAGTTGAACATCCTGTAGCACATGTTCACACCCAAAATGGGTTAGCAGAATCTCTAATAAAGAGACTGCAATGGATTGCTCGTCCATTACTACTTCAATCCCAGTTGCCGGTGAATGCATGAGGTCATGCAATATTGCATGCTGCATCTTTAGTAAAATACAGACCTTCTGGAGGTCAGTCATCTTCTCCTATGCAATTAGCACTTGGAGTATCATCAATTGTCTCACATTTGAGAATATTTGGTTGTGCAGTATACGTCCCCATAGCACCATCACAAAGGACAAAGATGGGTCCACAACGTCGTCTAGGCATTTATGTTAGGTTTGACACACCCTCCATAATAAGATTCCTAGAACCCCTTACAGGTGACGTTTGCAAGGCACGTCTAGAAGACTGTGAATTTGATGAAACATCATTTCCAAGACTAGGCTTACAAACCAAGAAGCCAGAAGCTTGAGAGAGTATCTCTTGGGATACACAGAAATTAAATCACTTTGATCTGCCTATGAGCCAGTGTGAGGAGGAGGTCCTGAAGATTCTCCATATCCAAAACACTGTCCATCTCTTACCGGACAAATTTACTGACAACCAGAAGATTGTCAGATCACACGTCCCTGCTGTTAACACTCCAGCTAGGATTGACATACCGCAAAATGGATGCAATCCGCCTGCAGCAGAGATGGTTGGACCTCTTAAAAAGAGAGGACGACCACCGGGATCCAAGGATCAAGTCCCTCGAAAGAGTAGGACCCTTGGCAATGGTCAAACAATACCACCACAGGATGCTACTATAAGCCATGCTCCCCCCATCTCTCCCAAACTCTCAAAGAGAGGAAAAAACGGGAGAAAATGAAGTTTCGATACATTATGTACGAACTGGGGATTGGGACAGAAAGAGCACCATTATAGATGACACATTTGCGTGTAATATTGCCATCAACGTCGCGTACTGCGACGATGATATTGAACCACACTCTCTGACAGAATGTCAAAGCAGCGATGATTGGCCAAAGTGGAAAGCGACAATAGAAGTGGAGTTGGATTCACTCACAAAACACAAGGTCTTCGGACCAATTGTCCAGACACCAAAAAGTGTAAAACCTATGGGTTATAAATGTGTATTTGTTAGAAAAAGAAATGAACAGAATGAGATCGTTCGCTACAAAGCAAGGCTTGTAGCGCAGGTTTTACCCAACATGTAATTCCCGTATGTGTAAAATACGGTTTGCGTGTGTGCGTATAGTAATTTTGTTGTGTGTATAGTAAGTTCTTACATGTATAGCTATAAGGAGACTATGATATACTCTGGATATACAGATGATTGTGTGTGGTTGGATAGTAAATTATTGTTAGCAGGCTATCGGTGTTAGCGTGTTTAGCAATTTTAGTTGGTAAGTGTGTATAGTGAAATGGTGTGTTCATGATAATTGGTGAAACTAGGATAATTATTAATGAAAGATCTTATTATTATTACTGATGTTGGTTGTTATTTTTGGTGATGTGGTATTATTTTTGGGTATTAGTATTTTTCTTATTATTGATGTTGATCAATATTATCTTACTATTGTGAAGACCTTAATTAGTTTTGGTGGCTAGAGATTGGCTTGGCTTATTGTTAGTTACTGTTGATTGGATTTTGATAGTTGAGCTAGACTATTAGATGAGAGAAGAGGGTTTGCTCTAGTTGGGAATGGCAAACTTGCAAATATCTTATTAATGCTTCTACAAACTTCTTTTTAATTCTTTCTCCTTCTTCCCCTAATTCCTTCCCTTACCCTAAGCTGGCCGACCTCCACGAGTACCCAGCGGCCGAAGCTCCCAAGCCCCAGGCCGAAATCATCCAGCAAGTAAAAAAAAGAAAAGAAAAGAGATGAAGGAGAAGACATCTCCTTGTTCTCTTCTTCTCCTTCTTCTTATTGGTCTTCTCCCATTTCCCCAAGCCCCATGACTGGCCGACCCTCTCTCCCCGAACATGTGTGCTGCCAAAATTCTTCCCCCAGGACGAAATTTCAAGAAGGCTAGGCCGAATTCCCAAGCAAGAGTAAAAGAGAAGAGAAAGAATTAGAAGGAGGAAAGGAGAAGATAAAGTTAGGGTTTGGGAATTGGAGAACTTGATGAAGAGGGATGAGCTACATGGAATTAGTAGATGGATTTGCTTCACTAATGAGGGATTCATGGGGAGAATTTCGAAATTTAGGGCTTGATGTTGGAGAAGGGGATTCATGATGGCTTCCTTGCAATCAAGGGGGGGGGGGGGGGGGGGGGGTTTCCTCTCATTGGAAGAGGATCTTGCATCTTGGATAAGGTAGGAATCCAACCTTACTCATATGTTTTCAATTCATTAGAATTTGGCTTGCAAGTTGGCATTTTAGGGTTCTTTATGAAATTTCTTGATATGAAGTTTTGGTGTTGAATTCTTATGAGATGTTAGGCTATATGGAGCTAACAAAATATTCATGATGCTAGGGGATGCTATGTTGTATTCATTTTGACTGAAATCCTTCTCATTTTGAGTGATCGTCTTCATATGTGAAATTGCCCTCATCTTGATGCAAATGGATGATTTGCCTTACTAATATTGTGATGTAGCCCTTACGTAGGATGTCGATGTTGTTGATAAATGGCACTCATGGTGGGATGTGGGGAAATTGTTATTCAATTTAGTTCTTATGAGATGAAGGAGTGGTGAGAGTTCAATAGGAAATACTGAAGTGTACTAAGCAATTTACTCTCGTTAATTAAAGTCAACACATGGTGTTATTCAAATTGCTTCCATTAATTAGATTCAAATAGTTGCAATTAACTTTGTTCTCATTAATTCTATTGGGAGCATTAGTTGTTCTCTTTTGTGAGAATTGCCCACTTTTTGTATGTTGGTAGTCATTATCCAATCCCTTGTATGTGGAGATGGAAGTTTGTTAAATATATTCATATGAGGTGTTCTCATTTCCTGGATGCAATGTGGTAGATTTATTTGCCTTGGCTGTCACATTTCATGAATTAAGTTGATAATTAACCCCTCTGTAAGGTTGAGGTTTATCTACCCTTGTATGAGAATGAGATGTTACTAAGTTCATCACTAGTTGTTATAAGAAGAAATTATCTTATTATGAATCATAATGATACCCTTCCCTCAAATTGCATGCTTCATGTAAGTCCTTAATGAAATTTGATAAAGTATGCAAAACGCCTCAAGTGGCATTTGGCATCCACTTGCATTTCAACATATGTCTTAATTGTATTTCAACTCAATTGGTGGGAACATATGTGTATTACAACGTGTGTGGAATTGCCTTCATTTGTTGGAAACTGCTGGATGTTTCATCCTTAATTTTAGTAGCTAAGCGATGTTATGCTATTTGATGTTACTTGTTGCCATGAAAGAGTTCATGTTGTTCATAACTGTTTTGATTCATTATTTGAGAAGTTGCTCTCTTTGAATGTTGGAAATTGGTATGACATGTTGGGGTATTGAATGTTAGTATGAAATGTTGGAAGTTTAACATTCAATTTACCTTGCATGCAATAGCTCTCATTTTGTCTTATGGATTAAATTAGATTGCTTCCATATTCCTTCTAAGATCATGATGATCTATGATGTCATGTTTCAATGACGGGTGAATTTGCTCCTATGTTGCCTTCATTAAACTTGTTGGAAGCTATAATTGCCCACTTTTAAGAAATTGTTCTCATTTTGAGGTGTTGGAAACTATTTATTCAATTTAATATGTATGAAATGAGAAATATGAGAAAATGAATGAATTGGGACATTGGGAAGGGATGTTGGAAACTTGAGGAATATGGAATGGGTGACATGGTGACATGGTCACGTTAGGACACGAAGTGGAGTGCACGGGCATGGACAAAGTGCCGCGGTAGGAGGCGGGTGAATACGCCATTGGCCACCTCTTGATCCATTAGGTGGCTCCACGTTGATAACGGAGTAGAAGATTTTGCACGTGCACGCCGGCTCATTCACGTGATCCCCTTGCATTCCATTGCATCGCATTACTAGTGCATCATATGCATCATAGCATCATGTAGTATTGTTGGGTGATTTGTGGTTGTATTTGTGTGATGGTTAACCTTTGAGAATGCATGTCGCCATGGAAGCATTTGGTGCTTGATTGATGGAATGTTGGAGTGTATGGGTTGTTAGTTCGTAAATGTTGTTAGTTTTGTTGTTATTGCTAGTAGTGGTATGAATGATATTGATGTTGGTATTGGTGATCATTAATGTTAGTAGGAAATAATGGGATGTTGGAAGTATTATGAAATGTTGGAATTCTAACATCCTAGTTATCATGAAGCATTCATAGTTAAATTGGGATGCAAATTTGAATTATTTGATGCAATGGTCATGTCCCATGTTGCTTGAATGTTTTGTCCCAATAATTATGCAAAGTGCTCTCATTTTGAAACATGAAAGCATTATTATTCTCCCCATTGCATGAGAAGATGGAAATGCTCTCCTTTATGAACTTAATCTCATGTTGGTTCCTTGGGGGTAAATAGAATAAATCTTATTTTGTTCCATGAAGTAAACGCACTTGTTTTCTTTTATTACATTGTTCAGATAAATGGCTCTCATTTGGAAGTTGGAAAGGTTATGTTGATGCTTATAGTAGTGTTGGTGGTGTTGATGGTGTTGTGGGGATGTTGTAATTAAACCATATTCTCTTGAAATACTATTCATGTTTTCTTTTAGAAATATTACTTATGTTGTACTTAGAAACTTTGATAAATACAAGAGAAACTCTGCCGAAATTTTTATAAGCATTTCCACAACATCCCAAGCATTAGAAACTAAGCTAGGAATACCACACAAAATACCACTTTCTAGGTTCCTTAAATTTTTCCACGCTTAAGTGAGCACCCACTTGGAAAATTAGTATGAAAGAAAAGGTAGCAAGAGGGTCTTTGACAACTTCCACGTTGGACGTTTTAGAGTGTAAGAACCTCATTTATCATCACCGACAAGTTCATACAAGCTCCTTTAAGCAAACTTTGATTTCCATAGACTAGACAGCTTGTCATGGTCCATTGAATGAAGCTTGTCATTTTTGTATGTATGCCATAGACTAGACAGCTTTTATTAACAACTAATTAATCCTATCAACTAGTTGAATCCTTAAATTCAAAATTTTTAGGATTTGTTTAATAACTTTTATTAAGTCCTTATCAACTATAAGGTTCACGTGCTACCCTAATCGTTATTAGGATTTTAATAAATTTTATTAACAACGCTAGAAGCGAAGTCCTTTAATGAAAATTAATTATAACAATTAGAATTGAAAATTCATTTAAAGGACTACCCTAATCAGGAATTAGGTCTTAATATTGTTGTTAATGATTTATTAAAACATAGCATGTCATTAAAATTCAAGTAATAAATTTTAATCATTTTTAATGGCTAACCTAAAAGGTTGTCTTGTGTTATCAAATAAGGGACAAGATTAACAAGCCATTAAAATAAAGCTACACTAATTTTATCAACATAAAATGAAAGTGTATATCTATTTAACAATTTAAATAAACTAAGTTTATCGCATAAACAATTTTTAGACTGCATACATAAATTTAACATTTAAATTTAAAATATGATTTTAAAAGTATTTTATTTTTATCTCATAAAAAAAACTTAATTTTTAAAATCACTAACTTTGCATGCTATTTTAAAAAATTTATCTCATAAAAAATTTTAATCTTTAAAATAAGTTTTAAAATTATCTCATAAAATTAAAACATCATTTTAAAACTTTCATGCTTAAAATTTATCAAATAAAAATTTCTAGGCATCCAAAATAAATTTAAACTTTTAAATATTTAAAATTAGTTTTAAAATTATCACATAAATTTTAAAACGTTATTTTAAAATTTTCATGTTCAAAAATATCAAAAAAAAAATTTGAACATCTAAAACATGTTTAAAAAATTATCTCATAATTTTAAAACATTTAAAAGTATTTAAAAGCATTAACACGTTTAATAAAATCGCAGTACATAGATCGCTACGCAAACCTAGGCTTTGATACCACTGTAGGGAATCGGCGGTCCCTTAGGGCACAAAAACTCTAGTCCCGTCCTAAGTCGGACGGAACATAGACAGAAAATAATAGCAGCGGAAGAAAAACTATGTTAACTTTATTATGGTTAATCTAAATTAACATGCAGTTAAAACCTTTTTAACTTAGCCCTAAGGTCCAAGACCCTATGCCAAGATCTATGCCGACTTGGGATGGATCTGACCATCCCAAGAAGGATCTAGCCTACTGCGATTAAACTAAACTAATGCTAAAAAATACTTTAACCACATACCCGGAATCTCAGCCCTGGAGCAGGCGAGATGTTCCGCGCCGTCTTCCGAGCTGCTCCCGTCCCACGCCGAGCCGCTCCTTGAACCGCTCCGCATCCCGAGGCGATCAATCCCCGTGCCGCCGAGCCAACCACGCGCCGAAGAAAGTTTCACGCGAGTGAAACCTCCGCCAAGATTTCAGATCCAGAATCCGAACTCCTTTGTGGCTTTGCTAGAGCCCGCAGGAGTAAGGCAGAAATTTAGGGAGAAGAGAAATATTAATTTAAGCTTAGATCCGAGCGTGCTCCAACATTTACGAGAGCCGCTCAGATCTAGAGCTTGGGACGAGTTTTGAGAAAGGGGGGAGACCCCTATTTATATAGGCGGCGGACTCTCCCCATTTCTCAAAATCCGATGTGGGGCTAAATAATTGGGTTAGTTAAAATCAAGTTAGTTTGCACTTCACAAAGTGCAAACTTCCGTGAATTTTAACTCACTCACCGTTGAGCTTCAGGATCGATACAACCTATCAATACGACAAGCGTTCAACGGTGAACGCATAGGAAAAAACCGTTCGTCAATCGGAGGTCGTTTGACCCTCCAATTGATCGTCCAAAGATCAGCCAAAACCCACAAAACCGCAAACAGCCAGCCGCCAAAAATACACGCTGCCCTAGGCAGCGTGTGGCCTCAGGCCGCGTGCAGTGCACGCGCTGGGCGCGTGCAAGGCACGCGGCGCGTGCCTTGCACGCGCCCTGCGTGGACAGAAGGGCGGGGCGGGGCCCCGTCCGCATGATTGCGGGCGGGCCCTGCCCGTGATGACTGCGGGCGCAAATGCGCCCGCTTTGTTTGCTGTCCGGCCCATCTGCCTCTTGGGCTGATGTCTACATGGGCTTTTACTGTTTTGGCCATAACTTTTGTGTTTGGTGTCCGATTTGGACGCCGTTCGAACCTGGGTCTAGACCGGGACATTCTCGTCTTACCCGTGAACTTTTCCTTGCGTTTATTTTATTAAATATTGTATTAAACAATTTAATACACATTTAATCGTTTTTGCATCAAATGCAAAATAGTCCCTATCTAAGCTTAAATTACCATATTGCATCAAATGCAATTATCTCTTCTTTTGCATCAAATACAAATATTCTCCCTAACTAATTTCTACCTATTACTAGACGAAGCGTTGCACTCTGTGTGAGACCCTACAGCCTGACCCTTACAACAGGTTGGGCTCGAAGCCCTATACGGCAGTGACCACGAGCAGTGGTTGCCGTCCCTGCTTCAGGAATCATCATTATGTGGTTAACTCATTGACATGAGTATTGTCGGGACCACCTGACTGTTTCCGTGATGAGTTCCGCAGTTATAGTCTCTTCGTCTTAAATATGTCGTGTAGATCAAGTCTGGGGTACGGTTAAACTGTCAACCCCAATAACTTGACTCCGGTTAGTTTCTATCGATCTTTAGTCAACTAATGTTGGACATCTTCCAACATACTCTGCGCAGAGTTTTTACTAAAGACCGAACTAACTCTACGACACTAACTCCCATTGACCGGGAGAGACGAATCCTCTCTTGGTCATTACTCGCCTCGTACGTTTCAGGTGACACCCAATCAAAAGACCTTTCGACAGGCCTTGCCTCGAAGCTAGATCAGTTGATCTAAGTGGCACCGTTCACGCACAGGTTCGTCAAAAATGACCTCAAGTCAAAAGACCAACTATCCTATCATCACTCAGAGTTATCACTGACAGATTGGTCAATATAACCATATGATAACTCTAGTGGATCGTTCAGTGAACTCATTCTAATGAGCACCTGCGTCTCGTCTTCGACTTCGCCAAGTCAAGCGATCATGAGATCACCGCCACCGCTAAACGGTGAAGACTAAGACACAATGGTCTATCCGATGTTTCGATATCCTTGTCTCGGAACATCTACGACCACGAACCATTCTAGACTTATGCTACAGACGGTCAAACGTTTCTCCATGATCGAGATACTCATCTCGATACCCGTTTGACCTTGCATAAAGTCTCAGGACTTTACCTAAGTTGATATCTAATTATAAAATAACTTAGATAAATTATTACCAAACAGCTTACTATTATTTCGAACAAGATGTTTGTGCTATTCACACAGGAATAAATGGCCTCGAGGGCATCATATTCCTACATCTCCCACTTGCACTCAGGCCCATTTATCTCGATATCTAATATCGTTTTTACACATAAGTTTTCCCGACTTCATGTGGTAGAGCCTTCGTGAGTGGATCTGCTAAAACCGTCTACACTATAGACTTAGGGGTTTCTATGTTTCTGTTAGACCAACCATTTGAATCTCATTCAAATAATTCACTTGGTCTATCGGAATCTATAATACTTTATTTCCCTGGATCTTATCCAGTTCGTCGTATCTTACGATAATAATTTCAAATTAGTTATTGGTCATTTCAAATGGTTCATATCCATTTCTGATAAAGTATCAAACTCTTTGATGTCTCGCATGTAATTTACACGCTCCCACTGACCTTGAAAACTATCTGGCTAATTCATATAAGTCAGTCAGTCTAAATCATATTTAGAAAAACGAACTTATAAGTGAATGCTCCAATTTTCATGGTCAACTTAAGCGTTTTACATCGGCTTTGGTCCGAGTAGATCTGTACACATCTGTTGGCGAAGCCGGTTTCATCATAATCCGTTTTAAAGAAATTAGGATGAAAACCGTTCCTGCCCAACATTATTGTACTTCACTATTTTTTTTTCTGCACCAATCTTTCAACTTAAAGACTTACTTGCAGAAAGTGAGGAAACATTTTCCTTAGGCACGTAAACTAAATTCTCAAATTTATTTACGCACACGGACCTGCATCAAGTTTTAAATCGGAGTTACTACTCCGAATTTCATCTTGGAAGTTTGACTAAGTCATCATCAGTTATGATGTCTAACTCGACAATCCGTCTCACGAGATTCGAGTAATTATACAACTTCCTTACGATTGATTTATTGAATATATTATTGATAATGTCCTTATAGAACATTATCAAAACCTAGGCATTACTATCTGGGACTTAACCCAGAGGGAGGAGTTAACTCAGAGTCACTTACAATGGATCACATTAAATTTAATTAAGTGTGATTCATACCTTTTAACACACTGATGTGTTAACAGACTTGATCTGAGAGAAAATCACATTTTCTTTTAATTACACAAGATTTTATTTAGCTAAGTATTTGACCATTCGATCTAATCGAATCAGTTTAAATACTTTAGTCATTTCGTTCTTTATTTTATCAGACTTGCGTTTCATCAAGAACACGTGTCTTAGTAAAATATACGAATAACTTATTTTGTTAAAAATAGACTCGGGTACATCAGTATGTACGAGACTGAGTTCGACAACTCATTCTCCCACTGTCTCACAGATGGGTTTCGGCCATTGTATCAAAGAGGCTAAGACTCACAAGTGTCCGTAGACTTCATAATACGAGAGGTCAGACCCCTCTTTATGTGACTTGTGAAGCTTAATCTCTTGATACGGCCTAGTCTAATTTTACCATATAAGTTAGCTACTATCTTGTGTATTTATGTATTAACATTTAATATATATATAGTTATTTACAAATTACTTAACACAAAACATTACTTCAGAAGCAATGTGACGACATTCGTCAAAATGTGTTGAACGTCTTTTGTATAACAACTTATTCCGAAATGTGACATCAAAATATGTCACGTTTTCATTTCCTCCTACTTATGCCTCTACTAATGATAAATTAAACTAACTTTCTTAATTGACTTTCCGAAGTGCCTTCTTCCCTTTTCTAAATCACATTTAGATATCAACATAAATAAATAGATCTGCAAGCAACTTATGTATCCAAACGCTTGAGCTTTGCAATCTTGAGTGTAGCTCAAGAAGTTGCTTGTCTCAAGATCCGGTTGGGATACATAGTCTTGCATCGCTCATGCACTCGTATTCGTCTCAAACGGTTTGATCGAATTTTCGAACTTTGCGGATCAAAATTGTTTGTCCATACAACCTTGAGGGTAGCTCGACAATTTGTAGGGAGAAACATACTTTGAATGTCCTATATGTTCAAGCTGCCTCATATAGAGACGAGTGACATGTAGCTTTAATTTATTTGTTGGACCCAGAACTTAATGAAATCATATTTCTTAAGTCTGTTCTTTAGAAGGTCATTTAATGTCAACGAGAATATAGTTTTAATTCTATCAATTAGGATTTAACTTGATATTCAATTAATCAACTTATTGACCAGTTAACTAATTAAAATATTATATTTTAATTCCTACGGTAAACATAGTCTTGCCCTAGTTTTAGCATATGTTCAATATTAAATATAGGTAGATTGGCTTTTATCTATCTATATCCTCCCACTATTTTTACGAACGTTTTAAAGCTTAATAACGAACGATTTAATCGAATTAAAATTAATGGGTAAGAGTTCCAATCACCTTGAGTCTAAACAACCTTGAGTGTAGCTCAACAAGTTGATTTACTCTGCGATCGGAAGATGACTCTTCATCGATCATATCAGATATGACTCTCTTAATCGGTTTTTGCCCCTAGCCATTCGTGATCATGAGTGTGCTCATCCAAATCACAATGTCTAGTCTAGTCGGACCCTTGTTTTCATGTCTAGCCTGACTTGCCCCGCAGCTCGGTGTATACACGACACGTTGGTTTGGGTCAGGTCGTAGACTTACATCAAGTCAGACTACATCGTTGACTTAACTTACGCCGGCGCTCGGGGTACGAGACAACGGTTAGGGTTAGTCAAGATTTCATCTTATGTATTTAAGGAGTTGGTTTCTACAGGGTTGCCATGTCATATCTTGAGTGTATCTCAACAACTGTAACACGGGCCCTATAGTTGCTAACCCCTAAAACAAGGAGGGCTACGGCTAATCTTGAAAAAGACCATTAACGTATTTGACTTAGATATAGTCCAGGGTGTCACACAATCATGATTCGCGACATTGCGGTCCAGCGGAACTCAGCCAGGGAATTGACTAAGCCAGGATCACTACCCCTTGGACTAGCAAGGGTTGACCCAGAACTCTTAGCCAAGCACATTGACTGGATCATGGTCAATTGAATGAAGCTTGTCATTTTTGTATGTATGCCATAGACTAGACAGCTTTTATTAACAACTAATTAATCCTATCAACTAGTTGAATCCTTAAATTCAAAATTTTTAGGATTTGTTTAATAACTTTTATTAAGTCCTTATCAACTATAAGGTTCACGTGCTACCCTAATCGTTATTAGGATTTTAATAAATTTTATTAACAACGCTAGAAGCGAAGTCCTTTAATGAAAATTAATTATAACAATTAGAATTGAAAATTCATTTAAAGGACTACCCTAATCAGGAATTAGGTCTTAATATTGTTGTTAATGATTTATTAAAACATAGCATGTCATTAAAATTCAAGTAATAAATTTTAATCATTTTTAATGGCTAACCTAAAAGGTTGTCTTGTGTTATCAAATAAGGGACAAGATTAACAAGCCATTAAAATAAAGCTACACTAATTTTATCAACATAAAATGAAAGTGTATATCTATTTAACAATTTAAATAAACTAAGTTTATCGCATAAACAATTTTTAGACTGCATACATAAATTTAACATTTAAATTTAAAATATGATTTTAAAAGTATTTT
Source organism: Scilla litardierei (assembly GCA_030789695.1). NCBI lineage: Eukaryota > Viridiplantae > Streptophyta > Magnoliopsida > Asparagales > Asparagaceae > Scilla > Scilla litardierei. The sequence continues at coordinate 159,486,288 of CM061137.1, read as the reverse complement.
ATTTTTATCTCATAAAAAAAAACTTAATTTTTAAAATCACTAACTTTGCATGCTATTTTAAAAAATTTATCTCATAAAAAATTTTAATCTTTAAAATAAGTTTTAAAATTATCTCATAAAATTAAAACATCATTTTAAAACTTTCATGCTTAAAATTTATCAAATAAAAATTTCTAGGCATCCAAAATAAATTTAAACTTTTAAATATTTAAAATTAGTTTTAAAATTATCACATAAATTTTAAAACGTTATTTTAAAATTTTCATGTTCAAAAATATCAAAAAAAAAATTTGAACATCTAAAACATGTTTAAAAAATTATCTCATAATTTTAAAACATTTAAAAGTATTTAAAAGCATTAACACGTTTAATAAAATCGCAGTACATAGATCGCTACGCAAACCTAGGCTTTGATACCACTGTAGGGAATCGGCGGTCCCTTAGGGCACAAAAACTCTAGTCCCGTCCTAAGTCGGACGGAACATAGACAGAAAATAATAGCAGCGGAAGAAAAACTATGTTAACTTTATTATGGTTAATCTAAATTAACATGCAGTTAAAACCTTTTTAACTTAGCCCTAAGGTCCAAGACCCTATGCCAAGATCTATGCCGACTTGGGATGGATCTGACCATCCCAAGAAGGATCTAGCCTACTGCGATTAAACTAAACTAATGCTAAAAAATACTTTAACCACATACCCGGAATCTCAGCCCTGGAGCAGGCGAGATGTTCCGCGCCGTCTTCCGAGCTGCTCCCGTCCCACGCCGAGCCGCTCCTTGAACCGCTCCGCATCCTGAGGCGATCAATCCCCGTGCCGCCGAGCCAACCACGCGCCGAAGAAAGTTTCACGCGAGTGAAACCTCCGCCAAGATTTCAGATCCAGAATCCGAACTCCTTTGTGGCTTTGCTAGAGCCCGCAGGAGTAAGGCAGAAATTTAGGGAGAAGAGAAATATTAATTTAAGCTTAGATCCGAGCGTGCTCCAACATTTACGAGAGCCGCTCAGATTTAGAGCTTGGGACGAGTTTTGAGAAAGGGGGGAGACCCCTATTTATATAGGCGGCGGACTCTCCCCATTTCTTAAAATCCGATGTGGGACTAAATAATTGGGTTAGTTAAAATCAAGTTAGTTTGCACTTCACAAAGTGCAAACTTCCGTGAATTTTAACTCACTCACCGTTGAGCTTCAGGATCGATACAACCTATCAATACGACAAGCGTTCAACGGTGAACGCATAGGAAAAAACCGTTCGTCAATCGGAGGTCGTTTGACCCTCCAATTGATCGTCCAAAGATCAGCCAAAACCCACAAAACCGCAAACAGCCAGCCGCCAAAAATACACGCTGCCCTAGGCAGCGTGTGGCCTCAGGCCGCGTGCAGTGCACGCGCCTCGAGGCGCATGCACTGCACGCGCCTCAGCGCGCGCACAGTGCACGCGGCGCGTGCCTTGCACGCGCCCTGCGTGCACAGAAGGGCGGGGCGGGGCCCCGCCCGCATGATTGCGGGCGGGCCCCGCCCGTGATGACTGCGGGCGCAAATGCGCCCGCTTTGTTTGCTGTCCGGCCCATCTGCCTCTTGGGCTGATGTCTACATGGGCTTTTACTGTTTTGGCCATAACTTTTGTGTTTGGTGTCCGATTTGGACGCCGTTCGAACCTGGGTCTAGACCGGGACATTCCCGTCTTACCCGTGAACTTTTCCTTGCGTTTATTTTATTAAATATTGTATTAAACAATTTAATACACATTTAATCGCTTTTGCATCAAATGCAAAATAGTCCCTATCTAAGCTTAAATTACCATATTGCATCAAATGCAATTATCTCTTCTTTTGCATCAAATACAAATATTCTCCCTAACTAATTTCTACCTATTACTAGACGAAGCGTTGCACTCTGTGTGAGACCCTACAGCCTGACCCTTACAACAGGTTGGGCTCGAAGACCTATACGGCAGTGACCACGAGCAGTGGTTGCCGTCCCTGCTTCAGGAATCATCATTATGTGGTTAACTCATTGACATGAGTATTGTCGGGACCACCTGACTGTTTCCGTGATGAGTTCCGCAGTTATAGTCTCTTCGTCTTAAATATGTCGTGTAGATCAAGTCTGGGGTACGGTTAAACTGTCAACCCCAATAACTTGACTCCGGTTAGTTTCTATCGATCTTTAGTCAACTAATGTTGGACATCTTCCAACATACTCTGCGCAGAGTTTTTACTAAAGACCGAACTAACTCTACGACACTAACTCCCATTGACCGGGAGAGACGAATCCTCTCTTGGTCATTACTCGCCTCGTACGTTTCAGGTGACACCCAATCAAAAGACCTTTCGACAGGCCTTGCCTCGAAGCTAGATCAGTTGATCTAAGTTGCACCGTTCACGCACAGGTCCGTCAAAAATGACCTCAAGTCAAAAGACCAACTATCCTATCATCACTCAGAGTTATCACTGACAGATTGGTCAATATAACCATATGATAACTCTAGTGGATCGTTCAGTGAACTCATTCTAATGAGCACCTGCGTCTCGTCTTCGACTTCGCCAAGTCAAGCGATCATGAGATCACCGCCACCGCTAAACGGTGAAGACTAAGACACAATGGTCTATCCGATGTTTCGATATCCTTGTCTCGGAACATCTACGACCACGAACCATTCTAGACTTATGCTACAGACGGTCAAACGTTTCTCCATGATCGAGATACTCATCTCGATACCCGTTTGACCTTGCATAAAGTCTCAGGACTTTACCTAAGTTGATATCTAATTATAAAATAACTTAGATAAATTATTACCAAACAGCTTACTGTTATTTCGAACAAGATGTTTGTGCTATTCACACAGGAATAAATGGCCTCGAGGGCATCATATTCCTACAGTCCTCTTATCGCAGGTATGTGTTGTGTTATTGATATCATTTCCATTTTCATATGATTCGCCATGATATACCATGAGTTAGCTCCCCGTTATTGCTTAGCGCATTGCATTTTTGTGCACCATGTGAGTTGGGTTTGGGATTCCCACTGGGTCACGCTGTGACATGCCCCGTTGATATTTTTCAGGTGCTGGTTCATGAAGTAGAGGCCCACTAGTCCATTTGGATGGCGTTGGTTAAAGTTGAGGGTTTGAGAGCGTATGAGAGTTTGGGTGGGTGTTATTGTACTTCGGCGAGACGTGGGTATCCTATTGTACATGAGTTTTGGCTATATGTTGTACATGGGTTTTGGTTGAGTGATGTTGTACTCGAAAATTGTATAATCAGCTAGTGTATGCGTATCAGTGTTTGGTTTGACTGTCACTCTTGTGTTTCTGTGACATCTGGAATGCTACAGGTCCTATCCCAGTAGCGCGCAGTGGGCATGTCTGTGTTGTGTTAGGTATTTTCCTCCGTAACACTCGCTGCTCAGGCTATCCTGGGGAGCGGGGCATTACACAACGTCTATGGGTGGATTTTGATGCCACATACTCCCCGGTCATGGACGCGATCACCTTCCGATTCCTTATTGGCTTAAAAGCTCAAAAAGGTTTGGATATGCAGCTTATGGACGTCGTGACTGCATACTTATATGGAAATTTAGACCAAGACATCTTTATGAGATTGTCTGACGGTTATTCTTTGCCTGTAATACTAAAAGAGAGACAACGTGACGTCTACTCAGCGAAACTGCAAAGATCATTATATGGTCTGAAACAATCTGGAAGGATGTTGTATAACAGACTGAGCGAATTCCTTGCGAAGCAAGGATTTGCAAATGACTCAGTCTGTCCTTGCATCTTTATTAGAGCAAAGGCAATAGGATTTGTCCTTATAGCCGTCTATGTGGACGACTTGAACCTCATCGGATCTCTTGGAGAGATCACTAAGATTTCTAGAAGCTTGACAGAAACTTTCGAGATGAAAGACATTGGAAAGTCAAAATTCTGTTTAGGTCTTCAAATAGAGCATCTTAACGATGGGATCATGTTACATCAGTCAACTTATACATCGAACTTACTAAAAAAGTTCTAAATGGATAAGTGCCACCCCCCTCAGTACCCCTATAGTCGTGAGATCATTGGATGTATAAAGACCCCTTCCGGCCGCTGGAAGAGGGGGATGAAGTACTAGGCCCTGAAGTGCCTTATTTAAGTGCTATTGGTAACTCCTTTATCTGGCTAACTGCACTCGTCCTGATATAGCATTTGCAGTCAACTTACTAGCCAGATATAGTGCTACACATACACATCGGCACTGGGCCGGAGTTAAGCATCTTCTGCGCTACCTCCAAGGGTCCATAGACTTAGGTCTATTCTACAGGAAACGGGCAACAACATGTTTAGTTGGTTATGCTGATACAGGTTACAGATCTGATCCTCATATAGAGAAGTCTCAGACCGGATACATGTTCACTTATGGAGGCACTACCATATCTTGGAGATCTGTGAAGCAGACCATGATGACCTTCTCATCCACACATTCAGAACTTCTAGCAATCCATGAAGCAAGTAAAGAGAGCTTCTGGCTACGTTCTGTGATCCAGTACATTCTCACCTCTACCGACCTGAATCCCGGCGTTCTTGAGCCTACTACAATCTATGAAAACAATGCAGCATGTATAGCCCAGCTACAGGACGGCTACATCAAAGGTGATAAGACGAAGCATATCTCTTCCAAGTTCTTCTGGACGCATGACCTTCAGAAACAACATATTGAGGTACAGAAGATCCAATCTTGTAATAACTTGGCAGATTTGCTTACGAAATCCCTGTCTACTAGTATCTTTGAGAAACTTGTAAGTGGGATTGGGATGAGGAGAGTGAGAAAATGTAAACTGGGTCAGGATGAGAGAAATATAAATGTATAGATACATAGGAGACTGATATATAGATTAATAGGAAATTTGCATGCCTGAAGCTTGGTCAGATGAGGTGGAGTCAACAGTAGTGTTGTACTCTTTTCCCTTGGCTATTGGTTTTTCCTACAGAGTTTTCCATAGTCAAGGTTATAATGAGGCAACCTTGTTGACTCTGGATCCTGAAGTATCCACCCCTAAACACATCACTAAAACATGGGAAGTTATGGAGAAAACCGTTCTTTATTTAACAAGGCAGCTATCCTAACTTGGATCTTGAAGAATCCATCTCTTATTCATGTTGGTTGGATAAGGGGAAGTGTTGTGAATAGGCCCATTGGGCCCATTGGGTACCCACCCATCATTGAATGATATATATATATATATATATGAGGACAGGTGGCTCCTAACCCTCTACACCTTTTACCCTATGCTTTTCCCTTCATAACAACACTGAGATTTCATCTATTTTCCTACTTTTTCCTGTCTACTCATCAAAGCGTAACATTTCAGACTGCATTCTTATTTACTGGCCCCAGAAATTTTTGTCGTGAAACTATGTCGTGTCAGCCCTATGACGTTTTGAACTCGGGCCCACTAGCAGCAGTGGGGCCCAGCCGAACTCAACAGATGGAAACCACCGCAAGTGCCACTCGACCTCGAAGATCTAGGTCAGCCCGACATGGCCTCATCACAACTCTACAAGGACGACCTCGCCACCTGAGGTCGACCCCCCTCAGTTTCTCCAGTAAGGACGACCTCGATGAAGGAAAGCCTCCTCGGTAGCAGAGCTCTATCAGGACGACCTCGACACCTGAGTCGTCCCTTCAACTTCGTTCCCAGTGCACTCATCTGGCAGGATCAGCCCGCACGACCTCTACGACATGATCCCAGATAGATGCATGGACAACATCCTCCCCAGGTCGTTATCAGTGGATCCGTCCAAAGCATACGTGACCGCCAGATTTATCAGAGGGGCACGAGTTATGCTTTATCAAAGGGCACGAGGCCAGCTTTGTCAAGGGAGTGGTCACGACGCACGACCCAGGTCCCGACAAATGCTCTACCGGGTTTGTTACAAAGGGATGTGAGGACCCTTCTAATGTGGCGTAACCACCACCCAATCCTATAAAACTGACGGAGTGTCCCCTGCATCAGGTACACTATCTCTCAATCGCTAAACTTACCCTAGCAGCTATATCTCTAAAATCCAAGCATCGGCTACACTCAGCCGACGCTCCCTCCTTTCGTCCACCATCGCCTGACTTATGCATCAGAGGGTAGTCGTGTGGTTAGTCCCCCAACCCAAGGGGTTCGTCCCTCGGTTCTCTGACGTCTTTCACTGTTCTCTGACGTCTTTCACTCTTTTTTTCAAGTATCGGAGAAGGAGGATGGCCCGATGAAACCCTGTCCGGGCTCTCTATTGCATGAATACGCGCCCCAGTAGCCGCACCCGAGTTCCGTGAGATTATAGTTGGCGCTATAAGGAAGGTATTGTGATAATGTTCGTTGCATATGCTCTCGATCTAGCATCTTCTTCCGCATCACGTCGTCATCTTCAAGCATCTTCTTCGGCAAACCTATTGGTGCCTCCACCGTGGCCGATTTTCAATCTCCTTAATCTCCCACGGCAGAGCCCCGTGAGACACGAGAGATTCGGGCCAAACAGTTCAAGCTCCTTAACAAACGGAAAGCCACATAGGTTCTTGAGAACTACCCTAGGTTTGCTCCTTAACGAGCCATGCTCTGCAAAGGACGAATTTAGCGGTTACACCCTTGGGTCGATCTTTCAGGAGCTACACTCTACACGGACGTCCTACATGGTTACACCCACGGTCGGCTCGCTAATAGATACACCTCATAAGGATGCCTCCATGTAGGCCGGCTCCTTAACAGCTACGCTTCATTGGGACGACCTCAGCTGTTACACCCACGGTCGGCTCCTTACTGGGCTACGCTCTATGACGACGATCCTAGTGGTTACACTAGGGGTCGGCTCCTTGGCACCTACGCTCTATAAGGATGACCTTAGCGGTAGACACACGAGAACAGTTCCAGAGGTCGGCCTAGCCGAGCTCCTGGCTCAACTCTGCGGCATAAATCATCCCTTCATTCAACTTCGTAGAATGGCTCAGTCGAACCCTAGGCACAGATAGGGATGATCATCATAGCTTTACCATCAAGCTCTCGTGGCGGAGCTATGTAGAAAGTTGGAAGTCCAAGCCCCCAGTCCAGGTTGGACCCCCTTTGGTTCGACCCTAATGACCCAACAGTGCAAGCAACAAGCAACACTCATCTCAAAATGTGCTACTACCAATTGTTAGGAATGTATGCCCGTAATACAATTATTGTGATTGTAATAATAACTCTCGTTCGAAATGATAGTAAGCTATTCGGTAATATTTATCTATGATATCCTTTATGTCACATCTATGATTGTTGTCGTGATTATATGATGCATGGATAAAGTTGCAGGACTTATGAGAGGAACATTGGGATCATGATGAGATTATGATAATGAGGCCAATGTGTTTGTCGGTCATATATCTAGAATTGTTTCTGGTAAGAGGAATATCGAGAAGGGACATCGATATTCCGGTTAGACTAGTGTGCATTAATCTATACCATCGGATGATAGTGACTAGCCTCATAGTCACTCAATGTGGAGACATCGTTAGATAATGCACATGTGCTTGTTGGGAGAACAAGTTCACAGAATGACTCGTAAGAGATACTTTTGTACGGTTATCATACTCTGAATGTCAACAGAAGTTCTCTAGTGGCAGTATGTGCATGTTAGTCCTTTGACTGGTGATGTGCTAAAGAACCTTGCATGTAGAAGATCATATTTTGGTAGATATCAAACATTGGAATATCTGATGTGTATATACCTGCTGGGTATGGTTGGAAGAATGTGATGAGAGTGGCCATGCTGCTAGGATTCGTCTCCTCCAGCGTGAGAAGTTGGTGCTAATTTTTTGTAAATTTTTTTAAACTTGAATGATTAATGTAATTATTTCTAAATTTGAACTATTTGGGAAAATTTGTCCAAGATGATTTGCTAAAAATATTTGTCCACGGTGTTATGAACAATTTACCATTGAAGGTCCTACTAATACATTACACATTTTGCTAGGTCACATTATATATTTTCACAAGTTGGGAATTGGTACGTGCACCTACCATTTTACTCGCGTGCACAACTGTAAACAATTTATTTACAAGTTTGCCACTCAGAATTACTCACCATGCACAACCATTCGAAAATGCCGAAATACCCCGGTTGTGCGTGGTGAGTAAAACGCACGCCCACCAGCGGGCGGCGACGCTGCCTCCTTCGCCGATCTCCCCAGTCCCACTCCCCTCGCTGGCTCCTCCAACCTCTCCAGCCCCTACACTACCACTTTTTCCAATAACCAAGCCATGTCCCCTCCGCCGCCTCCCGCCGACGACCCTCTTCATCTTCCCCACCACCATCTGCCGCGCCTTTTCCGCATCCACCGATCTCTCTAGCCCCCGAACTGACCCCGACCCCTCTTCTGACAACCCAGCCCCTCCACTGCCCCCTCTCTGACCTCCCCCGCATCTCCGCCCCCTCATCTGACTCCCACCCCCAACGTCAATTCCAAACCCTAAAACCTCGCCAGCGGGGGCAGCGGTGACGATGGGAGGGGGGAGGCGACTAGGGTAAAGAGGTTTAAATTTTGAATGACAAACTTGTAAATATGTGGTTGTGCACGCGAGTAAAACGGTAGGTGCGCGTAGCAATTGCCTTACAAGTTTACTATTCTCTTTGTTAAACTTGTAAAAGATAATGGCAAACCTGTAAATAATTGTAACGTGACTAGCGAAATGTGTAATGTGACTAGTGGTACTATGAAAGATGACCTATTTGATTGGGAGTTGCTTCGCTCACCGGTCATTTTACTCGTGCACACAACCACTATTTACACGTTTGATATTTCCTCTTGCGCACATGTCACACATTCATAAGTTTGTCACTCAAATTTACTCACCACGTACAATCATTAAAAAATTCCAACACTGCTCTTGGGTGTGTGCTGTGAGTAAAACTGTCGTGACCGCCGGTGGCAGCGACGCCGCCCTCTCCTCCAACCTCCATAGCTCTCTCTTCCTCTTTCCCAGCCCCCTCCGCCGCCCCATCCTCCGACCTCCCGAGTCCCTCTTTTGCGCCCCCGACCCCACCGTCGCCCCATCCTCCGACCTCCCTAGCCCCCGCTCTATCCTCCGACCTCTCCAGCACCCTCATACTCTTCCACCGCCCCCTTCGTCAATCTTCCTCGTCCACTCCGCCGCCCACTCTCTCTCTTCCACACCGTCCATTCCAACCCCTAAAAACTTTTTTTAGGTGTATAAGATTGGAATGGCAAACTTGTAAATAGTGGTTTAGCGACAGAGTAAAACGGCCGGTGCGCGTAGCAATTCCCTATTTGATTTCCTTGTTCAATTCTGTTAATCCCATTTCGCTCTCTAGGAAATCTCCAGAGATTTATTTTTCAAAAAGTCTTTTTTTTCAATCGACAATGGCATTGCCAGCGATGGGATCAGGGATGTTCAATTTCCTGCGGCCCCGCCTGCGCCCTCAGCGGACGGACTTCGCGGCCGCCGCTGCATGGGGAGTCGCCGGTGTCACTGGCGCCCTCTGGCTCATTCAGGTCTTAATACCCATCCCTCCATTTATTGATTCTTTTATTTAGTTTTTATTTCGATGTAATATTATTTAAATCGAATTCTTTCTAGGTTTTACTATTTGGAATATTTGAACTTTATTAACATATAGATCAGAATTAGTATTTCATTGAGAGGAAATATTGGCTTGTTGTGATTTATTTACTTTAGGTTTAGATTTGATTATAGAAACATCGACAAGTATTGCTATTTTGATTATCAGAAAATCTACTGTTTATATCTAATTGGAGATATAGGCCCATTGCGGGCAGAATGGTAGGGCCTGTTTCTTTGGTTGAGAATGGGAGATAGAAACTTTGGTGAATAGTAGAGTAATGATGGAATATTGATGTGGGGCCCACGGGTTGAAAAGTTGGTTTGAGAATTGCATGTGGGCTCCACACAACTTTTTTGTGTTTAGTGTGTTTCTTTTGTTGAGAGAGTTGTATGTGAAAGTTTGATGTGTGGTCCACTAATTAATTAATTGTAATTAAAAAAAAGGAAAAAAAACTGGCAGGAGTTGCTGCAATCAAGGTTGTAAAAAACGCTAGGCGCTTGGCGTTCGGATTGCTAGCGCCGAGCACCCAGAGCATTAATCGGGGATTAATCGGTCTAGGCGGATTTGCATTTTTTAATTATTTTATTTAATTTTATATAATATATTTATGTTTATATATAAATATATATATTATTTAAAATACATCAAATATTTAATACATACTAAATCAAATACAGTTTACCAACTTTAGAGTATTTGTGTGCAACAAAATAAAATTTAAAAGATACCTTGTGCAATTAAGCCATTTACCAAAAACGCCCAGACACTGCCCAGACACCGCCTAGGAACCGCCTAGGAATCGCCCAGAGCGCCCAGACACCGCCCAGATGCTTAGGCGGCCGATTAATCCCAAAAACGCCCAGATTGACCGATTTGGCCATACTCGGAGCGTCTATTGGCCGTCTAGCGCCTAGGCGGCCGCCTAGGCCGATTTTTAGAACACTGGATGCAATTGGTCAAAACAGAGGAGAGATAGGGGAGTTGGGCCGACACACCCACTTTCTCACATTGATGGAGTGAAATCCGCGCAAAATGCGGGGATTGTTGGGTGGTTTCAAAATCCCTGCAAAGAGCCTCCACGTCAGCGCCATCATGGGAAAATGTCCGCGCGTTTTTCCCACCAAAGGAACATGTTGCTTTGCATTGCAATGATTTGACATGGAATAGTGTGAAAACAATGAATGTTTTTCACTTTCTAGCCTACTTTCCGCAAAAGAAACAGGCCCGTAGATCACGAATCTGCATGAAGTCCGGTCTTATCGATGATGGTGCGTTGATAAGCATTTTTATCATATAAGAAATTAAGTACGAACAACTGAGTGCATTACCAAAATTAAACTAATAGTAACCAAATAAAAGTGATGGTTCACTACTATAGGAAAATTATAATGAAAAAAGTCATTTATGAACATTCAATTCAAATTAATACAAACTGAATCAAATTTAAAAGCAAATCCTGCACCAGCAACATCGTTTCTAATTACTCCATTTTTTGATCAGCAGTATTATTCATATATGCATCATGTGTCCTATTATCATGTGTTTGTACAGATGGCAAAGAGTAAAATATGAAGCATGTTAACGAACTATTAGAAATTAACTTAACACGTAAATTTGTGAAATGCGCAAACAATATGTGAATTATTCAAGTTTTGAGCAAAAAAATTTGGACTGGCCACTAACTAAAATCAAGTTGCTGAATCATTAAGTGTCTCTGAATTGTTTGAAATAGAAGCAACTCAGAAAAATTCACATAAATATTTTTACTTATGGAATATGCTAGAAAGCTATTGCAAATGAAATTTTGGACAATATATATGCATCATCACGAGCCTTCACGAACACTGCTTCCAGTGCCATGTAGTTTGTCCATATGATTCTTTGATCAATGATCTTGCAATAGCATATATCTTCATTTTATATCAGGGAAAAGGGAGAGAATCAAACCAGGATCATTTGACCAATGTCATATAATCAAACATCAGATTAATTCAAATTTGTAGGCACAAAGTATGTATTGTAGTATAAGAAAAAACTGTCACTACATAACAAAAAATAAAAACCAAATGATTGCTAAGTGACTCAAGAAAACAACATACTATTTGATAGATCCCACATATCACCTTCTTACGAAACCAGCTTTATTTCACTAAGTATTGTTAAACTGACATTAGCCTCTACTTCATAACAAAATGAAACTTTCTACATAGATAGATTAATTGTACCATTTCTTCTCTTTGGTTTGAATTCTTCCGTATCTTTGGTCCTTTAGATTATACAAGTAGAGGTAGGAATGATTACGACATACCTCCAACATGACTCTTCTGCCGGTCCTAATAAACAAAGGAACTACCTTTACATTGTCCTCAATGTATTTATTGTTCACATGGAGACATTGATGTTGTACTCTTTCACCTACACATGTCCCTTGTAGTCTTTCAAAAGCTAAAGTTCAACTTTGGACCAAAGGCCATGCTAATTACCTAGTAGCTACCAACTCTGATACCAGTGGAGGTTTCACTCACAGCCGATCTTGGCTGAAGTCAAATTGAGGAATGCCAGCTTCATATATATATCCGGTCATAATCCACCAGCAGAAATGCTACTCTGACTACAAAAATTTCATAATTGTAACATTTGGGGAAGTATAATGACAAGTTTTCCAGTATTCTTTAATATTGATCCCTTGTTGTAAGCAATTCGCATCAACAAGAGTAGTCTGGTGTTCCCGGGATTGCTAACAGTTGCTTAGCACCTTGTAGTCATTCGTCGAGTGCACCTATCCGTATGACATAGGCGATTGATGATATCATGTCTCAAACTTCCTCTCAAGCACCACAGTCAACTCGTTAGTGGTAGGATTGAGAATCCAAACATATTATCGGAGTCATACATGCAGACTACATTGAGGTGCGCAAACTTTGTTTTATGCATCTTGCAGTGTGCTTTGCTTTCGTGCACATGTTTTTCTGTAGGGAATATTTCGGGATTATATTGTTCTGTGAGGTCCATCCATTAGAGGTGATGATGTTCATATCACATGAATAATCTAAAGAAGAGAGGGTTTTGTTTTGACCCGTGGTGATGGGAGAGAACTATGATTTGGGGAGCTGCACAACTTGCAAGGGCAGAACAGAACCATGGTAGCCATTGTATTGCAATGGAGAACTCCCCCAGTATACATTACATATTGACATATTCAAGGTTGTGAAAAATGGATGCAAAAAAGCATCACCTTACCGAATGCGTAAACGGAGCTTAAGCACCAAAAAGCTTAACGAAGCTTAAGCACCAAAGAGCAGGAAAAGTGCCACAAAAAACGGACTTAAAAAAATCATAAAAATAGAGAAAGAAAGGAAAAAAAGAGAGCAAGAAATGAAGAGAAAATTATACTAATGTCTTTTTGATGTTTAATGTTATTGACTTCAAAATTGATATCAGTAATTCAACATAGGGAGATGATTCAATAAATGTGCTCAAAATCTAAAGCGGGGCTAAATCACACTGAAAATAGGAAAGCCTTGTGGGTTGGGTTTTTTTTTGGGGGCGGGGCATCTGCTTTTTACAACAATGGACCTATACATTTCTCTAGATTTTACAATCGTGTGTATATATATATATATATATATATATATATATATATATATATATATATATATAGAGGGAAATGTGCCTAAGAATGACCTCGGGTAGAGATACCTGAGCACACCCCCGCTGTTCGGGGTTTGTGAGTATTTTTTTTTGAATTTTTTTTTGCAGTAGGTATATATACTTGTTATGTAGCTCCCCACAAAATTTCAGCTCAATCCAACACCGTTTGAGCCTCCGTTCATCGATTTCAAAAACGTTGCGCAAAACTGTCCAGAATTTGGACAGTTTTGCGCAACGTTTTTGAAATCGATGAACGGAGGCTCAAACGGTGTTGGATTGAGCTGAAATTTTGTGGGGAGCTACATAACAAGTATATCTACCTACTGCAAAAAAAAATTTCAAAAAAAAAATACTCACAACCCCCGAACAGAGGGGGTGTGCTCAGGTATCTCTACCCGAGGTCATTCTTAGGTACATTTTTTGCATATATATATATATATATATATATATATATATATATATATATATATATCTATATTATAAAGGATGAAGATTTCAAATGTTTGTCCTAGGTGGCGGGGTTTGTCCTACGTGGACAAGCTAAATATGACTAGGACAAACAATAGTTGATGACTAGGATAAGTTTTGGGGGGAAAATTGAAAATGGGGTGAAATTATTTAGGGGGAAACCAAAAAATCTGAGCCATTTCAAAAGTTTGGGGGGAAAACAAAAGTTTAAATAAACCGTGCCCCTATGGGCACGGGTAATGACTAGTATATATATATATATGAGGAGGGATCAAATGACCCCCAAAAATAACCCCCAAAATGACCCCCTATCAAAAATCCTATGCCCCCCATTTTTTCGGAAGATCCGAACCATTCATCTTGATCTCCACCCTATAAATACCTGACCCACCAATTTTCAACCCGATCCCATGTGTTTTGCCTGTTCATCCATCCGACCCAAATTTAACGGTTTCGCATGAACAGAACTTTTGCGAATGGTTGATGAACGGGTAAAACACATGGGATCGGGTTGAAAATTGGTGGGTCAGGTATTTAGAGAATGGAGATCAAGATGAACGGTTCGGATCTTCCAAAAAAATGGGGGGCATAGGATTTTTGATAGGGGGTCATTTTTGGGGGTTATTTTTGGGGGTCATTTGATCCCACCTATATATATATATATATATGCAAATCTTCATGTGAGAACATTTTGCACGGTGCGAAAATGTTTTTATTTTTATTTTTGAAATTTTTTTTCAAAATTTTTTTCCACCTTCATTATATGTTGTTATACCCTCTCAAAAAATAATCGTTGAGAAATAATGTCATTTGGCCTTCGATCAAGGCATTTCATCAAATTCGCACGTTTTGAGACCGTTAAATTTGTAACGGGTGGATGTGTGCTCTAATCCCCAACGGGTTCACCCATTATTTTTCCTGGGGTATATAATTATATGGATTAAACATCAAAAAAATTTTGAAATTTTTTTTCAAAAAAATAAAAAAAAATTCGCACGGCTTTCGCATGGGTTTTTTTGCACCCGAAGATTGCCATATATATATGAGTAAATGGATCCTAAGGTGCTTCATTAGATTCAATCTAAGGAGGCGCCCCTATTTCCACCCATCTCACACATTTTTTTGAATTTTTTTCATGGGTTTGTTGTTCACATCATGGATGATCAACATACCAAATTTCAAGAGATTCCAATACTTTTTGAGCACTCATCTACCCCTTGCAACTTCATGGATTTTTAAGCACGTTTTCATATACATACATACATACATACACACATAGATCTCTTTTTTCATATACATACATACATACACACATACATATATAGGCAAATGTGCCTGAGAACGTGCGCATGTAACATACCTACGCACACACCCTCTTCGGGGGGTTTTAAAGTATTTAAATTTTTTTGCAGTAGGTAGATATACTTGTTAGGTAGCTCCCTACAAAATTTCAGGTCAAACAAACACCATTTGGGCATCGAAACATCCATCACAAAAAATTGCAAAAAAATTCCAGAATTCTGGACAGTTTTACGCAACATTTTTGTGATGGATGTTTCGATGCCCAAATGGTGTTTGTTTGACCTGAAATTTCGTGGGGAGCTACCTAACAAGTATATCTAACTACTGAAAAAAATTCAAAAAAATACTTTAAAACCCCCTGGAGAGGGGGTGTGCGCATGTAACAATACCTGTGCACGTTCTTAGGTACATTTTTCACACACACATAGGAAATGTTATTTTGAGAACTTTTGCCTGTGAGAACTCCGTGCAAA
Source organism: Scilla litardierei (assembly GCA_030789695.1). NCBI lineage: Eukaryota > Viridiplantae > Streptophyta > Magnoliopsida > Asparagales > Asparagaceae > Scilla > Scilla litardierei. Next base: position 159,470,812 of record CM061137.1, on the reverse strand, counting down.
CTTTCTCTCTATGATTTTTTCATAGATCCAAACCGTTGACTGTGTTCTAAATATGTTAATACACGTCCATGTCAAAAATCAAGAAAATCCATCCATAGTTGTCCCTTGATCGGATCGGTACAAACTGTTCTATTGTTTTCAAACCATTAAATTTGTAACGGCTTGATTGAGGGTCAAATTCCACTAGGTTTCACCCATTATTTTTCCTGGTGTATATATATGTACGAATTAAATGGTGGAAATTTTTTTTTGGAATTTTTTTAAAAAATAAAAATCAGTTCGCACGAGAAAACCAGTAAGAACGGTTTCTCGTCGAACAAGCCCATATATATATATATATATATATATATATATATATATATATCTTCTATAAAACACAACCTGCCACCTAGACTTATCCTCGGTGGTAGGGTAAGTCAAACCTCCAAAAATAACCCCCCTTTCCTCTTATTTACGTGTCTGCCATTCCCACCCAAAAACCCCAAAAAACACCCCCAAGTCCACTTATTTACTTGTTTGCCCTCTTTTGGGCTTTGGGGGTTTGGGCTTTCTTTTGGGCTTTAGGGTTTTGGTCTTTGAGTTTTGTTTTTAGGTCTTTTTACCCCCGACGCTACCGACACACACCCACACTTCTCACTCATTTTCATTTGCGCGTGTGCACCGCATCCTTTTCGTATGGATTTTTTTCCGCGCCGTACACAAAGTGCACGGGTTATTTCTAGTATATATATAGGAAAGGATTTAATGTAGGAAAGGTGGCAGCTGATCTAATAGATCAGGTGCCAAAAAACAAAAAGATGGAAAGGCTTGTACTCGTTGTGGGGCCCACCTTTTTGTGCCTTGGCACGTGATCTATTAGATCAGGTGCCACATGTTAGATCAGGTGCCACCTGATTTACATGAATCTCTATAGGAAAAAATGGATCTAAGGTGCCTCCTTAGATGAAATCTAAGGATGCGTCCCCATTTTTCTCATATCCCATATTTTTGGATTCTTTTTCATGGGGTTGTTGTTCACATCATAGATGATCAACATACCGAAAATCAAATGATTCCTATATTTTTAGAGCCCACATTTAGACCTTGCAACTTCAACGGTCTTAAAACGTGCTGAAAAACCTATGAAGTTGCAAGTGGTAGATGAGGGCTCTAAAATTATTGGAATCACTTGATTTTTGGTATGTTGATCATCCATGCTGTGAACAACAACTCCATGAAAAAAATGTGGAAAATAGGGAAAAATGGTGGCGCATCCTTAGATTTCATCTAAGAAGGCACTATAGAGATCTCTTTTATCCATATATATAGGAACATGGATGTGTGCTGACAGCATAAGAAAATTTTATAGGCTTGCAGTCACGTTTTAATAAAAGAAAAAAGTTTTTCAATTTTTTTTCCAGTTTTGTTGTATACATTCTAAAGCCCCAAATATGGGTGAACCCTAGTGACATTTAACCAGCGATCCACCCGTTGTAAAAAGTTCTATTCTTCCAAAAACGTTGAATTTGCAACGGTAGATCGAGTGTCAAATAGCATTGGATTCACTTGATTTTTGGTGTGGTGATCATCCATTATGTGTAAAACAAAACACAAAAACAATTTTCAAATTGTTTAAAAAGTAAAACCGGCTGCAAGCATATGAAATTTTCCTATGCTATGCTGTCAGCACACATCCATATTCCTCATATATATATGTGTATATATGTGTGTGTATATATTATATGTACTAGAAAATGCCCGTGCACAGAGTGCACGGAACAAAAAAACCTTGTGTACTAGAAAATACCCATGCACAGAGTGCACGGAGCAAAAAATCCCACGAACAGGATTCGGTTTCCACGCGCAAACGAAAATGAGGGAAAAGTATGTGTGTGTGTGCCGGTATCGTCGAGGGTTAAAATGGTAAACCCAAAAACCTTGGGGGTTATAAGGGAAAAAGCACATATGGCAAAAAAGTGAGTTTGCAGGGTTTTTGGGTTTTTTTTGCAAAATGAGATGAGGGGATGGCAAACATGTAAATATGTGAGAGTGAGGGCCATGTGACATGCCACATAGGTCAAAGGTGGGGCCCACTTTTGTCCTAGTCATACATTTAATGCCACCTAGGACAACATCACCAAATACCCCACATATGCTCTTATCCCTCAAAATCTCTCAAAATCTCATCGCTTATCAAATTTCTCTTGTTCAAATTCTCCTGATAACATCCATCTTTTGTATAATATATATATATATATATATACATGTATATATGTACATATACATGTACATGTACATGTATATGTACATATATACATGTATATATGTATATATATATTACAAATGAGGACTTTGTCCTAAGTGGCGCCTTTGTCCCATGTGGCAATGTCACATCGCCACATGAGATGCCATCTAGAACAAAACACCACTCCCCCACAATTATTTACATGGTTGCCATTGAGGATAAAAATACCCTCCAAACTCACTTATTTACATTTTTGCCCTAGGTGATTTTACCACTATAACCCTCAAGATTTTTGCATTTATACCTTTACATCCGACGATATCGGCACATACATCCACACTTCTCACTCCTCGCTTGCATGCATGCACCCCGCATTCTGTCCGTGAGGGTTTTCTTGGCTCCGTGTACACAGGCTCCGTGCATGGGTTATTTCTAGTGTGTGTGTGTGAGATTAATCAGGCCATATGATATAAGACATCTTTCGCATACACGATGATGTGATACATATTCCTTTGTATAGTACACATGTGATATACTTTTTATCCTCCTTGCTTCTAGTGGAGGGGAATGCACTGTCATCGTGTATGCAAGATGTTTCTCATATATCATATGAGGCCTAATAATCTCTCTCTTAATATGTGCATGCACGCACACATGCATAAATTATTTGACCAACATGAGCCTAAGAAAGACGGGCTCTATTAAAGTAAAATTTGAATAAGATAAAGGAATAAGATAAAGTTCTAATTACACGGCAGAGAGCTACACTGTTAATGCTCTTATTAAAATGGTTTATTGATATAGTTTGATTGATTTTGTTGAGTTCATACCGACGTCTCTTTTGGTCACAAATTTACTATCATGCAAATCCGGAGACAATACATAGTTATGCAAAGATAAGAAATTCAATAAAATAAAATGCAAAGTTAAAAATTTATATGTAGAACAAATAACATCTTTTATCATATGGTTAAGTGGTCATAGAATGAATGGTTTATCAAGCAGTGTTATAAAAGGCGGTTTCATTATGCACGCGGTCTATGAGCGCATAGCGCATAAGCGGATTATGCGGCCGATTATACGGTTTACGCGGCTTACGCGAAAATGAATAATTTAGTATATAAATAAGCAATAAGTTTATGTGTTTGTGTATATTAAATTAAAAAAGATAAGAATTATAGGAAAAAGGAAAAAATCATATTAGCTTTTTAAAAAATGGATTAATTCATACTAAAACATCAGCGCCATTATGACGATCAATACATAAAATAACTAAAATCTAACGTCTAAAGCAATTTACACACAAAACATAACTATTTAGTTATATGTCCAAATCAAAAGCATGTCAAACATAAGTATTTTAAAATTAAAAAACCGATTTTTATGTTTAACGGGTCGTGTTTCTTAACGGGTTGGGATTTTTTAGTTGCTGATTATGCGTCCGTATATTCGCATATGCGGTCGCATAACATTTATGCAGTCGATTATGCGGCCGACCGCATATCTTAATTCTCATGTGGTCAAAGGCCGCATCCTTATATGCGGCCGCATAGGCGGCCGCATATAACTTGTTTTAGAACACTGCTATCAAGAATAGAACAAATAACATTATTCGGGAAAGAAATGTCTAAATGTCATGTTTTTATGCACAACCATTTAAGAGCATGCCGATTATGAAACAGATCACCCATAACGTTGCATTATGTTGTGATTTTATCTAAACATGCACCATAAGCACACACATTATATACATGTAAAGAATAATGTGCATCATATGATGTTAGAATTTATGTATATGGCAGACCCAAGAAGTCCATTCTCTGCAATTTTTTTGGGATGGGTGGCATCATTTATTTTGATCTTTATATTTTATAATTCAAATGTATCAAAGATCTCCTAAACCAAATTTTTTTTGCTCATTTATCTACTTATTAGAAAATTAAAAGTTTTACAATAATAAAACTTCTTTCACCCTCAGCTTGACATGAATTTTTTTTGGATAACTAGATTTTGATATTTTTAGGTTTTAGAATATGAATATCAAACTGAACGGAGTTGTTCATTCAAAAAATATGAAGAGCGAACTTTTTAGATGTCATATAACACATGTATTTTATATGTCATGATACTTATTATTCTCATATATATTTTACATACACATGGACACACATAAATATACATAGACATACATACATGACAATACTGGAAAATACTGTTGTTTTTTGGTGATTCAAATCGAGGAGACATCATTCCCTGGCTGCTCGGTCAGGCAACATGCTGCTCGGTCGAGCAGCCCGCTGCTCGGTCGAGCAGCTTGTTGCCCGGGTTGACAGAGCGCTGTGAAATTTTTTGGGAGCAGAATTCCCTGTACTACTCGGCCCGAGTAGCTTTGCTACTCGGCCGAGTTGGTTTTGACTCGGTCCGAGTAGCTTGGATACTCGATCGAGCGGTTTTGACTCAGTATCAGCAGATACTGTTGCTTTCAGCTGTTCGACCGAGCAGCAGGTTGACTCGGTCGAGCAGCTTTGGGCCCGTGCGCGACCATCTACGGCCTGGATCTTTTTCTGCGCTGTTTCGTTTGGGTTTTGTTTGAACCCATCGTTTTTCCCAGATTAGGGTAAGCCGTTATTTTGAGAGTTGCGCCTCTATTGTTTTATAGAGTGCTTCTTGCTTCCGATTGGATTTTTGGGGAGAGTTTTTAGGGCTTGTGTTCTTGAGAGAAACATGAGATTTTTCATTCTCTCCTCTTTCATTGGTTTCTTCCTCTTGAGTGGATTCGTGAGGGTATGCTCCGTTTAGCAAGTTATTACTCACGTGCGAGGGAGCGATTTGTAACCCTAATTGTTTGGATCTCTCTACTAGTGGAATCGTCTCGGATTGGATTGCTGGATGTAGGTTGTTCACAACCGAACCAGGGTAAATTCTTCTGTGTATGCGTTTGATTTAATTGTTGCTGTGATTCGTTTGCTACTTTCTATTGCAAGGTCATTTGGGAATTGTTGTTGGGACATCGAGATTAGATTTTTGCTAGCCCGATATTCCTGATCAGTTTATTAGGGTTGGTTTTCCGCATTGATCTCAAGGGGTTTACCGGATTTTTTCCCAACAGGTGGTATCAGAGCTTGTGGTTTCATTGCAAAGGAAGTTAGTGGCGAAAGAAAGATGGTGTCTTTGGCAACATTGAACATTGAGAAGTTCACCGGCCGAAATGATTTCCGGATTTGGCAGACGAATGTGAAGAATGTTCTTATGCAGACGTGGTGTTATCAGATCGTATTCGATGTCTCGAATATCGATAAGGAGGTGACTGCATCCGCTAGGGCAGAGATGGAGAGGAAGGCGTACATCACGATTCAGTTGTCGTTATCAGATAATGTTCTGAGGGAAGTCCTGGATGAGGCGACGGCATCTGATATGTGGAAGAAGCTTGAGGGACTCTATATGAAGAAGTCTTTTACGAGTCGCCTATATTTGCTTCAGCAGCTGTATACTCTCAAGATGAAGTCTGGTTCAGCGGTGAAGGATCACATGGATGAATTGAACAGGATTGTGCTAGAGTTGCGTGGTATGGATGTGAAGATTGAAGATGAGCAACAAGCGGTTATCTTGTTGTGTTCATTGCCTGAAGAGTATAATCAGTTTGTTCGGTCGATGATTTACAACCGGACTACTCTCACCGTGGAAGAGGTGAAGGCGGTGCTTCACACGAAGCAACTATGTGGCAAGGTTCAAGGTAGAGATTATGCGAGTAACCGCGAGGAGGCATTGCATGTGAGAGGTCGACAGGAAAGGAGAGGAGGCTTCAGGAAGAATAATGACCGCTTCAAGTCGAGACATTCGCAGGATAGATTTGCGAACATCACATGTTACAATTTCCACAAGAAGGGTCATTATTCAAGTCATTGTCCTATCAAGAATAGGAAGAAAGGAAAGGAAACCGAGAAGGATTCCGGTTCGGCATCTTTGGGGATTGATGGTGAGCAGGTTCATGATGAAGGTAGAGATACCGAGATTTTTGCTGCGGGGATTGCAGGTGATGCCAATACGGCATGGCTCATGGACAGTGGATGCTCATATCATATGACTCCTCATAGGAGTTGGTTCGCTACATACCGTTCCAAGCAAGATGGAGGCTTAATCCTCATGGGGAACAACGCAGTGTGTAAAACTGCGGGTATTGAAACCGTTCGGATAAAGATGCATGACGGCATAGTGCGCACACTTGCCGATGTGATGCATGTCCCGGATTTGCGGAAGAGCCTAATCTCCATAGGCGTGTTGGACAATGCCGGATGTAAGTCGGTCTTTGAAAAAGACCAATTTCGTGTTTCCAAAGGAGCCATGGTTGTGATGAAGGGAAAGAAGGTTGGAAACCTATATGCCCTTCAAGGTACCCCAGTTGAAGGCGAAGCAGACGTCAGCACTTCGAGCGCATGTTCCGGAGATTCGGCCAAGTTGTGGCATTATCGTTTGGGTCATCCATGTGACAAAATGCTTGATGTACTCCGAAGAAGAAAGTTGATAGTAGCCTCGAATGAGAGTGTTGAATTCTGTGAATCATGTGTATACGGTAAGAAGACAAAGTTGCAGTTTAACACAGGGAAGCATACTAGCAAAGGACCACTTAACTATGTACACACCGATGTGTGGGGACCTTGCCCGGAGCCGTCAAGAGGGGGAGCTAAGTATTTTGTCTTGTTTATTGATGACTACTCTCGCAAAGTTTGGATGTACCTAATGAAGTCCAAGGATCAAACTTTTGATATGTTTAGAGAGTGGAAGACCATGGTGGAAAAGCAAACCGAAAGGCACGTGAAGGTGCTTAGATCTGACAATGGAAGCGAGTTTACCTCGAGGGAGTTTGGAAATTTCTGCAAACTTTATGGGATCCGCAGACACTTTAGTACACCCGGTGATCCGCAGTCGAATGGTGTGGTGGAGCGGATGAATAGAACATTGTTGGAGAGAGTGCTGTGTTTGAGAGACTCAGCCGGTTTGGCGAATGAATTCTGGAGAGAGATACTCTCGACTGCTGTGCACATTGTGAACAGAGTTTCTTCAGTAGCGATTGGCTACAAGATCCCTGAGGAGATGTGGAGTGGTGAAGCTGTTGATTATTCGTACTTGCGCATTGTGGGTTGTCCGGGATATGTAACGAGAGGGGCGACAAGTTGGATCCAAGAGCAAAGAAGTGTGTCTTCCTTGGATATGGCCACGACGTTAATGGATATCGTTTGTGGGATCCAGAGGGTCAGAAAGCGATAGTGAGCCGACGTGTCACTTTTGATGAGGATGCAATGCTCAGGGCAGAGCATTCTCACTCAAAAGAGGACACGTCCGCAGATGAGATTTCACCGGAGAGGGTTAGTCTTCCGGTCCAGCCCACTCAGCGACCAGGCAAAGAGTGGATGGTCCATGCTCCAGTTGAGGGAGATGATGATGTCCATGCCGAGGACCATGTGCATACACCCAGTACATCTCAGGTACGCGTTGACACTTATGCAGGTGATGATGGAACACGGAGATCGAAGAGGGTGAAGAAAGCGCCAAAAAGATTGGGCTCATGGGATTATGCCGGATATTCTTTCGATGATATGGCGTCGTATGCACTCAACCTAGAGCACGAGGAACCAGCGACATATGGTGGAGCCATAGTCTCAGGAGATGCCGCTCAGTGGCAAGGAGCTATGGAGGAGGAGATGAAGTCTCTTCACTGGAACGACACTTGGGATTTGGTGCCGTTACCTAGCGAGAAGCGTGTCATTGGTTGTCGTTGGATATACAAGGTCAAGAAAAGTTTAGCTCAAGATGGGAACAACGTCAGGTATAAAGCACGGTTGGTGGCCAAGGGATTTGCACAACGGAAGGGTGAAGACTACAATGAAATATTTTCACCGGTTGTGTGACACACGTCCATTCGTGTGTTATTGGCGCTAGTTGCTAGCATGGACATGGAGTTGGAGCAACTAGATGTGAAAACCGCTTTTCTGCATGGAGACCTCATGAGGAAATTTATATGCAGCAGCCTGAAGGGTTCAGAGTTGAAGGGAAACAGACCTTGGTGTGCAGATTGAAGAAATCGTTGTACGGGTTGAAGCAGTCACACAAGCAGTGGTACAAACGATTCGATAGCTTCATGATGGGAGTAGGCTTCGAGAGGAGCATCAAGGATCAATGTGTGTATGTTCGCACACTTGAGAATGGCTTGAGGATTTACTTGTTGCTCTATGTGGACGATATGCTAATTGCTTCTAATAGCATGTCGGAGGTGAAGAAACTGAAGGAGAAGCTAGGACAAGAATTCGACATGAAGGATTTGGGGGCCGCTAAGAAGATTCTCGGAATGGAGATCGTTCGAGATCGGAAGAAGCTTGAGCTCAAATTGTCACAGAAGGGGTACATTCAGAAGGTACTAGTCTGGTTTGGGATGAATAGTGCGAAGCCCGTAACGACACCTTTGGGAGCTCATTTTCAGCTGTCGGCGAGTCAGTCGCCAAGTACCGATGAGGAGAAAAATTACACGTCTCAGGTGCCATATGCGAGTGCAGTAGGAAGCTTGATGTATGCGATGGTTTGCATACGTCCAGACATTGCACAGGCCGTCGGAGTGGTTAGCAGGTATATGGCTAATCCTGGCAAGGAGCATTGGCAGGACGTCAAGTGGATTCTTAGATATCTGCGAGGCACAGCGAGTGTCGGGATCCTCTATGGGAGAGGAGATGGAAAGGTGCTGACAGGTTACTGCGATAGTGACTACGCAGGTGATAGAGACATGCGGCGATCTACCACGGGGTATGTGTTCAGTTTAGGCACTGCCGCGGTATCGTGGAGGTCGATCTTACAGTCTGTGGTTACGTTATCAACCACAGAGGCCGAGTTGATTGCAGCGGTGGAAGATGTGAAGGAGGCCACGTATTTGAGGAGTCTGCTGAGAGATTTGGGGGTGCCGCAGAGTTCATCACATGTGCATTGTGACTGCCAGAGTGCCATTCATCTGGCGAAGCACCAGGCATTCAGTTCGAGGACGAAGCATATTGAGGTGCGTGATTCCTTCCCTGAGTTGGAGAAGAAGGAGATAGAGCTTCAGAAGATCCCAACTGATTTGAACCCCGTAGACATGTTTACGAAGCCAGTTCCCGCCGTCAAGCTCCAGGTTTGCTGGGAGCTGATTTCTCTTTTGGCTTAGATGGCGCCAGAGGGCGCGATTTCCGAGACGATGATGATACTTGCGAGATGGTGATGTTGCGCAGCGTGGAGATGCCAGAGTCAGTGGTGATGAGATTTGAATCAAGGTAGAGTGTTGTTTTTTGGTGATTCAAATCGAGGAGACATCATTCCCTGGCTGCTCGGTCAGGCAACATGCTGCTCGGTCGAGCAGCTTGTTGCCTGGATCGACAGAGCGTTGGGAAATTTTTTGGGAGCAGAATTCCATGTACTACTCGGCCCGAGTAGCTTTGCTACTCGGCCGAGTTGGTTTTTACTCGATCCGAGTAGCTTGGATACTCGACCCAGCGGTTTTGACTCAGTATCAGCAGATACTGTTGCTTTCCGCTGCTCGACCGAGCAGTAGGTTGACTCGGTCGAGCAGCTTTGGGCCCGCGCGCGACCATCTACGGCCTGGATCTTTTTCTGCGCCGTTTCGTTTGGGTTTTGTTTGAACCCATCGTTTTTCCCAGATTAGGGTAAGCCGTTATTTTGAGAGTTGCGCCTCTATTGTTTTATAGAGTGCTTCTTGCTTCCGATTGGATTTTTAGGGAGAGTTTTTTAGGGCTTGTGTTCTTGAGAGAAACGTGAGATTTTTCATTCTCTCCTCTTTCATTGGTTTCTTCCTCTTGAGTGGATTCGTGAGGGCTTGCTCCGTTTAGCAAGTTATTACTCACGTGTGAGGGAGCGATTTGTAACCCTAATTGTTTGGATCTCTCTACTAGTGGAATCGTCTCAGATTGGATTGCTGGATGTAGGTTGTTCACAACCGAACCAGGGTAAATTCTTCTGTGTATGCGTTTGATTTAATTGTTGCTGTGATTCGTTTGCTACTTTCTATTGCAAGGTCATTTGGGAATTGTTGTTGGGACATCGAGATTAGATTTTTGCTAGCCCGATATTCCTGATCAGTTTATTAGGGTTGGTTTTCCGCATTGATCTCAAGGGGTTTACCGGATTTTTTCCCAACAAGTGGTATCAGAGCTTGTGGTTTCATTGCAAAGGAAGTTAGTGGCGAAAGAAAGATGGTGTCTTTGGCAACATTGAACATTGAGAAGTTCACCGGCCGAAATGATTTCCGGATTTGGCAGACGAATGTGAAGAATGTTCTTATGCAGACGTGGTGTTATCAGATCGTATTCGATGTCTCGAATATCGATAAGGAGGTGACTGCATCCGCTAGGGCAGAGATGGAGAGGAAGGCGTACATCGCGATTCAGTTGTCGTTATCAGATAATGTTCTGAGGGAAGTCCTGGATGAGGCGACGGCATCTGATATGTGAAAGAAGCTTGAGGGACTCTATATGAAGAAGTCTTTTACGAGTCGCCTATATTTGCTTCAGCAGCTGTATACTCTCAAGATGAAGTCTGGTTCAGCGGTGAAGGATCACATGGATGAATTGAACAGGATTGTGCTAGAGTTGCGTGGTATGGATGTGAAGATTGAAGATGAGCAACAAGCGGTTATCTTGTTGTGTTCATTGCCTGAAGAGTATAATCAGTTTGTTCGGTCGATGATTTACAACCGGACTACTCTCACCGTGGAAGAGGTGAAGGTGGCGCTTCACACGGAGCAACTATGTGGTAAGGTTCAAGGTAGAGATCATGTGAGTAACCGCGAGGAGGCATTGCATGTGAGAGGTCGATATTAAAGGAGAGGAGGCTTCAGGAAGAATAATGACCGCTCCAAGTCGAGACATTCGTAGGATAGATTTGCGAACATCACATGTTACAATTGCCACAAGAAGGGTCATTATTCAAGCCATTGTCCTATCAAGAATAGGAAGAAAGGAAAGGAAACCGAGAAGGATTCCGGTTCGACATCTTTGGGGATTGATGGTGAGCAGGTTCATGATGAAGGTAGAGATACCGAGATTTTTGCTGCGGGGATTGCAGGTGATGCCAATATGGCATGGCTCATGGACAGTGGATGCTCATATCATATGCTCAAAAGAAGGGTAGAGATGAGTGTTTGGGAAAACCAAAAAACCTCAACACATGGATCGCTAACGTGGCTAGATTCAATGAGATCTGATCACATGGATTGATGATGTGCAAAATCTCATCCAAAAATTTGAATCCCCACATGTTTCCAAGAAAAGAAACTTCAACACATCTCACTTGCATTAACTCTCCCTCATCAAAACCAATCTCTCTCTTTCTCTCCTCTCTCTCCACGTAATTAATTATGGGAGAGAATTACTAATGGGAGAGAATTAATTATGTGGAATTAGTTAATTACATGGAATTAATTAATTATGCGCCCGCCCTCGCTGAAGGCGTCCGCTAAATTTTTGTTCTTTTAAATTGTGAAGTGGAATAGTATGTCCCAAAATTTTGGAGGGGAAAATAATTTTTGGGAAAACAAAGATTTTAAATGAACCCTGTCCGAGGGCATGAGTTATGACTAATATGAGATTAACAAGGCCATATGATATATAAGACATCTTTCGCATACACGATGATGTGATACATATTCCTTTGTATCGTACAGATATGATATACTTTTTATCCTCCTTGCTTCTTGTGGAGGGGAATGCACCGTCATTGTGTATGTGAGAGGTTTCTCATATATCATATGAGGCCTAATAATCTCTCTTAATATGTGCATGCATGCACACATGCATAAATTATTTGACCAACATGAGCCTAAGAAAGAAGGGCTCTATTAAGGTAAAATTTGAATAAGATAAAGTTCTAATTACAAGGCAGAGAGCTACACTGTTAATGTTATTATTAATGGGTTCTTGATATAGTTTGATTGATTTTGTTGAGTTCATATTGATTTTGTTGAGTTCATACCTACGTCTCTTTTTGTCACAAATTTACTATCATGCAAATATGGATACAATACATAGTTATGCAAAGATAAGAAATTCAATAAAATAAAATGTAATGCTAAAAATTTATATGTAGAACAAATAACATCTTTTATCTATAAAGATTAAGTGGTCATAGAATGAATGGTCTATCAATAATAGAACAAATAACATTATTCGGGAAAGAAATGTCTAAATGTCATGTTTTTATGCACAAACATTTAAGAGCATGACGATTATGAAACAGATCACCCATAACGTTGCTTTATGTTGTGATTTTATCTAAACAGGCACCATAAGCACACACATTATATATGTGTAAAGAATAATGTGCATCATATGACGTTAGAATTTGTGTATATGGCAGACCCAAGAAGTCCATTCTCCACAATCTTTTTGGGATGGGGTGGCATCATTTATTTTGATCTTTATATTTTATAATTCAAATGTATCAAAGATCTCATAAACCAAATTTTTTGCTCATTTATATACGTATTAGAAAATTAAAAGTTTTACAATAATAAAACTTCTCTCACCCTCAACTTGACATGAAATTTTTTCCGGATAACTAGATTTTGATATTTTTGGGTTTTAGAATATGAATATCAAAATATGAAGAGCGAACTTTTTAGATGTCATATAACACATGTATTTTATATGTCATGATACTTATTATTCTCATATATATTTACATACACACATGGACACACATAAATATACATAGACATACATACATGACAATACTGGAAAATACATGACGTATGTTCGAGTGATAGTTGGAAGTTTGAGGCAACATTTGTCTCATCATACCTCGCAAGGGAACAGTTTCCTCATAGGGACGGACAAATCTTTCATTCATAAGAGCTCTTCAGGGTTCAGGCTTGTTGACCATTTTGTCGACTTGGAATCTTTGTTGGCTTAAGAAAAAGGAAATTGTTTCCAAGTGATCTTTTCCGATCATGTTTTTAGTTTCACTTTTAATATCTATAATGTGTGTGGCGCAGCCTTTCGACTGGGTGAAGAAGCAACTCTTTGAGAAGCCTGCGCCGTGATATTTTCTGCACGAGAAGATAATCAAATTTTGCAGAAAAGTTTATTCCTAATCACTTGCATCAAGTTTTCCTCGTCGGAATAATGGTTTTGGAAAGGGAAATTTTTTTGTGGGCATCCATTCTTTCAGGTGGAAGTAAACCATGCATCAGCTTCTGAAGTTTTGGTTTTATATATGCGGTAATATCGATTTTTGTTCTCTGTTGGTCATGAAATAAAAGCAATTGTAAATCAAAATTTTGCTCAAGCTGAACATCTTCATGTTGTCCTGCATATTATCCTAATGGATTGTTTCTTATGTATTGGGCTATGTTATATTAGATATAGATATACGCAGTTCCAACTATCTAACCATTGTTTAGTGACCATTTTTTGCTACTTGGAATAGACTTTAAAACATTTTCTATGATAATTATTAAGTACTTAACCAATATCTTTTTTTTCTTAGTGGCTTTTTCTGACATGTTGGAATTGGTACCTAAAAATTTGCAACATTTTCAAGGTACCATTGGGCTTGGTTTCAACTACACATGTATCACATAATGCTATCATACAATCTTTAGGCAAAGCTACTATGCTTGCATATATGAGTAGGGCATCAAACGTCCGATCCAATTTCATGGCATTAAAGGAATGGGAAATGCTTCCCGCACATATCGTTTTACTCTACACACGAATCGGTTAAATTTTTACTCCGTGCACATGTGAATTAAATATTATTATTTAAGGTTTGCTTAGAGCACAACTCGAAATATCGAAAATATTCATAAGCCAAAACATCCTAACATCTTTCAAATACGTATCTACTGAAAGGGTGAGTCTAAATGTATTAAAATTCTTTCGAAAAATTTTAAGGGATGACAAACCCGAAATCTGTCGATCGGGCAGAAAATTGCCATTTGCCGGAATGTGGAAATCACCATGTATAAGACACAGAACACCTGCGTAAGGGCGCAAGCAAATGATGAGGAGCATGCCGATTACAATCCTATAAGACAGTAGACTATTATTGGTGAACAAGGTGATCAACTAACACCTCCTTCACCAACCCACATGGTATGTGATGTTAGATGCGTTCAATACGATACAAGGATAATTACTGGAACAGTTTGCTGCATTGAAGGCACAACTCGTGCACGCATTAAATCAAGAAGCCCATCACGCTACTCAACAACAACTTGACCAGGGTGATACCAAGTAGGAGGCATACTCATACAATGCTCCTTCTAACAACCATCCTTATTTTCTCCCAAAGTCAACCTCAAGCTCATAGTCATCCTCCCACCAACTTAGGTGGCAAAAGTGTTTCAAGTATGCAGCCACATGCTTCAAATCCTATGATTGGACCTTTGACACCCCATGCAGTTATGTAGAACTATGAGGAAGAGCTGAAGCTACTACTAGGGAGACTTGGTGACGTTGTGAAAGGAAAGAAGAAGAAACATGAGACTCTGTTGACACAATTGCTGCTTACTCTGTGAAAGGAAAGAAGAATAGAGAGGCCAAACTCAGCTAACTGTCCCTAAATTTGGCACTCTCATCCTAGGATGTGTTATTTTACTAGTTAATATGGGTATACGCCATACGCTGACATCCTAGCAACTTATGTCGAGGTGACATTTGCTACTTACTGTTGATCTCTATCCCCAAATGACGATGGTTGCAAAGGTAAAAATGAGGATATGCACCAAGTGCTAAAATGTCATCATCCTCTCCTTATCGCTAACTCCTATTGATCTTCATCCCTATATGGGATGGTTGCAAAGCTAAAGATGAGGATATACACTCGTATTGATATCTTGTCAATCATTCAACTATGTGAAGATGTAATATTTGCTAACTCCTGCTGATTTTCACCATCATAGGAGGTGGTTTCAAAGCTAAGAACGAGGATAGACACGTTATGCTAACATCCTGTTAATCATCCAACTATATGTAGAGGTGACATTCACTAACTTCTCTTGGTTCCATCCCTATTAGGTGTGATTGAATCACTAAGATAAGGATATGTACTCAATGCTAACATCCGGTCAATCATCTAACTATGTGGAGAGGTGATAATCACTAACTCTTATAAATCTCCAACCGCATAGAAGGTGGCCGTAAAGCTACACATAAGGATATGCACTCAGTGATGATGTCCTATCTATTATCTAACTATATAGAAAGGGGACATTCGCTAACTCAAGCTGATCTCCACCCCATAGGAGTTGATTACAATGCTAAAGATGAGGATATGCACTAAATGCTAACGTCTCATCATTCATCCAAATGAGAGGCAACCCTGTAGGGTTTGGTCGCAACACTAACGACGAGGATATGTACTCAGTGCTGATGTCCCATCACTCATCCAACTATACATAGACGCGATATTTGCCAACTCCTATTGCTATTGGTCCCCCTTAAAGGTGGTCCATTGCTTGTAGGATGGGCACTAATTGTCGATTACTCTTTTGTCACATAATCTAAAAGAGATGTGATTCTCCATGTTCCATGCCAAATTTCACCCCCATACATGGGTTGGATGCATAACTCAGGGGATAGGTGCAAAGCATTGACGTTCTATCAATTGTCCAATAATAGAAAGAGATGACTCTTGCTGCTTCCTTATACTCATTCGTTGTGATGGATACCTTGCATATGAGTATATGCATTCTTCACCAACTTCTAGTCCCTACACTATGTGACCCATACATCATCACCTATGCAGTTGCAAAAAATAAAGCTTTTGAATAGAATAACATAAAAAGATTTGATACTTGGGGGCTTAATGCTATCACCTACATGTCGCGTCCATGCCAATCGCTCTTTGAAGCTTCACATTGTTGTCTGCATGTCACGTCCACCCTAATCTCTCCTTTGACGCTTATGCACCAATCTTTCTTTAGAGTAACAGAGCCTTCCCTACTTCGATGGCATGTGGATGACTCACATTTCAATCAAATTATGCTCTTGGATGCTTTGTCACTTCCTTAAGATCGAATGTTGACCGCTCTTTCCTTAGTGATTCGTGGGGACACACTTAGGAAACTCAACCGTCCACCACATGTAGCTCGGGTATCACTGTTAGGGAATGTATGCCCTTCAGACAATTATTGTAGTTTTAAAGACATCTTGTTTAAAAATAATAATATATGCTAGTTGGTGATTCTTTATTTGTTTGATCATTTTATACCACCGAGTATGTATATATGTTGTTGTGTTGAGATTGCATATGGTAATCATCATATGACTGTCAATAGAAGCTTTCGAGTGATACTTGGTGCATCATAGTCCTTATGAACAGAGACGCGCTAAAGGACATTGTACGTTGAAGGCTATACTTTGGCTTTTATCGAACAACAACGTTATGCCTGTTATGTAGGTACACGTGGATATAGTCCGAAGCCTGCAAAGGAAGTGACCGTCTAGACATGATTCATCTCATCCAGTATGAGTGATTAGTATCGCAAGAAGTCAATGGATCCATAGTAAATCTCTGGCCAGGGCGGAAGGTATAAACTTGCTAAGAGTAATTATCCAACTTCAAACAATGGGATAGCATATGACTCAAGGCTTTAAGGTGTTATTAGGGTTTGATGGTTTTTGTGTCATAAGCACCTTAGCGACATAGTCTTAATGAAGGGACTAGACTGCACAATATTTGTCATTGATAGGTCCAAAGGTGATTCTAGTCCTATACCAACCAGATAATGATGATTCCAAAATAAGTAGTTTTCATGTGTAGCTAGTACCATTGTCATACCTGAAACATGATCGTAGTGTACGATCAGGTCACAATTGAAGTAGGAATCGGGTTTTTAGAGTCTCACATTGATGATGGCTCGTCACAAAAAGCAAAGGAAGAAACTTAATGTATATGTGATATATGGGATCACAAGAGGTGTGATCAACTTATTCGAGAGGGGATAACACATCACAAAGAGTTCAATGACAGCAGGCTCAACAGAAGAAGGATTCAATGACATCTAATTCTGTAAGTGTGCACTCGTAAGTACCTAACTACAACGAGCATGTGGGAAGATCAACAATCATTATCTCATCTAGTTGGGTTTGCAATTGTTATATTTTCAATGGTAACAAAAGAATGTGCTGAAATTCTTTGGATATCAAGTTCAAGACAAATTAAGGTCCAAATAATTAACCGTAAAAAGATGCAAAAAGTGGCCCAATTCACGCCCACATAAGGCCCAAATCCTGCTTTCGAACCCCCTCGCACGTATCGCTTGCACATCCAGTTAAGTTAATGAGTTTCTGGATTGGAAAACCAAATTTGCATTGACCCCTTACTTGGGCTCGTATACACGTGAGCAACCACCTATTTTAATCATATTCTAGAAAGCCAATAATACAAAAAGATAAGTTCTAATATAAACAACATTAATTGTGTGTTCAATTTCAATGCTGAACAATAGAAGTAGGCAATCACTAAAAGGGATTCTTTTCGAGTGATTTATTTGCTTTGGAGAACTAAATCGTAAATGCTATAATTTAGGGAACTCTTTTCGAATAAGACATAATTTGGGGGGCCTCTTTCTAAAACACCCATTATTGAAATACCCACTTATGCCCAATATGGTGTACATAGCTGACATGTTTGAAATCATATTGACTGGAAAAAAATTAATCATATTTAAGTTATGAAACCTTAACTTATAGGTTCGGGTTGGGTCCTTTGCACGTCGGACGATTTGATCGTCCAACGCGTGCTCAGCCATATGATTTGGTTGTATTAATTACACCTCCAATTACGCGTTCACCCCAATTAATAATCCATCTTAATTCCATTAAACCCCAGAAGTATGTTGCGCATTCTCTAGTCTTCTCCCACCTCTGCTCCAACCCATCTGCGCCTTCTCTCCTCCCGCCTCCGCCCCACCGCCTCCCCTCTTTTTACAGGGCTCCTCCCACCTCCGACCCAACACCTCCCCTGTTTCCATGCGCCCGCCCCATCTCCCACCCCCGCCCCTAACCCCCTTCCACACCTGGCCCACCCCGCCCCGCCTAAATCTCTGAAAACTATCGCGGCGATCGTCGCGGGCTAGAATCCTGCTCCATTGGAGCTACATGAATTATCCTCAGAGTTACCGACATCCGATGTCTTCGGTATTGCCGCGTCTGTTCTAAAAATCGGCCTGGGCGGCCGCCTAGGCGGCGCCTAGGCGCTAGACGGCCAGTAAACGCTCCGAGTATGGCCTGGGCGGTCAATCTGGGCGTTTTTGGGATTAATCGGCCGCCTAGGCGTTCTGGGCGGTGTCTGGGCGTTTTTGGTAAATAGCTTAATTGCACAAGAGTATCTTTTAAATTTTATTTTGTTGCACACAAATACTCTAAAGTAGGTAAACTGGATTTGATTTAGTATGTATTAAATATTTGATGTATTTTAAATAATATATATATTTATATATAAACATAAATATATTATATAAAAATAATTAAAATAATTAAAAAATACAAATCCGCCTAGGCCGATTAATCCCCGATTAATGCTCTGGGCGCTAGGCGCTAGCAATCCGAACGCCTAGCGCCTAGCGTTTTTTACAACCTTGATTGCCGCGAAAGCTGGAGGTGGCTCCGGAGGGCCTGAGCCGGACACGTTCGACGGGTTCGACAGCATTGACGGAATCGTGCACAGATTCTTCAGCGGCTTCCTGCAAAGGTCGGGATTCCCGACGAAGGCCGCGAGCTTTTGTGCCAGCAGCGCGGCGGACTGCGGGATCCCACCGGTGAGATTGTTGAACGAGAGATCCACCGTCGTGTCCAGCGGGATTCTTGACCCCATCTCGGCCGGAATCTCGCCGGATGATTTGTTGCAAGAGAGGTTCAAGTGTATGACTCTGCCGACGCCGAAATCGACCGGAATGGTCTCGTTCACTAGATTCGAGCTCAGATCCAGGAATCCGCCGCCCGAATCCGCCGCCGGGCAACCTCCCGAAAATATAGTTGTTTTTTAGACTGACGACGGTGAGATTGCGGAGCAGAGTCAGATTCTTGGGGACTCCACCGGTGAGAGCCTTGTCGGACAAGTTGAGAGACTGGAGGTTGGGGACGCGGCTGGTGAAGAGGTCGGGGAGGTCGTCGGAGATCTCGTTGTTGGCAAAGGAGAGGGTCGAGAGCTCTGAGGAGTTGAACAGGGAGCTGGGGAGAGTACCGTTGATGAAGTTGTCGGAGAGGTCGAGATGCCGGAGGTGGTCGATGAGGCCGAGGTCATAGGGGAGGGAGCCCAAGAGATGGGAGTTGGGGAGGACCAAGCCGATGACTCGGGAAATGGCGAAGATGACCGTCGAGTTGATGAAGGGGTCGGGGAAGCCGGCGCAGACGACGCCGTTCCAATAGCAAGGGGTGTCGTCGAGTGCCGTCAGAGCTCAGAGCGAACGATGAATGCCGATGGACGACGATGAGGAGCAGGATGAAGCTCCATTTGATTGTAGAGCTCATCTTGACGATGTACAGAGTAGTGGAAAGAATCACTACTTGAAGAAGGAGATGGGGGAGTGAGTGTTGTGACCTACACACGTTCACCGAATCAATGGCCATAAAAATATGGGGCAGAGGTGGGAGGAGAGAAGTCGCAACCTAATTCTGGCGTTTAACAACGTTAAGATGGATCATTAACTGAGCTGAACGAGTAATTGGAGGTGTAATTAATACAATCAAATTCTACAGCTGAGCACGCGTTGGACGATCAAATCGTCCAACGTGCGAAGGACCCAACCCAAACCCTTAACTCATACACCACTAGTGAAAAGGGGATAAAAGTGCACGGTGCTCACAGGCTTGCCCTTTCCAATATCAGGTAAAAAATACCACAAAACGAAGCAATACAAAAATAGCAATCAAAACACTATCTAGCAAGAACCCAATTGTCTACACTTAGAACTATATTTAACAGGAACACATCAACATCGGCATCGTGTCAAAGATCTACCATTTCAAGGCCAAGTAGATCACTGAACTCAGAGAAATATTGAAAATCCCAATCCAAATCATCAATGGACGGCTGCAACTCCGAAGTCACACCACCGTGATCTTTCCATCCTCCAAAGTCTTGTATTATCCTTGCCGACCCTTCCAACATACCGAGCTCGGTTAACTCAAAACTCGACCCCGACGGCGAGCTTCCGGGGGTCGGATGATGGCTAACGATTTCTCCGCCACGTTTAGACACTTGATTACCACCACCACCACCACCACCACCACCACTAGCCACAGCTTTCGCGTTGGAAGCAAAGTCGAGTAGGCAAGAATCGCCCTGAAGGCAAGAAGACAACACCACTGCGGGATCCCTACATGTGTGCTCCCCAAAGTATGTGATCACAAACATGGATGGATCTTCCTCCGACCGTTGCACCTGTCTCGTGGCCACGCATCCCTGATCGGATTTGTGCGTGCATCTGAAATAGCTCCTGAAAGAGATCGTTTGCCAATAAGAATCTCTATCAAATTTCGAGAAACCCCCCAAGAGTTTTACCTCGAGAATTTTGCATTTTGGATCTCTTTCTGCCCGTATTTCCTCCACGAGTTACCGTCCTCAAGCGTCACAGCTACCTTCCTTGTACATGAACGGGGATCGAAGCTGTAAAACAAAGCCATCATGTTGATTGTGTAGGCGCGAATATTGTTATCTTATGGTCGATGCAAAGTTGTGGGTTAAAAAAGATGTTACCGTCGTCTCCGATAGCCTCCCCTTTGCGAGCACTTGTCGCGTTCATCCAGCGCTGCGATCGCATTAGAGAACGTGCGCATGAGATCTCTGGTCAGATCTCTGGTTAACGAATCGGACTGGACGTCGACCAGCGCTTCGCCTTGTAACAAGACTCTGAGTCGCTCGGCCAAGTCGCGGCCCTTGATCAGCTGATCGATCGCCGGCTTCAAATTAATGGGAGATCTTTCAGTCTGGTAAGAAACCATTGTTTAATCTCAATGCTCGCATACTCCACTTCCCCCCTAATTTTGGAATATATATAGTGAACTTGTTGTGCGCGTTAGCGTTCAATGGGGAGTTAGATGAGACGTGTGTGAATGGAAGGAGGGTGGGGCTAGTCAAATTGGACAAAATGCTAAAGATATTACATTTTATTTGAAAGTTTGTCATCATCTTTATAATCTATGTTTATGTAAAATTCCAGTCCCCACGTCGTATCTCCTCCATTCATCCTGCATAGATGTTGCCATCATCACCATCGCTTCATCCTCCTCCTTCAGCCGTCGCCATCCGCTACCTCGCATCCTTTATTTTCACACATTTGAATTGAATTGAATTTGTTGGGTTTAATTGATGTTTTCACATATTTTAGGTAATTGTGGGTGGAGGAGGAAGGTGAGTGGGGGGAGATTGATGAGATGGAGGATGCATAGGAGAAGCAAGATGTTGGAGAGTCTGAGGAAAATAACCAGTGCATACAGTATACGGCGCCAAAAAAATACAATGAACAGGATGTGGCACACGGGCGGAACCGAAAAGGAGTGAGAATGGTCGGTGCATGTGTCGGTACCGTCGGGAGGTTTTTGGGACTTTCTAAGTGGTGGGTGTAAAGTTGGGAGTATGATTGGGACAAAGGTGCCACATGGGACATCTTCATCATTTGTAATATAGATGTAACGTGTTTCACAACATTTAAAATGATGTAGACTGTTTCGCTTCAACCGCAGCCGTTTGATCTGGGCGGGATTGAACGCGCACACGCTGTACGTCGTTGCCGCAACCAATCGTGCCTCAGGTGCGATCGCTCCTTCATCTGCGACGTGGCCCGCGCTGTGCGTGTGCGGGCGCCACGTGCCGGCGGTCCCGCGGTACTATGGTGAAAAACCCCGAGATAATCACCGGGCTAGGCTTTACTGTTCATCCGACTGTGCTTCAAACTCACTTGCAAAAAATCAGTGTTTTTGGTTCCAGGTTGCAGAAAATAGTTTAAAAATTCCATAGATTAATTTTGAGATATCACAGGCAACCAATACCACATTTTTCAACATGTGTCTACCGATTAATCATGGTCAGAGAAGAGAGTAAAGCGCCGTCGAAAGGAGACGAGGGGGCGTGGGTGACAAGCGCTTACGACAAGGACGGTGACGTCATCTCGCCGACGTCTGCTCGTGGCGTCATCGCATCACGTCGCGGTCTTAGAAGCTCCCGCGTGGGATCGTAGAAGCAGGTTCGATGGATCCAGTCGCCTTAATTGAATGCCGTCGTAGTTGTGGTATTCTTTCGGACGCGAAAGTCGGAAATCAACGGGGAAAGATAAGTTGATTTGACGCAGACGTTGTTGCGCTGGGCTTAATCATTTATAGATTACGACATAATTAAACAGTATTTAATAACTCAAGTTGTTATCCGTCTCCCTCTCTGTACTGATTCTAGCTTTCACTGTGTAAAGAGCTTCAGTTAGGCTGCTGTCATTAGGCATAATATTATATTAATTAGGAATATAATTGGAGGGCCCATGCGTTGCGATAAGTGTGGCTATGGAAAAATGCATGCTTTGATGCATATGCCTTGCCTAAAATTATATGGCGTCGATGAGCAACTGTGGGGGAAATCTAATTACGTGGCGAAAAGAAACACCTCATAATATAATTTGGAAAATTAGTAGATAAGCCCGTGAAGGGTGACGCTGAACCGATCTGACTCTGGAACATATTCTTCTTCAAAAAAAAAATGTGCATAATAAAAAAATACACTCTATGTGAATAGTTCATTACTAGTCTTTGATGAAACCCGAACTTATCAGATTATTATCAGATTATCAGATTATTTAGAGGTATTTGATGAAACCCGAACTTACTAAAATACTTCGTAACTAGTCTGATACTTCAAAATATTTTTACAAGAAATTTTGAAATCGTAAAACTCCTGACGAACCATTTTAAAATAGTTTTAAAGAAAATTGAAAATAGGTTAAATATGTGAATAGTTGTGTTGCTGAAAACATGCCGTTACAAACCAACTCAACCCAAACCGTACCAACTCCCCGGCTCTGAGGGCTCGTCAGGAGTGGTCCACAAACTCAGCTGTCCATCCCGGCATGTCCACTCGTTACCTTGGTTTCCTTAACACCCTCCCTAGGGCCCTCACCCACCTCATAGTGGACGAGCTAACACTAGATTTCTCTTTTTTTTAACTAACCATTAGTCTTAAGGTGATATGCATATGACATGAGTTCATTTGACATGTTCTTGCATGAAACTACATAACATAGACTTGCAACATATATACAACATCCATCTCAAGCTTGTATCATAAGAGAGCAATTCTACATTCAATTTGCCACTATGTCTGCACATCGACGAACATTTTTGCATTGTGCATAACTGGGGATTAAGTACTACTTAAACATGGTGCAGCCAAGAACATCCGTTTATGATAGACAATGGCATAATCATGTAATGAGGCCATAAAAACACAAAACACCACGATTGGAGCTAAACCAACTCACTCATGTAGACCCAGCTGCAGAAAATTCCAGAACAGCCACAAATATGGGCATATTTCTCCATATTTTTGAACTATACTTGAAATTTTCTCTCATTATGGGTTGTAGATATGGTAGTCTGGGATTCACATACAAAATTTCACGCACTCAAACCAATTGGTTGATTTATAATGAATTAACTCGTAAAGTCTGTCAAAACTGTTTTCAGACAGCTTCTAGGGGCTGTATAGATTAGTGGATTAGGACCAGTTACAGTTTGAATATGGAATTTTGGTCTTCATGAAAGTTATAGATATGGTTCTTATCTTTCCAATGGAACCAATTCGCTCCAGATGAACACCTACAGCCGGACTGATTGCAAAAACGGCATGGTCCACACAATCCTGACAGAATCTGACAGGCTGAAATACTAGCTTTTTTTTGAGCTAATTGCAGTAGTCAAATTATCATTTGCTGAGAATGAAAATTGTAGCTAATGGACTAACCTAACTACTAAAATTTTCTTGGGGTCTCATTCATCCTCCAAATTAAATTTTCCTATAGAAAACTTCAGCTCAGTTTCATGAGAGGGCTTAGCTAGACTAGGGTTTCCTTAAAAATGTGAACTTTTAGCAAAATGAAATCCTTTTTGTTAAAGGAGACATTTTTATTAGGCATACCAACTAGATTAACCATAAAAATATAATCTTTTAGCAAAATAAGGTCTTGTCAATAAAGATAGCATTTTTATTATTCATAGCAACTAGCCTATTCATAAAAATGCAATCTTTTAGCAAAGTGAAGATTTAGTGTTAAAGGTAACATCTTTACTAATCATACCAACCAAGGATGACAAGATCCGTTTAAATCTACCATCTTTCTTCCATATCAACAACTAAAAACATTAACTTGGCCTAATCCCATCATTACCTTAAGAAATAATCAAGCATGCATCAAGAAACCTAGTTCTACAACACTCTTCCCAAATATCAAAAGAAAACTCAAACATGCAAGCCCAAAGGTCCCCAGGATAATGAGAAGAATGAGAAGAATAACGTGTTGGATAATGAGAAGAATGAGTAACTATGGCACAAAGCCATGGTTCTCTATTTATTAAACCAATAGAAGCCCAAAAGGCCATAGGATAACCATAGGTCCCCATTAGTAAGGATAATGGGGAGTAACGGGGGATAAAGATGAGGGGAGGCCAAAGGCCTCCCTCATTCATAACAATTTTCTCTTTTTCTTCTTTTTTTCTCCTCTTTTTTTATAATGGCCCTCCAATTTGTTTAGTTTATTACAAGTTTGCCTTGGTAAATATCTCACTTCCCTTTTGCACAAAAATCCCTTGACTTATTGAAATTTGCCTTAAGCCTAATCTTTGCAATGATACCCTCATTTGGGTACAAATGAAAAATTTAGGGGCAAAATACAAATCTCTCTATTCCTATGGACTAGTATGCACATATACAAAGAGACTAGGGCCAATTTAGTATTTGCACACTAGGGTTGTTACACCCTACCCTTCTTAGAAAAATTTCTGTCCTCGGAAATTTAGCAAAATTAGGAGAGCAGATATTTACATACAGTAACCAACAACTGCAAAAATATAAGATGCAACAGTTATTGTTCAAACAGGTATGGGTACTTCTCATACATTTCATCTTCTTGCTCCCACGTTGACTCCCCCGGAGACTCTTGTTGCCACATGACTCGCACTAAGTTAATGGTCTTCTTCTTCAGCATCTTTTGTCTCCGGTCTAAAATAGCCACTGGCTGCTGCTCGTAAGTGAGATCTGGTCGTACTTCTATCTCTGAGAAATCTACGACATGATTGGGAACTCCCACATATCCTCTGAGCTGAGACACTTGGAAAATGTTATGCGCACCTTCAAGTGACGGCGGTAATACTAGCTGATACGCAACTTCACCGACCTTGGCAGAGATATCGAACGGACCAATGTATCTGTGACTCAGCTTTCCACGCTTGCCAAATCGGATAGTTCCAAGAATCAGTGAGATCTTTAGGAACACGTAATCCCCTGGCTGAAATTCCAAGGGTCGCCGCTTTGTATCGGCCCAATGCTTATATCGGTCTTGTGTGATGCGCATATTTTCTGACTGTCCGCACCACATCTGTTGTTGCCGCCACCAAGTCTGGTCCTAAAAACTCTCTGTCTCCAACATCATCCCAACTTAAAGGAGACCTACATTGCCTCTTATACAGAGCTGCAAAGGAAGCCATACCAATACTTGCCTGGTAACTATTATTGTATGTAAATTCGACTCTAAATGCAGATGGTCCTCTCACGTACCCTTGAAATCAAGCATACACACCTGCAGCATATCTTCAAGAATCTGAATGGTCCTTTCCGACTGTCCATCCGTCTGAGGGTGATATGAAGTACTGAAACTCAGACACGTCCCCAGACTAGCCTGTAAACTCTTCCAGAAGTGTGAGGTGAATCTGCTATCCCTGTCGGATACTATACTCACCGGGACTCCATGCAGTCTCACAATCTCCTCCATGTACCTCTTAACTAATATTTCTGTGGGCTGTCCAACTCGAAACAGAATAAAATGTGCCGACTTGGTCAATCGATCTATGATGGCCCAAATCGCATCATTACCCTAAGGTGTCCGAGGTAAACCAGTCACAAAGTCCATAGTCACATACTCCCACTTCCATTCTGGAATGGAGAGAGGCTGTAACAATCCCGCAGTTCTCTGGTGCTCAGCCTTCATATGCTGTCAAACCAAGCAGGACGTCACACTCTTGGCTACACCCTTCTTCATTCCAGACCACCTATAATACTGCTTCAGATCACGGTACATTTAATTACTCCCGAATATCTCCACTTGGCACTCGGCTCCCAAACATTAGGGATCCATCTTCATGAACACGGAAATCGGATCGAAGTACATCCTCTACATGCCCTCGAATCTTCTTCAACTTAGCATCCCCTGACTGGGCTGTCTTGATCCCGTTCATCAAATCAGACTGAATCTGCAGCCCCATCATAACTGTCTCCTCCTCTGGAAGGACAACTTCTATTCCTATTTGGCGGATTTCCTATCAAAGTTGCGGTTGAGAGGTTAACCTCATTACGGCGGGTAATCTGCTAAGAGCATCTGGGAACACATTCACCTTCCCAAGATGGTATTGCAGATCGACGTCATATTCAGCCATTAATTCCAACAATCGTAGCTGCCTCATATTAAGCTCTTTCTGAGTGAACACGTACTTTAGACTCTTATGGTCAGTGTATATCTTCACATGCTCACCTAGCAGGAAATATCTCCACAATTTCAAGGCCAAAATCACCGCTGCTAATTCCAGATCATGAGTAGGATATTTCAGCTCATGCTCCTTCAACAGTCTGGAAGCATATGCTACGACTCGCCCAAGCTGATGAAGGACACAGCCTAGCTCTCTCCCAGACGCATTGCAGAAAACTTCAAAACCACATGAATGGTCAGGGATAGTTAAGATAGGAGTAGTGGTCAACCGATGCTTTAGCTCATCAAACGCGCGCTGACAATCTTCCGACCAGACATACGCAACACCCTTCT
Organism: Scilla litardierei; assembly: GCA_030789695.1. Classification (NCBI taxonomy): domain Eukaryota; kingdom Viridiplantae; phylum Streptophyta; class Magnoliopsida; order Asparagales; family Asparagaceae; genus Scilla; species Scilla litardierei. Next base: position 159,443,534 of record CM061137.1, on the reverse strand, counting down.
TCGTCAGATGAGTCAAAGGCAAGGCAATCTTCAAGAAGTCCTTAATGAACTTTCGATAGTATCCAGCCAATCCTAAAAAGCTTCGAATCTCTGTGACTGTCCGAGGTATAGGCCAACGTTATACTGCGGTAACCTTCTCAGGATCAACAGACACTCCATCTCCAGAGACTATATCCCAAGAAATGCAACCCTGGTCAACCAAAATTGGCACTTACTGAACTTGGCATACAGTCGGTGCTGCCTGAGAGTATTCAAAACTATCCGCAGATACGCAGCATGTTACTGAACTTGGTCAACCAAAATTGGCACTTGCTGAACTTGGCATACAGTCGGTGCTGCCTGAGAGTATTCAAAACTATCCGCAGATACTTAGCATGTTCATCCTCATTCTTCGAGTAAACTAGGATGTCATCAATGAATACCACCACAAACTTATCTAAATACTCGAAGAAGACTTGATTCATCAGCCTCATAAAAGTAGCTGGGGCATTCGTCAATCCAAAAGGCATTACCAAAAACTCATAATGTCTATATCGAGTCCGGAATGCGGTCTTCGGAACATCAGATTCCCGTACCTTCACTTGGTGATACCCACTTCGCAAATCCAGCTTCGAATACACCCGAGATCCACCAAGCTGATCAAAGATATCATCGATTCGAGGAAGGGGATACTTATCCTTCATCATCACCTTGTTCAACTCCTGGTAATCGATGCACATCGTCCGAGATCCATCCTTCTTGTTCACAAGCAACACCGGCGCTCCCCACGGTGACACACTTGAGCGAATCAATCCCTTATCTGATAAATCAGTCAACTGATTGCGAAGCTCAGCTAACTCTGGTAGGGCCATACGATATGGAGCCTTCGCTATTGGTTGGGCGCCCGGAATCAGATCAATAGTAAACTTCAGGGACCTATTTGGGGGTAATCAAAATATATCATCTGGAAAAATATCAGGAAATTTCTCAACAACCCTTGGTAACACTGGCTCTGCCTCCATGTCCAAATACTCCACTACCGTTGCTTGGAACTTCAAGGGCTCAAGCTCACTACTGCCATCCCAAAACTCAAACTCTGGATGGTCAGGGATCTGGAAAAATACCCTCCTTAGTCTACAATCTATATTAGCATAGAACATCCCTAACCAATCCATCCCAAACACTGCCTTACAATCGGTCAACTCAATCACTAAAAAGTCTGCATACAACTCTCGCCCCCGATCTCAACTGGATAGTTCTGTATCCCAGAAACACTACAAATGATCCCATTCCTGGTGTAAACATTCCAACTAGCAGCAAAATAGTCTACTACTATAGAGTGCTGAGTCACAAATTTCTTAGACAGAAAACAATGTGACACTCCAGAGTCAAATAGAGACAAGGCAGGGTAGGTGGCTACTCTAACAATACCTAAAGTTTCACAACAATAAAACACATCTAACTATCTAAATAAAACAACTGAGGCTAAAAAAATCAAATAGACTGTAAAGGGGCAAGGATCATACCGGTGATCACCCGACCAGCACCCTCCGAAGTCCCTACTGGGGTCTTGGTGAACTGCTGCCGCCTTGGCAGGGGTACTGCCCCCTGGTACCCTCGTTGCTGCTGAGGAGGTGGAGGGGGTCCTCTCTGTGCAGACGGTCTCAGTCCTGGCAGTGCTGGAAGGGCAAGCCGCTGCGCGGTGGTGGAAGATGTCTCTGCTGTGCGAGCCGGACTGCTACTGAGGTCGGTGGTACTGGAGCATGACCCGACCGTGGGCAAAATCTGATGATGTCTCCTGGCTCTCCACACGTGTAACACCTGGCATTCTGAACTTGACAGTCCCTCTGCACGTGCCCCAGCTTCCCGCATCTGTAGCATGAAGGCCCCTTTGGTGCCGAAGGTGGAGCCTCCGATCGCTTAAATGTTACATACTGAATTGGCCCAGGTGCGGTCCTCTGCCGAGCGGCCGGTCGTCTGTCACTGGCAGGTGGTCTCCCCAAACTCCGTAAGTGGGTCTCATGCTGACTGGCAGCCCGTAGCACGTCCTCCTGAGTCAACAACTCCTGAGTAGACATGGCCGCCCAGAACTCTACGTCTAGCCCCAAGCGAAAACGCCTGGCTCTGGTGGTGTCTGTCGCTACAAGCTCAGGGGCGTACTTGCTCAGTAGTGAGAACTCCGCATCGTACTCATCCACCGTCCTCCTATCCTGAGTCAAGTACTCGAATCTCTGTATCAACTCGTTCTTCACTGCCTCTGGAAGGAACTTGGCCTCAAACAACTTCCGAAAAGTCTCCCAGGCAATGTTCCCATTCAGCCACCTCTCCTGAGCCTCCCATCAGTCCCTAGCCAGATGAGTCAACTGGCGCCTCACCAACTCCACCCAACCGTCTCGGGGAAATCGAAACATCGTCAGATCATCCTCAATATGCCGTAGCCACTCGTCTACCTCAAGGCTACTCTCCCTGCCCAAGAAATATCGTGGACGCAGCGTCCTGAACTCCTTGTAGCTCGGTGGCTTCGGTACCGCTGGCCTCTCCTCTATCTGACTCATATGCTCTAAAATGCCCATCAGAACCTTAGCCATCAAGGTTGACTCTGAGGTCGTATCATATGAAGACTGCCTGTCACCAGCTGGACCAATCCTGCCATCCGATGCTCCGGTCTCGTCTGAAGTCCCATTCCCACCTTCTATCTGCAGGTGAGAAATAGAAAAAATAAATTAGTACCATGTAACAATATTGGAGCCTTACCTGTATTCCCCTTACACGTATCGCATTGTACGCTGACCTGTATGGGTCACCACAAAACCTGGCACGCCCTGCTACCCAAAATAGGGAGGATCGGCGTGACAAGCCGCAGTATTAAAATACCAAGCACTAATGTGTACACCAAATGACTCGCAGGCCAATGCAAAAACTGAGGAAACACAGGCAATAAAGTACAAACTGAAAGAAAAGCAGAACAGTGCATCTCCAACACAGAAGGAAAGTACACGGTACTACGAAACATGCAGCAAATTAAAGTACGACAAACAAAACTGTAACGACTGGTTTTTCATGTATGGATTTTATTATATATATAATATTACTTGTTGCTTTCCCTTCTTTGTGATTTCCATTTCCGTCTCTGTAGTTTTCATTTTCGTTCGTTTCGTCGTGATTCTCTAGATTCTTCCGTCGGTCGGCGTGTTTGAAGTAAGTCATTCGTGACGGGCTTCATAACGTCGATATCTTAGAGTTAGAACGATCCTAGGAGACTTAGGAAACCATCCCGGAGCTTCGCGCTCCATTTCGGAACTTTTGGTGCTCATTAGCCGGTATAAGAAGGGGCACCGACCGACTAGATGACGATCCAGTCGGTCGGAAAACCTTCTTGAACCGACTAGTGAGCTTTGTTAAATGTTCAGGAGTTACTGTTTGTCGTTAGTCGGTCTAAGAACGTTGGTTGATCGACTAGGTTGCAAACTAGTCGGTCGGCAATGCTTCTTTAACCGACTAACTCATTAACTATTTTTGACACTAGTTACTGTTTACTCTTAGTCGGTCTAAGAACGTTCATCGACCGACTAGATGTCAAACTAGTCGGTCAGTAGTTGTTCTTTGACCGACTAAATCTAGATCCTAATTTTCGTCTAGGTTACTGTTTACACTTAGTCGGTCTGCGTTGGTCAACCGACCGACTAGATGTCAAACTAGTCGGTCAGTGGTTGTTCTTTGACCGACTAAACAGCACAGGAAACCCTAGTTTTGCCCTAGCCGCCACCAAACTCTATAAATATCCCTCCAAACGTTTTCTTCTTCTTCCTCATGACCTAAAACCCTAGTTTCTCCCCCATTGAGCCCCCATCTTCCCCAAATCCTCAAACCTTCATTCCATGCTCATCCTCCATCATCCAAACCCTCCCTTGTCACAACCCACCTTCCATCTTCCCCAAACCTTCATCAAACCCCCAAAATCCACATCCAAACCCATTTCTCCAGATTTTTCCCTCATTTCCAGATCTGAGCCGGATCGTTCTTCCGTTGCCGTGGTTGCTCGGCATCGCTCATCCGCCTCTTCATGGTAATACTCGATTCCTTTAGTTTTAGCATAACCCCCATTGACATTGTGAAACCCTAATAAAATGGATTATTAGAAAGTTAGGATTCTAATAAGAAATCGATTTAGAATCATTGTTCTAATGATTGTTTTGCCATAACAGCGATCTATTCCGTAGTTAGCTTGTGTGACGATCTTCATTGCTCGTCAACCCCGGTATCAGGCAAGTGAAGCTTGCATCTCTTGATTTGGGCCATGTCTTAGGCCATTTCCTTGCTTTAGCGTAAAAGAGACTAGACGGTGAAAGGATAGCCGTCTAGACGCCATTGACCTAGCTTGACAACGAAGCTTGGTCCGTCACCTTCATCATGCTTGTATGTCACGTTTAAATTCAATTAACGGTACGCAAATATCTGTTCATGTTATTGCATAGTGATTATTCATCGTGATTGCGTAGCACACGCTACAATAGTATGTTCCTGGCTCGTGTTCCAGAAGCGAGCCCTGTAGTTGGAAACCCCAACGCTCGGATACCAGCTAGGTGCACCCTTATGCCAAATACACTTCCTGGCTCGTGATCCAGAAGCGAGCTCAGTTAGTTGGAAACCCCAACGCTCGACACATATGGGTGGGGTAAGAGATAAGCGGCCACCTGAGCCCCGAGTTGGCCTGATCCGCCACTCCGGCCAGCAGGCGAAATCTCTAGTGATAAGTGATAATCGTGATAAGTGATTCGTGAATTAGTGATTTGGTAGCTTTTGCTACATCGTGCGTGCTTGTCTCTCCCTTTAAACTGTCACATCATACTTAACTGCCATGTCATTGCTAAATATTATAAGTGCTAGGTTGTTAGTTACTTTCGGTTTCCTTGCTCAAGTCTTTCAGACTTGCTGACATATGCCCCTTTCTCTTTTGGGTGACGCATGTTAGACCCTGAGCCTGAGTTGCTTGCTGAGGGCGAGGTGTTTGCGGACGCCGAGCTTGAGCCCGTGTTGGTCGAGGACTTCGTAGACACTGGAGATCAGTCTTAGTGTCTACGCCTAGTTTTGTTAGATTGCTTAGGTTGTCGGTGCGTGGCACCTAGTTGATACTCTGTTATGTTTGTATTTTTGTTTGGCCTTGTTCTGGGCCTTTAGACTCTTTCTTTTAGCCTGGTGGCTTTTCTGTGATGTTGAATATTGTGTGGACAAACTGTGGGATTGGTATTTCATATCCGTCTCATATTATTATTATTGTTGTTGTTTCGTTTGCAATTACAGGGACCTGCTTATACTAAATTTACGCTTTTCAGGCGTGCAGCTTCACAGCTCCACGCTTGAGCGGACCTTCTCACGTCTCGCCTCCATTTTAGGGAAGCGGGGCGTGACAGGTTTTAGTGGTGGCCCATGCAGGTCCTTTCTGTAACTGCAATTATCGGGATAACGATAATAATATAAGATTGTCCAACAAATAAGTTCGACATCTGAGCCCTAAGCTATGAGTCTAATTGTTTCGTTTTCTGTGTCATTAGATGGCAGGAAGGTGAATCACCCGTGGTGGTGGTAGTGGTGCGCTCCCTCATGACGAGGAGCCTGAGCGGGAGCCCACTAGCGGAGAGATGATGAGGATGATGATGCAGATGATGCAGGTTCAACAGGGTGTGCTTCTGCAGGTGCAGAATGCTCCGGTGGCTCGAGCTGCTCGGGTAGTGGAAGCCCCTCGCCCTGAGCCTGGAGCGAAGCAGTTCAGAGAGCTGGGTCCTGCATATTTTGATGGGACCGAAGGTCCACTAGCTGCTGATGAGTGGATGAGGAATATCGAGGACAATCTGAAGATGTCCAAGGTCAACGAAGTTAGTTGGGTTGACTTGGCGAAGCGCCAGCTGAGGGATAACGCCAGAAATTGGTGGGATGCTGAAGAGAAGATGTTGGTGGAACCGATCGTCTGGGCTACCTTCAAGGCCAGATTTGATGGTGAGTTCTTCCCAAAAGCTGCCAGGGAAGAGATGCTGCAGCGTTTTATCGATCTGAAGCAAGGAAGCTCGTCGGTGGACCAGTACCACCAAGACTTCATAAGGCTGAGTCGGTTTGCACCGAAGATGGTGCAGGACGCTGAGGAGAGAGCTCAGAGGTTCCTACAGGGACTTGCTTCGGAGCTCCAGAGTTTTGTGACCTCTTCTGACCGGGAATTTTATCAGAAGGTTTTAGTAGCAGCCAAGAGGCAGGAGCTGCTTGTGAACCAGAGGAGGGGGTCTATTGTTGGTGCTGGGAAGAGGTCTGTGGAACAGGCGAGAGCTGTGGTTAGACCTGGATTCAGGCCGAACCAGCCTGTTCAGTTTAAGAGGCCGGGAGGGCCTGTTCAGAAGGTTTGCCATTTCTGTGGCAAGGAGGGCCACATCAAGGAATCGTGTAGGAGGTTCTTGGGGCAATGTATGGCCTGTGGAGATCCTGACCATGCCCTCAGGGAGTGCCCGAAGTTGAAGCAACCTTGGAGGACACCTATTGCTGCCCCGCCGTTGCAACAGCGAGCCCCGGTGCCCGCTGGTCGTGGGGTACCCCTTGTTCCACAAGGGCATGCTTTTCGACGGGCTGTTCCGCCGAGGAGGCAGGCATTTTTGATGACCGAGAAGAAGATTTTGGCCATGGATGAGGTCATTGCAGGTAACTTCCAATCTAGCTGTTCCTTTCTTAATTACTTGATTGTTACATTATGTTGGCTGCTTGTGTATGAATGTTGCTAGAGTAAGATTTGATTGATTAGACTGTTTGTTAGGTGTGGTTTTGGTTTGCATGTTCCCTGCCCGAGTCCTCTTTGACTCAGGCGCGTCGATGTGCATTTTGGCCCGGAGCTTCGTGGAGAAGCATTCCTTGTCGACGTCCTCTCTTCCTAAGAGTTGGAATATCGTCACAGGGAACGGTGTGGTCTCGGTGCATCGTGGGTGCAATTCTTGCCCGTTGGTGGTTTGTGGACGTGAGCTTTGTGCTGATTTCATTATCCACGACATCACCAACTACGATGCGGTCCTTGGGATGGATTGGCTTGCGAGCTTCTATGCCACGATTGACTGTCGAAAGAAGAAGGTGGTGTTCGAGATTCCCGGACACCCAGTGTTTGAGTTCAGCCGTGGTAGCAGTTCGCTTGGTCCTGTCAGATTTCGGACCAGACCAGTGGAGGTTGTGGCTATGCAGGTGGAGTTGGAGAGGCCAGCTGTGGTGCGAAATTTTGATGACGTCTTCCCCGATGAGATGTCTGGATTGCCACCTGATCGAGCTTTGGAGATTTCTATCGATCTTATTCCAGGTGCGCAGCCCATTTCGAAGGCACCATATCGTATGGCGCCAGTAGAGTTGGAGGAATTGCGGAAGCAGCTGGATGAGCTTATGCAGAAGGGTTACATTAATCCCAGTGTGTCTCCGTGGGGAGCACCGGTGTTGTTGGTGAAGAAGAAGGATGGTTCGCGTCGCATGTGCGTGGACTATCGGGAGTTGAATGCGGTGACCATTAAGAATAAATACCCGTTGCCTCGCATCGATGATATTTTTGATCAGCTTGGAGGTTCGAGGGTGTTTTCTAAGTTGGATTTGAGGAGTGGTTATCATCAGTTGAAGGTGAAGAAGGATGATGTGCCGAAGACAGCGTTCAGGACGAAGTATGGACACTATGAGTTTGTGGTTATGCCTTTCGACGTAACTAACGCACCCGCAGTTTTTATGAATCTGATGAACCTGATTTTCTATGACTTTTTGGATAAGTTTGTCGTTATCTTTATTGACGACATTCTGATCTATTCGAAGTCGGAGGAGGAGCATGCCTCGCACTTGAGGACGGTGTTGGAGATTCTGAGGAAGCATCAGTTGTATGCTAAGTTTTCGAAGTGCGAGTTTTGGCTGGACAGAGTTGCTTTTCTCGGGCATGTGGTGACTGGAGATGGTATTTCAGTGGATCCCGAGAAGATCAGGGCCATCAGAGAGTGGCCTGTTCCGTCGTCAGCATCTGAGATTCGGAGTTTCCTTGGGCTTGCTGGTTACTATCGGCGTTTCATTAAGGATTTTTCCCGTATTGCCGAGCCGATGACCAGGTTGACGCGAAAGGATGTTGCTTTTGTTTGGTCAGGTGACTGTGAGCATGCCTTTGGTGTTCTGAGAGAGCGTTTGACGTCTGCTCCTGTCCTTGTTGTGCCTGACCGCAGTGGAGGATTCGAGATCTTTTGCGATGCTTCTGGCAAGGGTCTCGGTTGTGTTTTGCATCAGCATGGACATGTGGTGGCTTATGCGTCACGTCAGCTCAAGGTTCATGAGAAGAATTACCCGACGCATGATTTGGAGTTGGCTGCCGTTGTGTTTGCTCTTAAGATTTGGAGGCACTTCTTGCTGAGTGAGAAAGTGAAAATCTTCACCGATCACAAAAGCTTAAAGTATATTTTTACCCAGAAGGAGCTCAACATGCGACATCGTCGATGGTTGGAGCTTATGGCAGATTACGAGATTGATTTGCAGTATCACCCTGGCAAGGTGAATGTGGTGCCAGATGCTTTGAGTAGGCTTCCAGCGGTGATGATTTTGACTTCGCAGTGGAGGTTGCAGCAGGATTTTTGCGGGTCCAATGTAGAGATTGTTCTTCCCGGGGAGGCTTCTTCGTTGATGTACATGCAGGTGCAGTCAACGATTGTGGATCGGATTAAGGCGAGTCAGGCCGGGGATCCGAAATTGGTAAGGATTCGAGGGCAGGTTGAAGCTGGTCTGCGGACTGACTTTTTGATTCATGAGGATGGCTCACTGAGGTTTGGAGCCAGGTTGTGTGTGCCAGCTGGGGATATTAGAGAGGAGTTGATGGTGGATGCACGCAGTTCGCCGTATTCTGTGCATCCTGGTGGGACCAAGATGTACCAGGATCTTCGTCTGAACTTTTGGTGGCATGGCATGAAGAGGAGTGTGGCTCGAAGTGTAGCCAAGTGTTTGGTTTGCCAGCAAGTGAAGGCGGAGCATCAGCGTACGGCTGGGTTGTTACAACCACTTCCGATTCCGGAGTGGAAATGGCAACACATCACTATGGATTTCGTGACTGGACTACCTCGGAGTCCGAAGCAGAATGACGCGATTTGGGTGATCGTAGATCGATTGACCAAATCCGTGCACTTTATACCATTCCGAGTAGGACAGTCCACAGAGGCGCTAGCGAGGAGATACATGGAGGAGATCGTGCGACTTCATGGGGTCCCCGTGAGTATCGTGTCGGACAAAGACACGAGATTCACATCTCAGTTCTGGCAGAGTTTGCAGAAAAGTTTGGGTACGCGTCTGAGTTTCAGCACGGCGTACCATCCGCAGACGGATGGCCAGTCCGAGAGGACGATTCAGATTTTGGAAGACATGCTGAGAGCGTGCATGTTGGATTTTAAGGGTTCGTGGGAGGACCATCTACACTTGGTAGAGTTCTTGTAACGACTGGTTTTCATGTATCGGGATTTATTATAATATATTATGAGTTTTGGTGGATTTTCTCTATATATGTGGTTTTCGTCTCCGTAACTTTCATTCTCGATCGTATCGTCGTGTTTTCTAGCTTCTTTCTTAGAATCGTCGATTTCGGAGCAAGTCATTCGTGACGGGCTTCGTATCGGTCATATCTTATTGTTAGATCAAGCCTAGTAGTCTTAGAAATCGATCCCGGAGCTCCGCGCTCAATATCGAAACTTTTGGTGCTAATTAGCCGGTGTAAGAAGGGGCACCGACCGACTAGATGACGATCCAGTCGGTTGGCAAGCCTTCTTGAACCGACTAGTTGGCTTTCTAAATTTCTCAGGAGTTACTGTTTATCGTTAGTCGGTCTAAGAACGTTGGTTGACCGACTAGGTTGCAAACTAGTCGGTCGGCAATGCTTCTTTAACCGACTAACACATCATCTAAATTTTGGTATCAGTACTGTTCATTCTTAGTCGGTCTAAGTTCATATCTCGACCGACTAGTTGTCAAACTAGTCGGTCAGCAGTTGTTCATTGACCGACTAAATCTAAATCCTAATTCTGCACAGGAGTTACTGTTTACACTTAGTCGGTCTGCGTTGGTCAACCGACCGACTAGTTCCCAAACTAGTCGGTCAGTGGTTGCTCTTTGACCGACTAATCTGTGTTAAACCCCTAATTTCTGGGCAGCCGCCATCCCATCCTATTTAAACCCCTCCCAAACGTTTTCTTCTTCCTCCTCACGACCTAAAACCCTAGTTTCTCCCCCATTGAGCCCCCTTCTACCTCAAACCCTTATTCCTTCATCCCAAGCCCAAAATCCATCATCCAAACTCTCCCTTAACTCATTCTACCTCTCATCTTCCCCAAAATCTCACCAAATCCCCAAAATCCCCCAAAACCCTATTTCTCCAAACTTCTCCAATCATTTCCAGATCTGAACCCTAGGTTCCCCGGAGCGTTTCTTCCGTCGCCGTGGTTGCTCGGCGTTATTCTCCCGTTCCCTACACGGTAATACTCGATTCTTTAGTTTTAAGAATAACCCATTTGTGTTCTTATGAAGCCCTAATGAAATGAATATTGGTTGTTGATTGTTTCTCCATAACAGCGATTTTCCCGTAGTTTGGCATCCGTGAGACGAACCCTCGTTGATCGTCATCCCCGGTGCTAGGCAAGTGAAACTTGCCACTTAGGGTTTAGGCCATGTTTTAGGCCATTTGCTTATTGTAGGCGTAAAAGAGACTAGGCGACGAAATGATACTCGCCTAGGCGCAAATTTAGGAACTAGCTTGACAACGAAGCTAGATCCGACATTATCATGTTGCACAATTACCATGTCATGTTTAATTTCCATTAACGGTACGCAAATTAATTGTCATGTCATTGCATTCTTTAAGTGTTCCCGTGATTGCGTAGCTTCGCTACGATGCTTGTGTTCCTGGCTCGTGTTCCAGAAGCGGGCCATGTGTTGGTTGATAGCTAACGCCCGAATTGCTTGTTTCCGGCTAGGTGCACCCCTACGCCAATTGCTTATGAATCGTGAACTAGAATGCGAGCTCCTGTGCGGGGCAACCCTGGCTCATTTACTGAGCTCGTGTGCGGGGACCCTGGCTCGATTACATGTGGGTATTGGGGGTAAGAGTTAAGCGGCCAATCAACTGGGAGTCTGCCCGATCAGCAACTGCAGTGGTAAGGCGTAAACTCTGGGTTCTGGGGTAGTGTTAAGCGGTCAATCAGCGTGAATGCCAAACCGTTCAGCTGTAAGGCGTAAACATCTACAAAACAACTTGAAACGTGACTAGGGAAATGATTGAGATTGTTAGTAGCTTGGCTACTCTTGTCTTGTCCCGATAATTGTTCTCTTGTACTTATTTTCTCGCCATGTCTTGATTGTGCACTCATGTTATAACTGCCATGTCATGCATACTACAACTGCTAGGTTGCTAGTTGCCTTACTTTCAGTTTCCTTGCCCAAGTCTTTTAGACTTGCTGACATGTGCCCCTTTACTCTTTTGGGTGACACATGTTAGATCCTGAGCCTGAGTACCTTGTTGAGGACGAGGTGTTTGCTGACGCCGAGCCCGAGCTTGTGTTTGACAGGGAGTACGTGGACACTGGAGACCAGTCCTAGTGTCTTCGTTGAGCTTTTCCTTTTGTTTAGACTGCTGTTTTGTTGTCGGTGCGTAGCACCTATACTTTGTTATGTTGTTGCTTTTGTTGGCCTTGTTCTGGGCCTTTAGACTCTTTCCTTTAGCCTGGTGGCTTTTCTGGATGTCAAACTTAATTTTCATGTTGGACAATATATGAGATATGAGAATTTTATTTCTGTCTCTCCTTGTGTTATTATTGTTGTTCCGTTTGTGGTTACAGGGACCTGCTTATGTTTTATTGACGCATATCGGGTTTGGGGCTTTACAGCTCCATTCTCGTGCGGACCTTCTCACGTCTCGCCTCCATTTTAGGGAAGCGGGGCGTGACAGGTTTTGTTGGTGGCCCATGCAGGTCCTCTTCTGTAACTGCGATTGTCGGAATAATGATAATAATATTAGAATGTCCAATAAACTAAGTTCGATGTCCGAGTCATAAGCTATGAGTCTAATCTGCTTCGTATTCTGTGTCATTAGATGGCAGGAAGGCGATTCACCCGTGGTGGGGGTAGTGGTGCGCTCTCTCATGATGAGGAGCCTGAGCGGGAACCCACCAACGGTGAGATGATGCGGATGATGCTCCAGATGATGCAAGTGCAGCAGGGCGTGCTCCTGCAAGTCCAGAATGATCCACTTGCTCGAGCTGCCCGGGCTCTTCCGGATGTTCCTCGCTCTGAGCCAGGAGCAAAGCAATTTCGGGAGCTGGGTCCCGCATATTTTGATGGGTCTGAGGGTCCTCTGGCTGCCGATGAGTGGATTCGGAACATTGAGGATAATTTGAAGATGGCCAAGATCACCCCGGCGGGATGGGTTGATTTGGCGAAGAGACAACTTAAGGATAATGCTCGGAATTGGTGGGATGCGGAAGAGAAGATGTTGGTGGAGCCGATAGCTTGGGCTACCTTTAAGTCCAGGTTTGATGAGGAGTTCTTTCCGAAGGCTGCCAGGAAGGAGATGCTGCAGCGCTTTATTGATCTGAAGCAAGGGAGCTTGACGGTGGACCTATACCACCAAGAGTTCACTAGGCTGAGTCGGTTCGCACCGAAGATGGTGCAGGATGCTGATGAGAGGGCTCAGAGGTTCCTGCAGGCACTTGTTTTGGAGCTCCAGAGTTTTGTGTCTTCCTCCGATCTGGACTCTTACCAGAAGGTTCTGGTCGCTGCGAGGAAGCAGGAGCTGAACCTGAGTCAGAGGAGGGGGTCTATTGTTGGTGCTGGGAAGAGGCCTATGGAGCAGGCCAGGGCGGTGGTTAGGCCTGGTTTCAAGCCTAATCAGCCAGCTCAGTTCAAGAGGCCAGGAGGGCCTATTCAGAAGACTTGCCATTTCTGCGGTAAGCCTGGCCACATCAAGGATCAGTGTAGGAAGTTTCTGGGCCAGTGTTTGGTTTGTGGTGATGCTTCTCATGTCGCGAAGGATTGTCGGCATGCGAATCAGCTGCGGAGGGCACCTGTTGCAGCACAGCCGTTGCAGCAGCGAGCGTCTGTTCCTGCTGGACGTGGAGCAGCTCTTGTTCCACAGAGGCAGGCTTTTCAGCAGGCTGTTCCGCCGAGGAGGCAGGCTTTTCTGATGACCGCTGTGGAGAGCGAGGCTGTGGATGAGGTTATCGCAGGTAATCCTCAATCTAGCTGTTACTTTCCTAGCTGGTTTTGATTGTTAGATTGTGTTGTTTGCTTGAACATGATTGTTTGCTAGACTAGGGTTTGAATGTTAATTGCTTGTTAGGTGTGGTTTTGGTGTGCACATTTCCTGCACGAGTCCTCTTTGACTCTGATGCATCGATGTGCATTATTTCTCGGAGCTTCGTGGAGAGGCATTCCTTGTCGACGTCCCCTCTTCCCAAGAGTTGGAATATCGTTACAGGGAATGGCGTGGTCTCGGTGCATCGTGGTTGCAATTCTTGCTCGTTGGGGGTCTGTGGACATGGGCTTTTCGCTGATTTCATTGTCCACGACATCATCAACTATGATGCAGTTCTTGGGATGGACTGGCTTGCGAGCTTCTATGCTACGATCGACTGTCGGAGGAAGAAGGTGGTGTTCGAGATTCCCGGACATCCAGTATTTGAGTTCAGCCGTGGTAGCAGTTCGCTTGGTCCTGTCAGATTTCGGGCCAGACCGGTGGAGGTCGTGGCTTTGCAGATGGAGTTGGAGTGGCCAGCTGTGGTGCGTGATTTTGATGATGTCTTCCCCGAGGAGATGTCTGGTTTTCCACCTGATCGAGCTCTAGAATTTTCTATTGATCTTGTTCCGGGAGCGCAGCCGATTTCGAAGGCGCCGTATCGTATGGCACCCGCTGAGTTGGAGGAATTGCGGAAGCAGCTGGATGAGCTTTTGCAGAAGGGTTATATCAACCCTAGTGTGTCTCCGTGGGGAGCACCGGTGTTGTTGGTGAAGAAGAAGGATGGTTCGCGTCGCATGTGCGTGGACTATCGGGAGTTGAATGCGGTGACCATTAAGAATAAATACCCGTTGCCTCGCATCGATGATATTTTTGATCAGCTTGGAGGTTCGAGGGTGTTTTCTAAGTTGGATTTGAGGAGTGGTTATCATCAGTTGAAGGTGAAGAAGGATGATGTGCCGAAGACAGCGTTCAGGACGAAGTATGGACACTATGAGTTTGTGGTTATGCCTTTCGACGTAACTAACGCACCCGCAGTTTTTATGAATCTGATGAACCTGATTTTCTATGACTTTTTGGATAAGTTTGTCGTTATCTTTATTGACGACATTCTGATCTATTCGAGGTCGGAGGAAGAGCATGTGTCGCACTTGAGGACGGTGTTGGAGATGTTGAGGAAGCATCGGTTGTATGCTAAGTTTTCAAAGTGCGAGTTTTGGCTGGATAGAGTTGCTTTTCTCGGGCATGTGGTGACTGGAGATGGAATTTCAGTGGATCCCGAGAAGATTAGGGCCATCAGGGAGTGGCCTGTTCCGTCGTCTGCGTCTGAGATTCGGAGTTTCCTTGGGCTTGCTGGTTACTATAGGCGTTTCATTAAGGACTTTTCCCGTATTGCTGAGCCGATGACCAGGTTGACGCGGAAGGATGTACCTTTTGTTTGGTCGGGTGATTGCGAGAGTCCTTTTGGTGTTCTGAGAGAGCGTTTGACGACTGCCCCTATTCTTGTTGTGCCTGACCGCAGCGGTGGATTTGAGATCTTTTACGATGCTTCTGGCAAGGGTCTCGGTTGTGTGTTGCATCAGCACGGGCATGTTATGGCGTATACGTCTCGTCAGCTTAAGGTTCATGAGAAGAATTACCCGACGCATGATTTGGAGTTGGCTGCTGTTGTGTTTGCTCTTAAGATTTGGAGGCACTTCCTGCTGAGTGAGAAAGTGAAGATTTTCACCGATCACAAAAGCTTGAAGTATATTTTTACTCAGAAGGAACTCAACATGCGACATCGTCGATGGTTGGAGCTCATGGCGGATTATGATATTGATTTGCAGTTTCACCATGGCAAGGTGAATGTCATTCCTGATGCGCTGAGTAGGCTTCCAGCGGTGATGATTTTGACTTCGCAGTGGAGATTGCAGCAGGATTTTTGCGAGTCTGGTGTTGAGATTGTTCTTCTTGGGGAGGCTCCTTCGTTGATGTACATGCAGGTACAGTCGACGATCGTGGATTGGATTAAGGCTGGCCAGGCTGAGGATCCGAAGCTGGTGAAGATTCGGGAGCAGGTGGAAGCCGGTCTGCGGACTGACTTTTTGATTCATGAGGATGGCTCGCTGAGGTTTGGAGCCAGGTTGTGTGTGCCAGCTGGGGATATCAGAGAGGAGTTGATGGTGGAGGCACACAGTTCGTCGTATTCTGTGCATCCTGGTGGCACCAAGATGTACCAGGATCTTCGTCTGAACTATTGGTGGCATGGTATGAAGAGGAGTGTGGCTCGGAGTGTAGCCAAGTGCATGGTTTGTCAGCAAGTGAAGGCGGAGCATCAGCGTGCGGCCGGGTTGCTACAACCGCTTCCGATTCCGGAGTGGAAATGGCAACACATCACTATGGATTTCGTGACTGGACTACCTCGGAGTCCGAAGCAGAATGACGCGATTTGGGTGATCGTGGACCGATTGACCAAATCCGCGCACTTTATTCCATTCCGAGTGGGACAGCCCACTGAGGCGATAGCAAGGAGATATATGGAGGTAAATTCTTTTACTCTCCGTTTTTTTATTTCCTTTTCCTAGTTTGGATAGTGATGTAACGTGAATCGTGCAGGAGGTCGTGCGACTTCACGGAGTCCCCGTGAGTATCATGTCAGACAGAGACACGAGGTTCACATCTCAGTTCTGGCAGAGTTTGCAGAGGAGTTTGGGTACGCGTCTGAGTTTCAGCACGGCGTACCATCCGCAGACGGATGGCCAGTCCGAGAGGACGATTCAGATCTTGGAAGACATGCTGAGGGCGTGCATGTTGGATTTCAAGGGTTCGTGGGAGGACCATCTACATCTGGTAGAGTTTTCTTACAACAACAGCTTTCAGGCGAGTATTGGCATGGCGCCTTTCGCCGCTCTTTATGGGAGGAAATGTCGATCGCCATTGAGTTGGGATGACGTTGGTGATCGGGAGTTGTTGGGACCTGAGATGATTGTGGAGGCCGTGGATATCGTCAGGAACATTCGGGAGAGGTTGAGGATTGCTCAGGACCGTTTTAAGCATTGGGCGGATGCTAAACGTTGTCCTTTGGAGTTTCAACCGGGAGACCATGTGTTTCTGAGGATTTCCCCGAATCGTGGTGTGATTCGTTTTGGGAAGCGAGGGAAGTTGAGCCCGTGGTACATTGGACCGTTTGACATTCTG
Organism: Scilla litardierei; assembly: GCA_030789695.1. Lineage (NCBI taxonomy): Eukaryota > Viridiplantae > Streptophyta > Magnoliopsida > Asparagales > Asparagaceae > Scilla > Scilla litardierei. The sequence continues at coordinate 159,427,129 of CM061137.1, read as the reverse complement.
GAGAAAGTTGGCGAGGTAGCTTATCGCTTGGCCTTGCCGCCATCTTTGGAAGGAGTTCACGATGTTTTCCATGTGTCGCAGCTTCGTCGATACATTAGCGATCCATCTCATGCTGTGGATTTCTCGGAGATTACCGTTCGCCCCGACATAACGTATGACCAGCATCCAGTGCAGATTCTGGACAGGCGCCAGAAGTCACTTCGGAACAAGGTTGTCAACCTTGTGAGGGTGATGTGGTGACACGGCTCGCCTGGAGAGTCTACTTGGGAGAATGAGGATGAGATGCGAGAGCGTTTCCCACTTTTGTTTCCGGACACGTGAGTGTTGGGAAATTCCGAGGACGGAATTTTCTTAAGTTGGGGAGGATGTAACGACTGGTTTTCATGTATCGGGATTTATTATATTATATTATGAGTTTTGGTGGATTTTCTCTATAAATGTGGTTTTCGTCTCCGTAACTTTCATTCTTGATCGTATCGTCGTGTTTTCTAGCTTCTTTCTTAGAATCGTCGATTTCGGAGCAAGTCATTCGTGACGGGCTTCGTATCGGTCATATCTTATTGTTAGATCAAGCCTAGGAGTCTTAGAAATCGATCCCGGAGCTCCGCGTTCCATATCGGAACTTTTGGTGCTAATTAGCCGGTGTAAGAAGGGGCACCGACCGACTAGATGACGATCCAGTCGGTCGGCAAGCCTTCTTGAACCGACTAGTTGGCTTTCTAAATTTCTCAGGAGTTACTGTTTATCGTTAGTCGGTCTAAGAACGTTGGTTGACCGACTAGGTTGCAAACTAGTCGGTCGGCAATGCTTCTTTAACCGACTAACACATCATCTAAATTTTGGTATCAGTACTGTTCATTCTTAGTCGGTCTAAGTTCATATCTCGACCGACTAGTTGTCAAACTAGTCGGTCAGCAGTTGTTCATTGACCGACTAAATCTAAATCCTAATTCTGCACAGGAGTTACTGTTTACACTTAGTCGGTCTGCGTTGGTCAACCGGCCGACTAGTTCCCAAACTAGTCGGTCAGTGGTTGCTCTTTGACCGACTAATCTGTGTTAAAACCCTAATTTCTGGGCAGCCGCCAGCCCATCCTATTTAAACCCCTCCCAAACGTTTTCTTCTTCCTCCTCACGACCTAAAACCCTAGTTTCTCCCCCATTGAGCCCCCTTCTACCTCAAACCCTTATTCCTTCATCCCAAGCCCAAAATCCATCATCCAAACTCTCCCTTAACTCATTCTACCTCTCATCTTCCCCAAAATCTCACCAAATCCCCAAAATCCCCCAAAACCCTATTTCTCCAAACTTCTCTAATCATTTCCAGATCTGAACCCTAGGTTCCCCGGAGCATTTCTTCCGTCGCCGTGGTTGCTCGGCGTTATTCTCCCGTTCCCTACACGGTAATACTCGATTCTTTAGTTTTAAGCATAACCCATTTGTGTTCTTATGAAACCCTAATGAAATGAATATTGGTTGTTGATTGTTTCTCCATAACAGCGATTTCCCCGTAGTTTGGCATCTGTGAGACGAACCCTCGTTGATCGTCATCCTCGGTGCTAGGCAAGTGAAACTTGCCACTTAGGGTTTAGGCCATGTTTTAGGCCATTTGCTTGTTGTAGGCGTAAAAGAGACTAGGCAACGAAATGATACTCGCCTAGGCGCAAATTTAGGAACTAGCTTGACAACGAAGCTAGATCCGACATTATCATGTTGCACAATTACCATGTCATGTTTAATTTCCATTAACGGTACGCAAATTAATTGTCATGTCATTGCATTCTTTAAGTGTTCCCGTGATTGCGTAGCTTCGCTACGATGCTTGTGTTCCTGGCTCGTGTTCCAGAAGCGGGCCATGTGTTGGTTGATAGCCAACGCCCGAATTGCTTGTTTCCGGCTAGGTGCACCCCTACGCCAATTGCTTATGAATCGTGAACTAGAATGCGAGCTCCTGTGCGGGGCAACCCTGGCTCATTTACTGAGCTCGTGTGCGGGGACCCTGGCTCGATTACATGTGGGTATTGGGGGTAAGAGTTAAGTGGCCAATCAACTGGGAGTCTGCCCGATCAGCAACTGCAGTGGTAAGGCGTAAACTCTGGGTTCTGGGGTAGTGTTAAGCGGCCAATCAGCGTGAATGCCAAACCGTTTAGCTGTAAGGCGTAAACATCTACAAAACAACTTGAAACGTGACTAGTGAAATGATTGAGATTGTTAGTAGCTTGGCTACTCTTGTCTTGTCCCGATAATTGTTCTCTTGTACTTATTGTCTCGCCATGTCTTGATTGTGCACTCATGTTATAACTGCCATGTCATGCATACTACAACTGCTAGGTTGCTAGTTGCCTTACTTTCAGTTTCCTTGCCCAAGTCTTTTAGACTTGCTGACATGTGCCCCTTTACTCTTTTGGGTGACACATGTTAGATCCTGAGCCTGAGTACCTTGTTGAGGACGAGGTGTTTGCTGACGCCGAGCCCGAGCTTGTGTTTGACGGGGAGTACGTGGACACTGGGGACCAGTCCTAGTGTCTTCGTTGAGCTTTTCCTTTTGTTTAGACTGCTGTTTTGTTGTCGGTGCGTAGCACCTATACTTTGTTATGTTGTTGCTTTTGTTGGCCTTGTTCTGGGCCTTTAGACTCTTTCCTTTAGCCTGGTGGCTTTTTTGGATGTCAAACTTAATTTTCATGTTGGACAATATATGAGATACGAGAATTTTATTTCTGTCTCTCTTTGTGTTATTATTGTTGTTCCGTTTGTGGTTACAGGGACCTGCTTATGTTTTATTGACGCTTATCGGGTTTGGGGCTTTACAGCTCCATTCTCGTGCGGACCTTCTCACGTCTCGCCTCCATTTTAGGGAAGCGGGGCGTGACAGTTCTCTTACAACAACAGCTACCAGGCGTCTATTGGCATGGCGCCTTTCGCCGCTTTGTATGGGAGGAAATGTCGATCGCCATTGAGTTGGGATGACGTTGGCGATCGGGAGCTGTTGGGACCTGAGATGATTGTGGAGGCCGTGGATGTTGTTAGGAACATTCGGTAGAGGTTGAGGATTGCTCAGGACCGTTTTAAGCATTGGGCGGATGCTAAACGTCGTCCTTTGGAGTTTCAGCCGGGCGATCATGTGTTTCTGAGGATTTCCCCGAATCGTGGAGTGATTCGTTTTGGGAAGCGAGGGAAGTTGAGCCCGCGATACATTGGACCGTTTGATATTCTGGAGAGGGTTGGCGAGGTAGATTACCGCTTAGCCTTGCCGCCATCCTTGGAAGGAGTTCACGATGTTTTCCATGTGTCGCAGCTTCGTCGATACATCAGCGATCCGTCTCATGCCGTGGATTTCTCGGAGATTGCCGTTCGCTCAGATTTGACGTATGACCAGCATCCTGTGCGGATACTGGACAGGCGTCGGAAGTCACTCCGGAACAAGGTCGTTGATCTCGTTCGGGTGATGTGGCGACACGGTTCACCGGGAGAGTCTACTTGGGAGAGAGAAGATGAGATGCGAGAGCGCTACCCACTTTTGTTTCCGGACACGTGAGTGTTGGGAATTCCGAGGACGGAATTTTTCTTAAGTTGGGGAGGATGTAATGACTGGTTTTTCATGTATGGATTTTATTATATATATAATATTACTTGTTGCTTTCTCTTCTTTGTGATTTCCATTTCCGTCTCCGTAGTTTTCATTTTCGTTCGTTTCGTCGTGATTCTCTAGATTCTTCCGTCGGTCGGCGTGTTTGAAGTAAGTCATTCGTGACGGGCTTCATAACGTCGATATCTTAGAGTTAGAACGAGCCTAGGAGACTTAGGAAACCATCCCGGAGCTTCGCGCTCCATTTCGGAACTTTTGGTGCTCATTAGCCGGTATAAGAAGGGGCACCGACCGACTAGATGATGATCCAGTCGGTCGGAAAACCTTCTTGAACCGACTAGTGAGCTTTGTTAAATGTTCAGGAGTTACTGTTTGTCGTTAGTCGGTCTAAGAACGTTGGTTGACCGACTAGGTTGCAAACTAGTCGGTCGGCAATGCTTCTTTAACCGACTAACTCATTAACTATTTTTGACACTAGTTACTGTTTACTCTTAGTCGGTCTAAGAACGTTCATCGACCGACTAGATGTCAAACTAGTCGGTCAGTAGTTGTTCTTTGACCGACTAAATCTAGATCCTAATTTTCGTCTAGGTTACTGTTTACACTTAGTCGGTCTGCGTTGGTCAACCGACCGACTAGATGTCAAACTAGTCAGTCAGTGGTTGTTCTTTGACCGACTAAACAACACATGAAACTCTAGTTTTGCCCTAGCCACCACCAAACTCTATAAATACCCCTCCAAACGTTTTCTTCTTCTTCCTCATGACCTAAAACCCTAGTTTCTCCCCCATTGAGCCCCCATCTTCCCCAAATCCTCAAACCTTCATTCCAAGCTCATCCTCCATCATCCAAACCCTCCCTTGTCACAACCCACCTTCCATCTTCCCCAAACCTTCATCAAACCCCCAAAATCCACATCCAAACCCATTTCTCCAGATTTTTCCCTCATTTCCAGATCTGAGCCGGATCGTTCTTCCGTTGCCGTGGTTGCTCGGCATCGCTCATCCGCCTCTTCACGGTAATACTCGATTCCTTTAGTTTTAGCATAACCCCCATTGACATTGTGAAACCCTAATAAAATGGATTATTAGAAAGTTAGGATTCTAATAAGAAATCGATTTAGAATCATTATTCTAATGATTGTTTTGCCATAACAACGATCTATTCTGTAGTTAGCTTGTGTGACGATCTTCATTGCTCGTCAACCCCGGTATCAGGCAAGTGAAACTTGCATCTCTTGATTTGGGCCATGTCTTAGGCCATTTCATTGCTTTAGCGTAAAAGAGACTAGACGGTGAAAGGATAGCCGTCTAGATGCCATTGACCTAGCTTGACAACGAAGCTTGGTCCGTCACCTTCATCATGCTTGTATGTCACGTTTAAATTCAATTAACGGTACGCAAATATCTGTTCATGTTATTGCATAGTGATTATTCATCGTGATTGCGTAGCACACGCTACAATAGTATGTTCCTGGCTCGTGTTCCAGAAGCGAGCCCTGTAGTTGGAAACCCCAACGCTCGGATACCGGCTAGGTGCACCCCTATGCCAAATACACTTCCTGGCTTGTGATCCAGAAGCGAGCTCAGTTAGTTGGAAACCCCAACGCTCGACACATATGGGTGGGGTAAGAGATAAGCGGCCACCTGAGCCCCGAGTTGGCCTGATCCGCCACTCCGTCCAGCAGGCGAAATCTCTAGTGATAAGTGATAATCGTGATAAGTGATTCATGAATTAGTGATTTGGTAGATTTTGCTACATCATGCGTGCTTGTCTCTCCCTTTAAACTGTCACATCATACTTAACTGCCATGTCATTGCTAAATATTATAAGTGCTAGGTTGTTAGTTACTTTCGGTTTCCTTGCTCAAGTCTTTCAGACTTGTTGACATGTGCCCCTTTTTCTTTTGGGTGACGCATATTAGACCCTGAGCCTGAGTTGCTTGCTGAGGGCGAGGTGTTTGCGGACGCCGAGCTTGAGCCCGTGTTGGTCGAGGACTTCGTAGACACTGGAGATCAGTCTTAGTGTCTACGCCTAGTTTTGTTAGATTGCTTAGGTTGTCGGTGCGTGGCACCTAGTTGATACTCTGTTATGTTTGTATTTTTGTTTGGCCTTGTTCTGGGCCTTTAGACTCTTTCTTTTAGCCTGGTGGCTTTTCTGTGATGTTGAATATTTTATGGACAAACTGTGGGATTGGTATTTCATATCCGTCTCATATTATTATTATTGTTGTTGTTTCGTTTGCAATTACAGGGACCTGCTTATACTAAATTTACGCTTATCGGGCGTGCAGCTTCACAGCTCCACGCTTGAGCGGACCTTCTCACGTCTCGCCTCTATTTTAGGGAAGCGGGGTGTGACAAAAACACCCAAGCGTCATAGAGCACTATAACTACACAACTAGTACCGTACAAGTCCACAGCATAACCAGAAAATAGCTAGAACCCCCACAAAAGTACAACTCACACTACGGGGTACACGAAGAAAAGGGGGGGGTACAAAACACTACTCTCGGCTCATTCCCCCTAAAACTACACTACAAGACTCACACAACTACAGACTCTATGGACCCTGCTAAGACGAGCTGCCCTCCGGGGTCTCTGTCCTTGGTCCCGTCGCCTGTATACTGGCACCTGTACTTGTGGAGGGGAAAGGGGGACACGTCACATCGTTCCCAGTAGGAACTCCACAACTCTACCACTCTAATCATAGTGCACAAAAACAGAAAAAAGCATCACATTCCAAGGTTACTGATTTTTAGTCATTTTAAGTTAGTTTTCGTGCATGAATTCGAAACCTAAGTAACGGGATAGACATCGGGGACTGGACCTCACCCGGTAAGGTGGGTGGAATGCTACGACTTCCCGAGACAAGCTCTTACGAAAGAAACCGTTCTTCAACACAACCACGTAACGACCCGCTTTAAGGGGGCCGGTTACTTATTTGATATTTGCGCAGATCCTGCAGGTTACCAGTGAAACCAAAATAACCACGATGCAGAGATGTACAAAAATACCCAAATAATGTCCATTTATTACAATCCATACTGTACAAAATGTTCCAAATATACAAGAAAGAATAGGAAGTACATAAGTGCAAATAACTCTGAAAGCTGCGGTCTCAGGGTCGAACTCTGGCGCTATTAACTCAAGAGCATCTACCTTCATATGTACGTCGTCTGCGGTGCCACGGAGATAGAGCCGTAGGTAAGTCACAACAATTCTAGCAATAGAAATAAAGTAGTGCAAAAGTATAGAACAGACTATAGTAATAAAATATGATCATGCAGGTGCAAAAAGTAAGGTAAGAACAATCATGCATTTACGAGCGAAAAGTAAAGTACTGGTGGCTGCTCAAGTGTGGTAAGTAAAGTGCATGTAATGCATAAAGTAAATGTGACTGTGCAAATGCAAAAGTAACGTACAAGAATAACAACTGTAGCATGGCATATAGTAGCAACAATATTTTAACCAGCAGGCAATAGTAGGATAACCCGGTAAATGTAGTAACACTAAAAAGAACAAGCAGGCAATAGCAAAACTTAGAAACTACGTGTCTTATATATGAAAGTACAGTGTGCAACCATTGAGCCCATCTCCTGCTATGGGGCACTCACCCGGGCGGATCTCAAATCACTTTAGACGGTACATTTCATTTAGACGGTCGGTAACGGTACGGTACGGTACGATGCAATGTGTAGATGACTCGCGGTCGCTCCCGTACTTCTCTAATATAAGTTACACCAAAAACCCAGTGATGTGCTAACTACTTTTAAGCATTCAATTTCAATAGGACGTTCCACGGTATTCCATTCAATCATTACTTTTCAATACGGTACGTCAATCCGTTGTTTCCAAAGGCAAAGACATTAATGACGGTTGTGATAGACCGACTTACATACCAATAGAGTTATGCACAATAGTCTCATTCCAAAGATTTTCAAAGGCATTAATAACACTCCAAAGAGTTTTGCTTGTTGAAAAGTCAAGGCAGAAGCCTCAACAGAGAATGTCAGTCCTGAGCAATGCTTTGAATTCCAACAACTATGATACCGATCCATGCTTCGAGCATGCGGTAATTCCATAAAGTACACTTTCTCAATTTCTAAAGTTAGAATTCTTTGTGATTACTATCGAGATCGTCGTAGTAAGACGATGTTGGAGCTAGAGTTTCTAAAGATGCTGGTGCACGAGGATTAGTACCTGCAAACACAAGAAATCATTAGTTACAAGCTACCCTATTTCTATCTATTTAATCTGATCGTTTTGATTTTTATAATCGATCGAAACGGTGCTGAAAAACGTTCTAAATTTTTCTATAGGCTAGATATGTTGAAAAAAATTTTACTATAGGAGGAAATATTTTTCTAAAGCTTATTGTAATTTTTATAATTTTTAAAAGCTCAAAAATAATTTTAAAAACTATTTTTCAATTAATAACGTAATTATTCAATAATTTGTTCTGGATGCAATCTGTATCGAAAAGTTGCAAATGAGCTGTCAAAATGACCGTCTCGAAGAGTAATTTAACATATATTTTTCTCACGTATCAGTTTGTGTGAAAATAAAAACTTACGGATTTTAATTGGAAATGACGTATTTAAGTTTTAGGGTTAAAAATTTATTATGAAAAAATTAAGCGTCTGATTGAGATGAAACTAGCCCCATTGGGTCCAGAATGTCATTTTTGATTTTTGGAGCTAGTCTTGCATTTTTCTGACTTGTATATTATTTATTATGAATTTTAGACCAATAAATCCATTTAATAAATATTAAATACATGTATTAATACTTAAAATATGTATACGTATAAAATAATACGTATTAACTTACCATTGTATTCTCTCTTTCTCCTTCTCATGCAGCGGGGGGCGAGACTTGCGTGGGCTCGTCGGAGGAAGGCGACGACTGCGACAGTGGGGGGGGGGGGGGGGGGGGGGGGGGGGGGGGGGGGGGGGGCGGAGCAGCGAGCTTGAGAGGGGGCGAGCTCGAGGCGACGACGCTTGGGGTCGTGCTCGTGGGGGTGGTGGCTCGGAGTCGAAGTGGGAGGTGGCATCTGTCGGGGTCTCGGGGGACGCCGGAGGGGAGGGGAGCTCGAGTCGTAGCGGAACGGTGGTCAGGCGAAGCGACGGAAGCGGGCACGGCGGAGCAGCGTGTGGGAGCTGTGGGAAGCGGCGATTGACGTCGGTGAGCGTGGTTCTTCGAGTGGCGAGGCAGAGCAGCGGGCTGAGGGATCTCTCGTCGGAGCGTCGATGGGTGGTTGGAGCACGGTGAAATGATCGGAAGGTTGGGAGCTCGTCGGTGGTGTTTGCTTGGAGGGGAAGCGATCTAAGGAGCTTGGAGAGCTTGCCGGAGCTCAGGGTGAGGGAGGCGGAAGCGAAGCAGACGGAGGAGCGACGGTGCAACGTCCACCGAGGAGCGGGGACGGCGAGGTGTGGTCATGGGGCTCTCGGAGCGGAGGCACGGTGGTGAGCGAGGGTTGAGGAGCAGTGTCTCGCGGAGATGGGGCCGTGCGGACGTCGACAGTATGTGGGTTCGCCGGCGGCGGTCTCTCCTACACTGTGGGCGGAGAAGAGGGGAACGAGAGTTAGAGAGAAGGAGAGACTGTGCGTGCGTGTGTTGTTCCTTGGGGGGGGGTCTTGCATGGGTATAGGGCTGTGAAGGGGAAGAGAGAGAGAGAGAGAGAGAGAGAGAGAGAGAGAGAGAGAGAGAGTTAGAGAGGGAGAGAGAGAGAGAGTGTGTGTGTGAGATCTGAGAGAGGGAGTGAACGAAGGGGAGATGAGAGTGCTTTGGGTGCGTGAGTTGAGTAGCCTGTGGGATGGGTTTGTGGCGAGGGTACGAACGAAAACAAGAGAGATGGGTTCACTTATTGAGTGAAGGGGAGAAGGGTTAGCATGCGTGAGTTGTGGAGAGGGTTGGGTTAATGAGAGAAGAGGGTGATTAAATAGATGTTAGTAATTAAGTTAGTCAATGACATTAATTAGGGGAAATTAAATGGGGTGTTGGGAGAGTTTGACTAAGCTACGAAAGTGGATTAGGGTTGGTGGGGTTTTGACTAACATTGGAAGAACATGCGAAACGTTTTGGAGATTCATAAACCACATGCATGAGTGGTCAACAGGTAAGTGTAGGGGTAATGTTAACTAAGGTCAATTAGTAATAGGTAAATGGTAATTAGTGAAAATACTATTATATATGAAATTACAATATTGCCCTTACTAGTAAACGTGTCCGAAAAATTACAAATATATACCCACAGGATCGTATCATCACGAGGATCATGAATACGAGATTCATTTCAGGGTTTGAGCTACAGGGATACGAGTTTTAGGCCAAAACATTTAGGAAGCGGGTTTACATGTTCTCTATTGATTTGACTTCAGAAAATTACAAAATTGATGTGGGAGGCCCTAAATGATCATAGAAGGATACCATAGAAGTTTGAAAATGTTTTGGTATTATTTGTATAGAAAATAAATTCATTAAGCCAAAACGGTAAATACTGAAAATGAATTTTTATCAGATTATTTAGAGGTATTTGATTAAACCCGAACTTACTAAAATACTTCATAACTAGTCTGATACTTCAAAATATTTTTACAAGAAAATTTGAAATCGTAAAACTCCTAACGAACCATTTTAAATTAGTTTTAAAGAAAATTTAAAATAGGTTAAATATGTGAATAGTTGTGTTGCTGAAAACAGGCCGTTACAAACCAACTCAACCCAAACCGTACCAACTCCCTGCCTCTGAGGGCTCGTCAGGAGTGGCCCACAAACTCAGCTGTCCATCCCCGCATGTCCACTCGTTACCTTGGTTTCCCCCAAACCCTCCATAGGGCCCTCACCCACCTCATAGTGGAACGAGCTAACCCTAGGTTTCTCTTTTTTTAACTAACCATTAGTCCTAAGGTGATATGCATATGACATGAGTTCATTTGACATGTTCTTGCATGAAACTACATAACATAGACTTGCAACAAATATACAACAACATCCATCTCAAGCTTGCATCATAAGAGAGCAATTCTACATTCAATTTGCCACTATGTCTACACATCGACGAACATATTTGCATTGTACTAGGGATTAAGTACTACTTAAACATGGTGCAGCCAAGAACATCCGTTTATGATAGACAATGGCATAATCATGTAATGAGGCCATAAAAACACAAAACACCACGATTGGAGCTAAACCAACTTACTCATGTAGACCCAGCTGCAGAAAATTCCAGAACAGCCACAAATATGTGCATATTTCTCCACATTTTTGAACTATACTTCAAATTTTCTCTGATTATGGGTTGTAGATATGGTAGTCTGGGATTCACATACAAAATTTCACGCACTCAAACCAATTGGTTGATTTATAATGAATTAACTCGTAAATTCTGTCGAAACTGTTTTCAGACAGCTTCTAGGGGCTGTATAGATTAGTGGATTAGGACCAGTTACGGTTTGAATATGGAATTTTGGTCTTCATGAAAGTTGTAGATATGGTTCTTATCTTTCCAATGGAACCAATTCGCTCCATATGAACACATACAGCCGGACTGATTGCAAAAACGACATGGTCTACACAATCCTGACAGAATCTGGCAGGCTGAGATACTAGCGTTTTTTGAGCTAATTGCAGTAGTCAAATTATCATTTGCTGAGAATGAAAATTGTAGCTAAGGGACTAACCTAACTACCAAAATTTTCTTGGGGGTCTCATTCATCCTACAAATTAAATTTTCCTATAGCAAACTTCAGCTCAGTTTCATGAGAGGGCTTAGCTAGACTAGGGTTTCCTTAAAAATGTGAACTTTGAGCAAAATGAAATCATTTTTGTTAAAGGAGACATTTTTATTAGGCATACCAACTAGATTAACCATAAAAATATAATCTTTTAGCAAAATAAGGTCTTGTCAATAAAGATAGCATTTTTATTATTCATAGCAACTAGCCTATTCATAAAAATGCAATCTTTTAGCAAAGTGAAGATTTAGTGTTAAAGGTAACATCTTTACTAATCATACCAACCAAGGATGACAACATCCATTTAAATCTACCATCTTTCTTCCATATCAACGACTAAAAACATTAACTTGGCCTAATCCCATCATTACCTTAAGAAATAATCAAGCATGCATCAAAAAACCTAGTTCTACAACACTCTTCCCAAATATCAAAAGAAAACTCAAACATGCAAGTATCCTTTCCATCATCTATAATTAGAGGAAGAGATGAGAAATTCCTACCCTTTTTTTTGAGCTCCAATAGAGGCCAAAGGCTTGAATGGAAATCTCCCCAAGTTGGCTTCCCCCCCTCCTCCTCCTCCTCCTCCTCCTCCTTCCTCTCTTCTTTCTTCTTTCTTCTTTTTTTTGCTCTAACACAATTCGGCCAGCCCACAAAAATGGGGAGAGAGAAACCCCAAGGAAAATTAAAATGAAAAAAAAGAAGGAGAGAGTTGTAGAAGTGTGTAGAAGGGATGTGTAGTTAATTAATTACAAGATCGCCTTTTAAAATTTTCATAATTTACAAGTTTGCCATTATTCATTTTCTCTTTTTCTTCTTTTTCTCCTCTTTTTTTAATAATGGCCCTCCATTTGCTTAGTTTATTACAAGTTTTCCATGGCAAATATCTCACTTCCCTTTTGCACAAAAATCCCTTGACTTATTGAAATTTGCCTTAAGCCCAATCTTTGCAATGATACCCTCATTTGGGTACAAATGAAAATTTTAGGGGCAAAATGCAAATCTCTCCATTCCCATGGACTAGTATGCATATATACAAAGAGACTAGGACCAAATTAGTATTTGCACACTAGGGTTGTTACATCTTCTACTGTTGGTTTGATAGTGAGGAAGACTGCTAAGCAGTGCTAGCAATGATGGAGTATCGGACTTGGCTATGATTGAGACATTCCATCCATTGTCCTGATTTGGGTCTCGTTCCCTAATCTCCCACTCGACATGTGGATGGTTCACATCCTCAACATCATTGCCAGTGTGATTGGGAACCCCTTGTGCTTGGATCGTGGACAACAAATATGGATATAATCTCCTACACCAAGTGCCTGATTGAGGTTAAAGTGCAACACTACCTCCCCCGTAGTGTTGCCGTGGAGCTCGATGAAGGTTCGTCATTGACAGTTGATGCTAAATATGAGGGCAAGCCACCAAGATGTTGGGACATGTGGCTACACAATACACTAAATAAGAGCGTAAATAGTGTAAAAGCAAGCAAATATGCGTAATTAAATAGTCACAAATAATTGAACGCACAACACAGTGGAAATAAAAATAATACGCTCAACAACAACAATGATACAAAGAGATACGTCAAAGCAAACACAAACAAAAGACATATCCTGGTTCGGATCCCTACACCGGGACTCCTATTTTAGCACTACACTCGTAAACCTGAGCGACAGATTTCCACTAGTGCTCCCTAAAGCAGGACACACAAACTCTAACCGAGTACAATCCCTAAAATGGGATATGGAGTAAACCTCCAAGTGTAGTAACTCCCCACAATGTACTCACTATCCAAGTACTAGGTTTTGTAACAAAAAGAAACGAAAATACAATCGTACCTATGCCTTGAATATATCTTACCAATGTGTGTGTGAATGCATGGAAGATTGAAATCACCCAATGCTAGGATGATGATGAGCTTTGATGCACTTGGAAGCTTCTACTTAAGCTATGGGTAATCACCATTAGATCAATGCATTTAGGGTGGGAGAAGAGAGGGAGAAGAGATTGCGTTCTCCAAGCAAATCTGCTCTCTAAAATGACTTCAATATCAGTGGAGAGATGGCCAAAATCCCCCTCAAATGGGTTTAAATAGCACACACAAACTCGTCTCAAAACCCAAGAAAACAACTTTCAAAATCCATAGGAAACGGCTATAAACAGGCAGATTTTGGAGTGACTAGAAGTTTGATGAAGACCTATCAGGCATCTGGTGTACAAGGGACAAATGTCTGGTCCAGCATTATACAACGTCTAAAAATACTAGATCACCAAAACAATCATAACTGATGCAAATGGATTCTAATTGAGGTGATTCAAGATGAGTTGGAAAGTTAGTAAAGAATGAAATCTAATGGGTCAGAAATGGATGAGAAATTCTAATCACAGGAAAATGGCAGAGTTTTGAAGTCAGAAACATATTGCAGAAAATCCAACGTACTCTACCGAGAAAAACACTAGATCACCAAAACAGTCATAACTGACACAAGTAGACTCCGATTGATGTGATTCAAGATGTGTTGGAAAGATAATAAATAATGCAATCTAATGGGTCCATAAATGGATAAAAGATTCCAATCATAGAAAAACTGGCAGAGGTTTGGAGTCAGAAACAGATTGCAGAAAATCAGATTACTGAAAAACAAATTGAAGACAATCAGACGTATGTATTTCATGGCCAAAACGTTGTATATACTGTTCAGACGCCTGATCACATAGCTTTAAATGCCTGAAAAAACTTTAGGCTATGGCCAAGCAAAAACTGATATGCCAGACGTCAGGTGGAACACTTTCAGGTGTCTGGTCAAAGGCTGAAAGCACACTAAAGAGTGTTTTGGCCTATGAAACAATTGGGATGGGTTCTAGATGTTATCTAAGGAACCATATGCTGGAAATGATGCATGTGTGTGTGTGAGCGCGCGCGCGCGCGTGTGTGAGCACGCGCATCTATTCAAGGCATGGCACCCAAGCAATGAATACAATGTGTGAGTGCTAGCAAGATCTGTTCATTTTAATCTTCATGTTCTAAAACCACACACCTTCAATTTTTTCAAGTGAATCTAAGGGGGGTTTTCACATTATCTACTTCTTACAAATTAAATGATTTTGTGGTAACAGAATTTTTTGAAGCAATTAGATGAATGACTAAATCCCGTTGGGTTTACTTAATTAGTTGATTAGGATTTTAAATGTGAAGATCAAAATAAACATGTCAAAAAACATGACGGGTGGGTTGCATGAGCTAGCAAAAAAAGGAAATTTTCTCGTTACCTAGCGGATTGCTATATTGCTCATATAGACACACACACACACACACACAAAACATGCATCAAGTAGCATACATGAAATAAATATGAATTACATGTTTATTTTAATGGGAAGCTCGGCCAGTTTTTGGGATTATATGAGTGTATCAATGATGCATTAGCCATTTACCGATTCAAATTTCCCATGTGAAGTTGCTTCTTCCAAATAAAAGAAAGGGGGTTTAAAACTCGCTTAAGATTTATGTCGGCAATTTTGAGTTTATTATACATTATTGTTTGTTAGGATTTTGTTGGAGCTTCATAGTTCCTGGAGGCTAAGAATTTGCATCAAAATGGTTTCCATGTAAATATGTAATGTTTTCAACATCTGCCCTTTTCTGAGAAAAAAACACAGTGGAAATCCAATGTGATATTATATATATATAGGAAAATGCTAAAATGAGAAGGTGAGAAGGTGCGAAGAGATATGTATCTCGTTAACTAGCCAAATATATCTTCTAAATCAATAATCGAAACTGTTCATCTTGTTCTATCTATCAAGTGATCTTTATCTATAAATTTTTTTGCTATTTGGAGATTTCTATCAAATCCATCAAGTGTTCACTAGATGGACGACTTAAAGCTGTCGCAAAATGTAACAAAATTGGAACCGGTTGATCCATAGGATTTTGGTGTTTATAACCTCTATTTTTTAGGGTATAGATCTATGAACATATTCTTCAAGATGAACGATGAAGATCGTTGACTGGTGTTACCGATTGGCTCTTCTCACCTTCTCACAATAACATTACCATATATATATATATATATATATATATATATATATATATATATATATATATATATATATATATATATATATATATATATATAGGGCAATCTTCGGGTGCGAAAAATCCCGTGCGAAAACTTTTTTTTTATTTTTTTGAAAATTTTTTTTTCAAAATTTTTTTTTGATGTTTAATCCATACAATTATATACCCCAGGGAAAATAATGGGTGAACCCGTTGGGCATTAGAGCACCCATCCACCCGTTACAAATTTAACGGTCTCAAAACGTGCGAATTTGATGAAATGGCTTGATCGAAGGCCAAATGACATTATTTCTCAACCATTATTTTTTGAGGGGGGTATAACAACATATAATGAGGGTGGAAAAAAGAATTTTTGAAAAAAAAATTTCAAAAAAAAGATAAAAACATTTTCGTACGGTGCGAAATGTTCTCATTTGAAAATTTTCATATATATATATATATATATATATATATATATATATATATATATATATATATATATATATATATATAGGGCTTGAGGGAGGTGAGCATTCGGTGTAGGAAATTTCCTACACCGTCCTTCAAAAATACCACATTCCACTTGTGTTTTTGAAATTTTTTTTGCTTAGAATTATTGTACACATTCTAAAACCCCAAAACCCCAAATATGGGTGAACCCTAGGGGGATTTGACCCTCGATCGGCTCGTGACAAAAAGTTCTATTGTTCTTAAAACTTTGAATTTGTAACAATCGGATCGAGGGTAAAATAGCGTTGGATTCACTTGATTTTTGGTATGTTCATCATCCATGGTAAGTACATCAAAATGAACGGTGGTGATTATTGGAAAAAAGATAGGAAATTGAAGTTTTATGATGACGGTGTAGGAAATTTCCTACACGGAATGCTCATATCCCTTTTTCTCATATATATATATATATAGTGATCTTCGGTTGCGAAAAAAGGGGTTTTCGCACGGTGCGAAAACATTTTTTTTATTTTTTTGAAATTTGTTTTTTCAAAAATTCTTTTTTTGATGTTTAATCCATACAAATATATACCCCAGGGAAAATAATGGGTGAACCCGTTGGGCATTAGAGCACCCATCCACCCGTTACAAATTTAACGGTCTCAAAACGTGCGAATTTGATGAAATGCCTTGATCGAAGGCCAAATGACATTATTTCTCAACGATTATTTTTTGAGGGGGGTATAACAACATATAATGAGGGTGGAAAAAAGAATTTTTGAAAAAAAAAATTCAAAAAAAAGATAAAAACATTTTCGCACGGTGCGAAATGTTCTCATTTGAAAATTTTCCTATATATATATATAGGAAAATTTTCAAATGAGAACATTTCGCACCGTGCGAAAATGTTTTTAGTTTTTTTTTTGAAATTTTTTTTTCAAAAATTCTTTTTTTCCACCCTCATTATATGTTGTTATACCCCCCTCAAAAAATAATGGTTGAGAAATAATGTCATTTGGCCTTCGATCAAGCCATTTCATCAAATTCGCACGTTTTGAGACCGTTAAATTTGTAACGGGTGGATGGGTGCTCTAATGCCCAACGGGTTCACCCATTATTTTCCCTGGGGTATATAATTGTATGGATTAAACATCAAAAAAAGAATTTTTGAAAAAAATTTTTCAACAAAATAAAAAAAAAGTTTTCGCACGGCTTTCGCACCCGAAGATTGCCATATATATATATATATATATATATATATATATATATATATATATATAGCGATCTTTGGTTGCGAAAAATCCCGTGCGAAAGCCGTGCGAAAACATTTTTTTTATTTTTTTGAAATTTATTTTTTCAAAAATTCTTTTTTTGATGTTTAATCCATACAAATATATACCCCAGGGAAAATAATGGGTGAACCCGTTGGGCATTAGAGCACCCATCCACCCGTTACAAATTTAACGGTCTCAAAACGTGCGAATTTGATGAAATGCCTTGATCGAAGGCCAAATGATATTATTTCTCAACCATTATTTTTTGAGGGGGGTATAACAACATATAATGAGGGTGGAAAAAAGAATTTTTGAAAAAAAAATTTCAAAAAAAAAGATAAAAACATTTTCGCACAGTGCGAAATGTTCTCATTTGAAAATTTTCCTATATATATATATATACTAGTCATAACCCGTGCCCGTGGGCACGGTTCATTTAACATTTTCCCCGCGAAATCTTTGTTCCCCGAAAAATTATTTACACAGCCAAAATTTAACAGAACAGTATATTAGCGTAAAAATATTTAAGGTACGGACACCTTCGGCGCAGGCGTCTTCGGCGTGGAACAACAAATTTGGCGTCGAACAACAAATTTGGCGCCCGTGCCTTCGGGACAGAACAACAAATCTTTGTAAAAAAATTTAGCGCAGCGCGGGCGCCTTCGGCGCAGGCGCATGTTATTTCCCCCGCGAAATCTTTGCTCCCCAAAAATTATTTCCACAGCCAAAATTTAACAGAACAATAAATTAGTGTAAAAATTTTAGCGGCACGGGCACCTTCGGTGCAGAACAACAAATTCGGCGCAGGCGCCTTCTGCGCGGAACAGCAAATTCGACGTCGAACAACAAATTTGGCGCCCGCGCCTTTGGCGCGGGACAACAAATTAGCGTAAAAAAATTTAGCTCGGGCGCCGGAACAACAAACATCAGGGTATTTTTACGGTAAATTTTTTATTTTGTTTAATTTAATGGATTATGATTCTCCACAATCTTTCCCAATGCATTTTTAATTTCAAAGTTTAGGTTTCCAATGCACTTCTCCACCCAAATTTAATTTTCACACTCTTTCCCAAGGCACTTCTAATTTCAAAGTTTATGTTCCCAAGGCATTTTCCCCCAAAAAATTTCACAAAATCCAATCTCAACCATTGATTTACCAAGATCAAATCTCAACCACTCTTTATCTTGTCCTAGTCAGCCCTAGGATTCAAAAAACACTGTCAAATATATAATCTAATTTCAAAGTTTATGTTCCCAAGGCATTTTCCCCCAAAAAATTTCACAAAATCCAATCTCAACCATTGATTTACCAAGATCAAATCTCAACCACTCTTTATCTTGTCCTAGTCAGCCCTAGGATTCAAAAAACACTGTCAAATATATAATAGACTAATTTCAAAGTTTATGTTCCCAAGGCATTTTCCACTAAAAAATTTCACAAAATCCAATCTCAACCATTGATTTACCAAGATCAAATCTCAACCACTCTTTATCTTGTCCTAGTCAGCCCTAGGATTCAAAAAACACTGTCAAATATATAATAGATATATATATATATATATATTAAAACACAACTGTTTTTGAATTCTAGGGCTGATTAGGATAAGTTGACTAGGACAAATAGGTTGATAGAAAGATGGCTCGGATTTAATCTTGAGGAATGAAAGGTTGAGATGAGATTTTGTGGAAAGTTTTGGAGGGAAAAACTTTTGTAGGGAAATGAAAATTCTGGGGAAATGAAACTTTATTGGGAATGAAAGTTTCTTAAGAATACTAGGGTGCATGTAATTAATGCATTTGAGAAAAAAACTTGAACTTGCACTTAATGGTGCAGATCGAATGCTGCTGCAGATCGAATGATTTCTCCCTCAACACATGGCCCACCGTCTCTTCGACGCATGTGATAACAAGATGAGAATAATTTTCCGTGCCAAAAGGCGCCTGCGCAATTTTTTTACGCTAATTTGGTGTCCCGCGCCAAAGGCGTCCTCGCCGAATTTGTTGTTCTGTGCCGAAGGTGCCCGCGCTAATTTTTTTACGCTAATTTGTTGTTCCGTGTCGGAGGCACCAGTACCGAATTTGTTGTTCCGCACCAAAGGCGCCCATGCCACTAAATATTTTTACGCTAATTTGTTGTTCCGCGTAATTTTGACTGTGAAAATAATTTTTTAGGGCACAAAGATTTCGCGGGAGAAAAAATTTTAACTTGCACTTAATGCTGCAGATCGAATGCTGTTGCAGATTAAATGATCTCTCCGTCGACGCGGGGACCACCGTCTCTTTGATGCATGTTGCAACAAGATGAGAATAATTTTCCGCGTCGAAGGCGCCCGCGCCATTTTTTACGCTAATTTGTTGTTCCCACTCAAAGACGATCTCGCCGAATTTGTTGTTCTACGCCGAATTTGTTGTTCCGCACAAGGTTGGTTGTGTAAATAATTTTTGGAGAACAAAGATTTCGCCGGGAAAAATTTTAAATGAACCGTGCCCGCGGGCACGGCTTATGACTAGTATATATATATATCTATTATACAATTCATAAAGTTTGTCCTACGTGGCAGTTTTGCCCCACGTGGCAGTTTTGTCGCAGTCATATTTTTGGTGGCTGACTGGGACGCCACGTGGGGGTTGGGTTGTGTTTTTTGTTATTTTTTTGCGTTTTAGTCCCTGCTTTTTCTCTTTTTGTCTCCGACCATCCACTCACACACACATCCACGCTTTTTTCACTTTGACGACCGCTTATCTCCGCATTTGCACCCGGACGACGACTGCCTCCGTGTCCTCCGAACACGGGTTATTACTAGTAAATATATATGATACACATAGAAAGAGATACACATATCACAGTTGGGATCACAAGATCCTTCCAAACAAAACCCGAGAACCCAAAACATACCCATCAAACAAACGTGACCAGCATAACGAGAAACATGACATGACCCCACACAAACCCTAACCAAACATGACAAGCCTAACTTTTAAAATCTCCGTGCGATAAATATTAGATGAGGAACGAGCTCATTAGACCATCATCACCCTCAAAATCGAATCCATAGGGTTCCAGAAGCCAGGTTGGGCTCAGTGGAAAAGCTTCAGTAATAGAGTTAACGTATGAGTCATCTTCCATCTTTGCCTTCTCTAAATTCGACACTGGAAAATTCATGATCGATGGGCAGTCGCTATCTCTGAGCAATATTCTGCTTTCTTCTTTCTTGGGATTGAGGGAGACAAATTGTTCTTTGTTAATGTCAAATCCACGGCATGGATCCTTCGACTCAAAGATGAAGAAGTCCGATTGCTGGGGAGGTGAGCCAAAAACAATTTGAGGAGCGAGGTCTGATATGGCCTTGTTGCAGGTGTGTTGGTTGATGTAGATCACCCTGAACATAGGCACGCCATCGCGGTGATCCTCTTCTTGCACTAGTTTAGTTGCAAGGCACCCTCGATCCCTGTAAGTGCATCTGTAATAGTCCCTGTGTGTCACAAATTTGTGCCTTTCAGATAACTGAGATACCTAATTGCATATTAAAAAAATACAAGGAAAACTTTTAAGACTTTTAAGCTATGCCTAAGCTGTAGAAACGATAGCGTATTTGGCAAATACTTTAAATGTCGTGTAGAATTTTGTTTTTTTTTTTTTTGAAAGTTAAGTAGATAATATATTACTAAAAATACATAAAGTACAAGGATAGATACACACGCATAGGAAAACACTTACATGCACACATATCATACGTACATATCCTCACTCACACCCTTACGACTCATACGTTTCTAATAGCTTATATGTACCAACCAGTATACATCCACGAATATACATATACGTATCACCTATGTCTCAGAGTCACACAAGTATAACACATACCTACTCCCATATCTGTATCTTGTATATACGCCCACACCGATCCATACTTGCAACTAATACAAATATATATATTTACTGAATACAAGCATACATGCGACGTATATAATTCAAATATCCAAGTACAACAGCTGCATTTATACACACGACTTCTCATTACACGGATACCAACAAATATACATCTATAGAATACTCCACTATAGGAAGTTCATCCCCTAACTTCCTAAGCTAGGGGTTTAAGGGTGGATCACTTAAGGCTCTACGGTCACTACCCACCTTAGGGCTAATCTATCCCAATCACCTACTGAAGCATTACATGTACTATCCTTACCCACATCGCAGTGCGGTGACCTGCATGGGCCACCAAAAACTGTCACGCCCCGTTCCCCAGAATACCCGGCATTAAAATTTTTTTCCAAGTATCCTGAAGAGTGAGGGTGATGAGAGAGGAAAAGAGAGAGAAAGAAGAAACTGAACAAGCAGGCCACTGTGCACATGCTGGGATAGTACAAGTGAAGCTTCACAGTAATATCAAACAACACCATAAATAACTTAGATCAATAACAACATATCATATATAACAGCTTCCATTAATTTACATAGCACAGGTACACCACTACATATACACCATCACTCTTCACCTCCAAGACAACCATGTCACTACACAAGCTACATCTCACACCATGTGCTACCCCTGAAACCTAACTCCAAATCACCTCCAACCATGCTACCTCTGCTACCTGGAAAAATAGAGAGGAGCACGTCAATGCGTGCCCCAGTAGGGACCAACTTGGATTTGGAACTCTATTTTAAGGTTATTAATTCCACAAAGCAAAGTAAGAGAAATAATGCATATAAACTAAGTAATATAATAGAAAGTATATAGCTAAACAAGGGGGATCATACATGCGGTCCAATGTTGAGTTACTGCAAGAAAAAGGGTTAGCATATGTAAAAATACAATTAGTCCTACAACAACAATTAAAAAGGAACCACAAGTGTAAGGAGTATAACACGGTGTCACTAGTGAAGCAAGGGGAAGGAAAGTGCCGCCAACAGAAAAAATAACATGTAAAGTTCTTAATTTATAATTGGATTAATTAATTGAGTTAATTGGAACTTGAGTAAACTATATGATACCAGGTCCTGGACTTCACCCCAAATTTGGGGTGAATATAGCACACGGCGCAGTGGACACGGGCATTGTACAACTCCGGGCCTCTCACCTCCCCCGTCCCTGGCAGGAGTGAGGCTCTCCACATATAAGCCAACCTCCGTATGACCCCTCCATTCCCGATAAAGGCGAGTGGGTATAAATATCTCCTCCACTCCCGTTAAATGCGAGTGGGTATAAACTCCACATATCACATAATCACTTCCCCCTAACTTCTCAGTCCAGGCCTCATACCCACAGTTTACTCAAATCCCACCTAAAACCTGGGCTTTGCTAACTCACCCTCATTAAAGAGGATTGAGAAATCCAAGAGTTTCATTTTATCATTTTAATAATGAAGGAGTCTTGTTGCATGGCGTCACATTTCATATTCATATCAACATGGGTCATGCACTGAAGTGTCATGCCCTCCATTGTATTCATATCAACCTATCATCACATCACATATGGTACCATGCATGACATGCCCCCAACATTACAAGTTCATATCAAATTTCAGTTCATATCCATATGATTGAGCATTTCTCACATTTCTGGCATTTGCCTTCATTCAGGCATTTTCACAAACACGTGGTAAGCGTGACGTGCATGTCCATAAGCACATTAGCAGATCAATTGGCATGACATATCATTAATCTAATTTACATGTAAAAACAATAATCATGGACCATAGTGGGTGGAATAACAACAGTACACGATTTAACACATCACTTAACCATTCAGCTTGCAGGAATTTGTAGAAGTTGAAAATATATGGGCATATTTCATCAGGTTTTATTGAGAACGTGGGAAAATGTCCCAAATGAAAGTTATAGATATATTAGTCCTTGATTCACAGATAAAATTTCATGGAACAATATTAAGTATGTGATTTATGGTGAATTAATTGGTGAAGTGTGTCAAATCTGTTTTTCAGACAAAATTCAGGGTCTGTATTGTAAGACAATTTTGGGCATGTTGCAGTCAGAAATTCGACATATACGCACTCTGATGAAATTTTTGAAAAACTTGTTAACTTTCCAACAAGACCAAGAACACAAAATTTCATTGGGTGTGCAGTTGTTTAGGCCATTTCTTCTCAAATGTGTCAAAACTGGAAATCAAACAGACATGTTGTAAAGTTGGAATTTTTACTCCTAATTTCTGAATTGAACATATATCAAAATTTATATGATTTTGGGGGAGGATTTCAAGATCTACACGCACATATTTTTCAAAGCCTAATTCGAACCACAGAGAACAGAATCCCAGCATAAACACACAACAGAATTTCAGCCTTTTGAAAGAAGTGATTTTACTTAGAATTTCAAGGGGATATTCATGAAAATTGTGACATGGCATATCAATTTGAATACTACCACTCCATATTGATAAAACATGATATAAAAACATGATAAATTGGAACCCTAAATAAATTTCCAAAACCAAGTTGTATCCTACCTCAAAATTTGATTTTTCCTCTTCTCTTCCTCTTTCTTTCTTCTCCATCTTCTTTTCTCTTCAAGCAAGCATGGACTTCTTCTATTTGTGAATGGGAATTAGGGTTTTATTTTGAAGGAGGAGGGAGAAATGGGAGAGGGGGTGGCCGGCCATGCATGGGAGAAAAATGGGGAAAAGAAAATGAAAGAAGAAAAGAAGAATAAAGAAGAAAGGAGAGAATTCTCCTAAAATATCTAGTACTAGAAACCCCATTAGGATAAGCATGCACTTAGTTAAATGACCAAAATACCCCTCCATATTCTAGGTATTTACAAGTTTGCCATTACTTTATGCACACACCACTTAAGGATGTACGGACAACAGCTTTAGTCCAAATAACCGTTTTGCCCCTCACCTTTCTGAAAATTTACGCGGGTTGCCATTGACCCCTAACCCCTTTCGCACTTGCATGGCTCTTCCTACACACATCCAGGCATATCCTTGCATGCACACATGCTTCACACACACGCGTCTAACACATTCCTGTTGTTTTACACCCACGACGTCATTTGCACTTCTTCCGCATTCATATTTCGCATTCTCTTCCCTTAGCCACGTATTACGGCCTAATCCCCCTTGCACTACGTCACATACATCGATATCTATGTTTATTTCATGCCTACGTATGCACCGTAGGTAGAAATACCACGCGTGTTCAGTAGAATACCCGTATAGTGCAAAATAGGTCTTGACATGGAAGAATGGATCTTGACGCAAGAGTATCGGCTAATGGTCGCGGGGTGAGGTGATTGTGAACATCGTCTTCCTTGCACTGGTTATGTCTCGATCAATTTGATGGATCAAACAAAATTGGAGGAGGAGATAATACCAGTTGAAAGACGATATTCTTGAGTTTCTATATCGAATGATTTCATGTTTCATATCGTTTTGATATTCTTGGGTTTCTATATCGAATGCACATTTATATATGATCATGATATCGAGATAAAAATCTTTGGCATGTGTTTTTATCCATTGTATGCTATCTGAGTATGCAGCTTCACGTCCTGAGAAAATGATCTAGCACCTCGCTCTTTGATTTCTTCTCTATCTTCTTTTTCCCTTTTCCTTATTTTTACCCGCCGGGTTTGCCTTTTACTCATCTTCCTCGAGGACGAGTAAGAGGTAGGCTTGGGGGATTTTGATCGCTCCTTATTTTACACCTTTTTCCTGCATGTTTTCATGTCATTTCGATCGCCCATAATGCGTTTTTCACGATTATTCGACGATATCGCGTTATTTTTCACTATTTCTTGTTTTTGTCGTATTTCAGGAGATATGGAGCGATCTGGAGCAAAAATGAGATCAAGAAACTTTCACGCCCACCGAAGCATCGCCCACGGCCTTATTACGGAGCTAGCAGCGCTAGAGGATGAGCAGAAGAGGAAGAAGTTCGATAGAAGCGATGAGGAAGCGATGAGGAGAAGAAAGAGCCACAGAAGCAGCCCACTCGGCCGAACAGAGAGTTCACTCGGCCGAGTGAAGGAACATGCTCGGCCGAGTGAAACGGATACATGAGCATGTTGAGTCAAAGTCCACTCGGACGAGTGAGAAATCTCACTCGGCCGAGTGAAGAGGCCCACTCGCCCGAGTATGACAGGGATTTTCTCCCGAAAATCATCCGACTTACTGGAATTTGGAGAAGACCCACTCGGCCGAGCAAGAAAGCTTATTCAGCAGAGTGAAGAAGTCCACTCGCCCGAGTGGAACAGGGTGACAGATCCCTGAAACCCCCCATTTCTCTGTTTTTATTTGGGTGTGTCACTCGGCAGAGTGACATGTTCCACTCGGCCGAGTGACGCATTCCGACTGTGTCGCGAATTAGGGTTTTTGGTTGTACCAGGGGCAAATCTGTCAGGAATTTCTGGACGATTTTGACTTGTATTTAAGGCTAGTTTTATTCCTAGTTTTAGGAGAGACTTGAAGTTAATTTTGAAGGCCATTCTTATTGTAATTCTCAGCTGGAGATCAAAGACGCGCAATTTGGTTTGTTCTTTTTATCTAAATTTCTAGTTTTTATGAATTGTTTTCTCTCTACAATGAATTGTGCTATGATCTTATTTGTTATTTCTGAGATTGCTATGATGAATTGTGAATAGTTTCGTCGTTCTAGGGCATGGGGATGAACCATATGGACCCGATCTTAGAATTGTGATGAATGAATTGAATTGTTGCTAGAATTGATAAATGGTTAGGTTGTGATTGATTTATTACGGATAGCTAGGAATTTCCATTGATGGGGGTTTGCAAGAGATTGAATTTCAATCGATGGGAAGGCCTAGATATTCGATTTAGGTTTATAATTGAGATTCTCTCGATTTGGTTTGCAATATATTGGACCAAAGCTAGAATTTTTATTATAAATCTATAGCCATATTCGTTTGCAAAAGATTGGACGAATACGAACTATCATAACCAAGATCGTAGCTCGAGGTGCGATTGGACGATGATGTCGATCTTCATGCTAGTGGCATAGGTAAGGGTTTGCACGAGAGTGGGCCTTAATCTAGGTTGCTATAGACCGGCACTAGCGCGAGAGCGTGAGCTTGGTTCTATATTCAGTTACGACTAGTTCACCTTAATTCACGCCTTGCAACATTGAGATTCATGATCCACAAGGATAAGTGACGATCTGTAGTGGGGATTTCCTAGCCCTGGACGCTTTTATTATATACAATTCTATTTGTTATTTAAACGACAGTGACATTATTATACAAACCATTCCATTCTACCATCAATAGCTAGGTGATCAAGATAAAGTACTGTCATTTGTCCTCCCTGTGTTCAATACTCGCTCGCCACTTCATCGTGCGCTTGTGGTAAGACTACAGTCGTTTTTCGGATGTATATCCGGGTGCAACCAAATAGTATATATTCATACATAACATCTCTTGTTTTCTTGATGTTATGATATCACATTATATTTCATGTTATTTACAACCTGATTTATTAGATCACTATTATTTTATCATTTTATTTGTTTGAGCATCTTCATAATATCTATTGTCTAGTTTGAGAAATTTCGAGGACGGAATTATTTTAAGGAGGGTAGAATGTCACGGCATGTATTTTTCAATACATTTAATTACGTATTTAACGTATTTTATAGTGGTTGATCAGGAGTTTTAAGTGATTTCAAAATTTCTTATAAAAATATTTTGAAGCATCAAACTAGTTATGGTGTATTTCAGTAAGTTCGGGTTTCAACAAATACCTCTAAACAATTTTGATAAAAATACATTTTCAATTATTACTGTTTTAGCTTAATGAATTAATTTTCCATACAAACATCATCAAAACATTTTCAAACTTCTACGGTATCATCATTTGATCATTTAGGGCTTTCCATATTAATTTCGTAATTTTCTGAAGTCAAATCAATAGAGAACCTGCAAACTCGCATCTTAAACGATTTTGCCTAAAACTAGCATCTCCGTACCTCAAACCCAAAAACAGACTTCGTATTCGCGATCCTCGCGACGATACAAACCCGTGGGTATGTTTTTGTAATTTTTCGGAGTCGTTTAATCTCAGGGGCAAAATCGTAATTTAATGATTTCGCTAATTACCTTTTACTAATGACATTGTTAATTATTTTTAACCTTTCTAATCTTACCCTCTCTGATTGGCAGCCCACGTGAAACTCACATTCACATTTTTCACTTCCTGACCTCAGATTCATCCCCTCCCCAACTAACCACCTAACCTAATTAATAACTTTGACTAACTAAACATATCATTTAATACCCCTATTAACTTATTAATTAACATTATCCATATAAACCCACTCCCTAACCCAGCTTCTCTCTCACACGCTCAGCCTGAACTCAACGGCAAACACCCCCTCTAATAATCTCTCCCTCTACCCAGGATCACCCACACAACCCAGCAAAACTAATCCTATGTCATCCCTCACATCTCAATACAAAACAGCACACACACAATCTCTCTCTCTTTTGCTCTCATTCGGATCCGCCCTCAGCTAATCCCTCTCCCTCACATTAACCCAGGCCTATTCCCTTCTTCCCCAAGCCCGCACCTCGTACACTCTACCTCTCTCTTTCTCTCGTTTAAACCCAAGCCCCCTCTCTAATAAACTCTCCCTCAGACTCTCCCCTAACTCACGCAACACGAACCCACCAAACGAAGTGAACCCATCTCTCCCACTCTCGCTTTCCTCCCATCACCGCCTGCGAACTCATCGCACCTACCTTACCCACCGCCCGGGGCGCCCCCAGCTTCGTCGTGGACTTCGACCAAAGCCACAACGGCGCCTCCTCCCACCGAAGCTCGGAGCCCCACGTCGCAGCCTATCCCCACCATTTCGTCACCCCCGAGGCCCCCGATGTTCCGACCCAGCCACGAAGATCCTCCGAGAGCTCTCCATTCCCGACGAGCTCCTCCCATGCTCCGCCACCGTTCGAGAGTTCCTCCGATCATCCAAAGCTTCCCGAGCTCCGACGATGGCCTCTGACTCCACCGCTCCACCCGCACTGCCTCACCCCGCCTCCCCTCTTCTCTGAATTCGTTGCTTCTCCCCCTCTCACCAGAGAACCCCCGAAGCAGTAGCTCCCCTCGACCGCACAGCCCCACGTCGCCTTCCTCCCCACAATGTCATCGTCTCTTCCGACGAGTTCCCCGAAGTTCGACGTTTCCACTGCCGTGAACTACAAGCTCGCATCCCCAAGTCGCCGCTCATTTCCCCCGCTGCTCGCCGCCGCTGCCCCCTCGCTGCCATCCACCGACGCAACTCACGCCCACCGAGCTCCGCTGCTGCTCCACCGATGACGAGCGGACACGCGAGAGCCCATGCAGCGTTCGAACGAAGGTTAGGGTATTTTCTTACGAAAATACGGTATAAAGTATTTTTCAATATATTAAAACTTATATAATATGTATTTATTGGTCTAAAATTAATAGTAAATAATATAGAGGCCAGAAAAATACAACGCCAGCTCCAGAAAATCAGAAATGACATTCTGGATCCAATGACGTTAGTTTCATCTAAATTAGATACTTAGTTTTTCCTGAATAAATTTTTAACTCTAAAACTTAAATACGTAAATTCCTTTTAAAAATATGTAACTTCTAATTTTCACGTACACTGATACGTGCAAAAAATATATGCTGTAGAACTCTTCGAGACGGTCGTTTTGACTGCTCAGTTGAACAATTCCGACTAGTATTGTATCCAGAATAAATTATTGAATGATTGCGTTACTTAAGTAAAACTAGTTTTAAGGGATTTTGAGCTTCTACAAAATTATAAAAATTAATAGAGGCTTCTGAAAATATTTTCCTCTTGTAATAAAATTATATTCTTCATTTTTAGCCTATAGAAAAATTTTGAACGTATTTCCGACACCGTTTCAAACAGTTTTAAAAACCGAAACAATCAAATTATTTAGATAAGAAATGTCGTGTTCTTTAACCAATTTCCTTTGTGTTGCAGGTACCAGTTCTTGTACACCAGCTTCCGTGAAAGCCCTAGATCTATTTCCGACTTGCTACGACGACCTCGAAATAAGTAAGTCACGACTAATTCTAGAATTAGAAAATTAGCCAGTGTCCTCGTACGAACTTAAGAACACTACCTATAGCCTCAGAACGGCTATTGACTTGAACTAAACTAGAGACCTAATTTAATAAGAAAAGTAATTAACTACAGATTACTTTGCCAACTTTCAAGTTTGGTGGTTGTAGCACACAACTACCAATTTGGGTAAATTGTGTGCTAAACCACATTATCACGTGCTTGAAGCACGGAAGTGACACCTCTAATGTTGGACTTGTCTTTATCCTCTTTTTCCTCAGTTCGCTTTGGCACAGTCTGCTTGGAACGAGATTCCTACTTTCTGGTTTTCAATAAGAAAGTTAACAAGTTGTCTTGGTTTGAATAGTAACATGTGGAATATCTTATGGAATATCTTGTGGAACATCCCGTAAGAAACATGTACATAGAACACTTGACACTTCACTGAGTTTGGGGTAACTCATAGTTTGAGAGAGTGCAGGAGTGACTGGAGTTCATCTTCCCATCCTGTTGCCTGGGTTTCGGCAAAATACATGTACCGCTGCTTGTGTTTCGGCATTAGTCTGGGTAAGCGCACCCGGGCAAGAGATGAACTCAATGGTCAAATATTGTACTCTCCGACTTAATTTACGTAGCACAGTCATCTTTACTTTACGCAGCACATACACTTTACCTACTACACCTGTGCAGTCACCAGTACCTTACTTGTCGTACTTTTAGCTTCAACAGTAGCATGTTTCACTTGCTTAGCCTGCTTTACACTTGCTCTACCACTGTACAGTTGTTCTCTCCTTTCAGTTTTGTTTACTTTTATTACTCAGTTGTGTACAATTGTTACTCAGTACTTTACTTTTCACTCTGGTCTGTTTGTACGTAGTTATTTTTATCATACTTGTGCACTACTTCTTTTCTACATTTAGAATTGTTGTGACTTACCTACGGTTCCATCTTGTGGCACCGCAGACGACGTACATATTGAGGTAGATGTTCCTGAGTTGCTGAGCCAGAGTTCGACCATGAGACCGCAGCTTTCAGTTTTACTTTTACTTATGTACTTTTTCTTTCATGTATATTTGTTGGAACATTTTGTACAGTATGGATTGTAATAATCGGACACTATTTGGATATATATTTTTGTACATCTATGCATCGTGGCTATTTTGTTTTCACTGGTTAACTGCAGGACATGCGCAAATATCAAATAAGTATCGGGCCCCCGAGAGCGGGTCGTTACAGCTATACTCACCTCCATTGTCGGACCTCAGCACCTTCACAGGTTTTCCAGTTTGCTTCTCTACCATGGTCTTCCCCTATCTGAAAAAATCAAATGTTTATTGGATGTGAGATAACATCCAACTTAGCTATCCTATGCTAGCAAACTGAACACAGCTCAGTAACCAACTGAACTCGCAAGCGATTGTGCTGAAATGAGACAGATAAGGATGTCAATGAGGATGCCGAGGAATAGAAGATGGTGTGCTTCAAATCTCCTTAAAGAGAACGAGGAAGATGAATGTAATGGAATTTACTAGAGATTAGGTTTTTAGGAGTATTCAAGTTTTGGATAAGTTTGATATAAATTAGAGGATTTTCGAAGAAGTATTTCTTATTGACAAAACTTGTGTGATTGTCTTATATAAGAAAATTGGGCATAAGCTAGCTACTATGGAAATTTTCTTGTTGGTTAGCATCAAAGTCCCACACCACCATTATTTTTTTAACGATCATATTTGTTCATTTTGATCTTCATTTTCTAAAACCACAAACCATCAATTTTTTAAAATGAATCTAAGGGGGGTTTTCACTTTTTCCATTTGTTACAAATTAAATGATTTTGTGGTAAAGGAATTTTTTGAAGCAAGTAGATGAATGACTAAATCCCATTGGGTTTACTTAATTAGTGGATTAGGATTTTAAATGTGAAGATCAAAATAAACATGTCAAAAAAATGACGGGTGGGTTGCATGAGCAAGCATAAAAATGAAATTTTCTCTTTAGCTAGCGGATTGCTGTATTGCGCGCGCGCGCACACACACACACAACATGCATCAAGTAGCATACATGAAATAAATATGAATTACATGTTTATTTTAATGGGAAGCTCGGCCAGTTTTTGGGATTATAGGAGTGTATCAATGATGCATTAGCCATTTACCGATTCAAATTTCCCATGCAAAGTTGCTTTCTTCCAAATAAAAGAAAGGGGGTTTAAAACACGCTTAAGATTTATGGCGGCAATTTTGAGTTGATTATACAGTATTGTTTGTTAGGATTTTGTTGGAGCTTCTTAGTTCCTGGAGGCTAAGAATTCGCATCAAAATGGTTTCCATGCAAATATGTAATGTTTTCATTGATCTTCTGATCGACATCTGCCCTTTTTGAGAAAAAACACAGTGGAAATCCACTGTGATAATATAAAATATATCTATTATATATTTGACAACAGTTTTTGAATCTTATGGTTGACTAGAACAAGCTAACTAGGACAAATGAGTTGATAGAAAGACAGCTGAGATTTAATCTTGAAGAATGAATGGTTTAGATGAGATTTTGTGGAAAGTTTTGGAGGGAAAAACATTTTTGGGGAAATGAAAGTTTTTGGAAAAATGAAAATTTTTGGGGAATGAAAATTTTTGGGGAATAGCTGAGTGCACGTAATTAATGCATTTGAAAAAAAACTTTCACTAGCACTCAATGCTGCAGATCGAATGCACGCAATTAATATGAGAATACGCGCCGAAGTCGCCTGCTAAATATTTTACGCTAATTTGTTGTTTCGCTGCGAATTTGTTGTTCTACGTCAAATTTGTTGTTCCGCGCCGAAGGCGCCCATGCCGAATTTGTTGTTCCTGTCGAAGGCGCATGCGCCGAATTTGTTGTAGCGCCGAATGCGCATGCGCTAAATATTTTTACGTTAATTTGTTGTTCCGCGCAATTTTGGATGTGGAAATAATTTTTTGGAAACAAAGATTTCGTGGTGGAAAATCATAACTGAACCGTGTCCGCATGTGACAATTGTGGAGGTTGCCACATGTGACAGTTTGTTTCATGCACATAAGACAACTTCATCCACATCATCCTCCACATTAACTCAAACACTCAATAACACCCAAGAAAGAATCCAAAAACACACTCAAGTTCAAACAACAACAAAAAACTCAGTGGGTCCCATTGGGGGTGGGGGGTTGGGCTTTGTTTTGGTGTCCTTTTACATCCGACGATACCGACACACACGGCCATAGTTCTCACTCCTTTTCGGTTGCACGCGCGCACCGTATCATGTTCTTGGGGTTTTTTGCGCCGTGCATTATGTGCACGGTTATTTCTAGTAAATATACAAGATACACATAGAAAGAGATACACATATCGCAGTTGGGATCACAAGATCCTCCCAAACACAATCCGAGAACCCAAAACATACCCATCAAACAAACGTGACCAGCATAAAGAGAAACATGACATGACCCCAGACAAACCCTAACCAAACATGACAAGCGAAACTTTTAAAATCTCCGTTAAATACTATACTAGGAGCGAGCTCATTAGACCACCATCACCCTCAAAATAGAATACATAGGGTTCCAGAAGCCAGGTTGGGCTCAGTGGAAAATCTTCAGTAATAGAGTTAACGTATGAGTCATCTTCCATCTTTGCCGTCTCTAAATTCGACTCTGGAAAATTCATGATCGATGGGCAGTCGCTCTCTATGAGCAATATTCTGCTTTCTTCTTTCATGGGACTGAGGGAGACAAAGTGTTCTTTGTTGTCAAATCCACGGCATGGATCCTTTGACTCAAAGATGAAGAAGTCCGATTGCTGGGGAGCTGAGCCAAGAACAATGTGTGGGGCGAGGTCTGATATGGCCTTGTTGCAGGTGTGTTGGTTGATGTAGATCACCCTGAACATAGGCACGCCATTGCTATGCTCATCTTCTTGCACTAGTTTAGTTGCAAGGCACCCTCCATCCCTGTAAGTGCATCTATAATATTCCCTGTGTATCACAAATTTGTGCCTTTCAGATAATACAGATACCTAATTGCATGAAAAAACAAGGAAAACTTTTAAGCTATGCCTAAGATGTAGAAACGATAACTTACTTGGCAAATACTTAAAATGTACGCCTATAGAATTTTGTTATTTACTAGTTAAAAAATGTACTATGCAGAGTTTCGTTATTGGACATAACAAGCACGAAACTTCATGTTACCATTCATTTTATAAACTAAAGAAAGAGCAAATTAATGTATATCCCATTAAGAATGGGACAATACGCATTACATATAGGCACCAAACTGATCATACAAATTATGGGGATTAAAATATGGATCGAGTCACACATTAATTAGAGGGGACAGTGGCATTAATTAGAGAGGACAGATTGAGTTGCTCGATGTTGTTTAATTTGCTCTCTCTCTCTCTCTCTCAGAGAGAGAGAGAGAGAGAGAGAGAGAGAGACTAATCTTACGAAGGGCTCCATCTTGTTTATCAGGCTGGCATATAATTCTCATAATTAAATAGATGTCAATGAAGTTTAAAGTATTTGTTGTACATGGAATTTAAAATGTAAGAAAAACTTTGGGAATTGCTCCGAGCACCTACCATTTCACTCGGCACATGACCGGTCAACTTCTAACTCTGCGTACATACGAATTAAATATCATTATTTAAGATTTTCCTCATCGCACAACTGGGTATATGATAAATACACATAAGCCAAAACGTACTAAAATCTTCCAAATACGTTTCTGCTGAAGAACGATCCGAATCATGTAAAAATTCTTTCGAAAAAGTTTAATGGATAAAAAATCTGACGATCATGCAAAATTTTTTTAAGGCACACACGATTGTACGGAACCAAAATCTGTCAAGAAGAATTCAGTTCTTACAGGGACTTGCAAAGAAAAGAATACATTGGTAAGAACTTTAGATACATATGTCAAAATGGATGCGCAGACCAAAATTGCTCATCGTGCACAAAATGGGTTGTAAGTATTGACCGTGCATTTTAGGGTTTTTTTTGAAAATGACAGTTATGGTATGTTTCTGAAAATTTGACCGGCCGTGCACAGAGCAAAACGGTACGTGCACATAGCAATTCCAAAAATGTTGGGACACTGCAAATTACGTCACAAAAAGTATGATGAACTTACCAAGTTATTCCTATGCTTCAACTCAAGTTCGCAAACTAGAGACAAAATATCAG
The DNA here is from genome assembly GCA_030789695.1 of Scilla litardierei. Lineage (NCBI taxonomy): Eukaryota > Viridiplantae > Streptophyta > Magnoliopsida > Asparagales > Asparagaceae > Scilla > Scilla litardierei. The sequence continues at coordinate 159,392,765 of CM061137.1, read as the reverse complement.
TCTTCTATTAACATTTTATTAATAAGAGTCCGGGAATCGTTTCCTTGACTTTAATTGCGTTATTATATGTTATCAGTCCCCAGTAATTATAGCATACACAAGCAAGTTGCTATATGCTTTTGTGTACTACATGTATTATTATTGTACACATGATAAAAATTTCATTGTTGGGTTATTTCGGATAATTTTTGTCAAATTTTATATGTAGAATTCTGCAGCGGGATTAGTTAAAAGAGAAGATGAGCTATGCATCTATCTTACTGCAACCTCTTCTATTTAGTTCATTCTTTAGTTATTCTTTTGTTACCTTGGATAGTTGGAACGTTGAATCCTCTTCTGCCCGTATTTTCTCCACTGGTGACCATCGAGATGTGGCGTCGGAGTGAGTATCGCCTCTGAATTCGAAAATCTTCTGCCAAAGAGTTACGAAAATAAACTATAAATTGACAAATTTAGGTTAAATGAGCTGTCAGCTCATATCCATTATTTTGGATACGAAGTTACAAATTCTAAATTTACCTTCTCTTGTGACCTCTACCCTCGTCATCGGTTGCTTTTGGTTCCAGGATGGAAAGGGCGCCAGCAAGGGCTTGAAGTATACCCTTGGACAGACCACTGGCTTCAGCGTGCGGGTGGCCGAGATGAGGCTGGAGAGAGTTCATGAGCTCTTCTCCCTTCCTGATCTCTTGGATTGCTGTCTCCATTGCTACCCGAGCTGCCATTGTAGTATGAGCACTGTTGTTTCTTATAATACTCGCTCTTTATATCCAAAACGACAAACCTCGGGAAAAAAAATAAGGATAAAAAATGGCAGAAGCTTCATATGCTTCGTGATGTGAACGCCCTTGCATACGGTCGCTTACGCGTTCTACTGTGACATCACCCCTCCCTTTCAGGTGACATCATTGTCTGCAGTCAACTATAGTTATTGTCAAGAGGCGATCCAACCTGTTGGTGAACGCTGTTGAGCTTGTGTGATAAGAATCAAATCGTTTTCTATGGTTTGAATGCGAGGACTTCCACAGCTCAAAACGATTTTACAATGTACTGCAATAGGCCGCGGGTAGAACTATGCTATTTTACAGGGAAAAAACTTACAAATCTTTCAAGCAATGGATAGCAAAATAAATATCAAAGTAGTATTAATCAGAGAAATTAAGGGGAAAAAACTTCATTTTTGTTGATGAATAATGCTAACTACTGTAAGAATTTTCCTTTGCTGCAGTTAATTTAAGTCACACGCACTTTTTTTCAATCCCTAGATCAATGAGCAAGAAGCTTAGGATTCACTAGATCTTGGTTTTTCCAACATGTACCGAAGTTTTAAAATAAATAGGTCAATATGATCAGATTTGATTCTCAAAGAAATAAAGCAGGAAGAACAGTTTTAGAAGTAGCATATGAAAATTTTCTATGTTGTCAGCATATGTCCACTGTGCGTACGCGCATGCGCAAGCACAAAAAGAGATGGGGATCATATGTTATATGAGATAACCCTCACATATACGCACACTATAATAGTAAGCAGTTCATAGGTAGGATCATACTCAAAATCAACTTTCCGTGCCATAGGCGGTGCACGTTTTCACTGATGGGTATAATCTGTGAATGTTTGCTCAAACGAGGCGTTGATAAAGTAATGAAGATGTGCAGACGAGCTACCTTGTGTAGGGCTAGCTCGCTTGTGCTCTGGATCCTGCCTATCTAGCTCTGCACAAGTCAGATACGGGGACGCCGAGCCAATGGACTTCTACATGAATGGGTTCTCAAGTTGGAGGATCGGTGGCTCATAGCTCGACGACTTTACAGTTCAAGATTCGGATAGCTCGGCCAAGTACTTCGTCAGCTCGGTCTTCAACATGGAGTTCGACAGCATGAAGGGGCCGACCAAAAGGATGCAGTGTCCCATCCGAAATAGAGTATTGATTCGATTGGAACTCTGTTTGAGTCGGAGTTCTAGTCAAATAAGAATTCACCTTCAATTAGAACACCTATTGTGCCCTACGTTATATAAGGTGTGGTTAGGCGAGGGTTTTTATGTGATCGAATTGTTGTTGCGATATTGAGAGTTGTGAGCCGTCATTATTGAGAGCCAACTTTGCGAGATTGTGTTGGGAGCTTTCGAGAGATGAGTTGTGATTGGATTCTTGCATTTGTAAAGCTTCAAAATCTCCTCGTAAGATTTGACGACGTACTTTCTTCACTTTATTAACTCCTTGGTGGGAGTTTTGTAAAATCATCCATGTCTGCTTGGCGGTGGTCGTATTTGAAATTCCTTCGAACATGGCATTATCTAAACATTGATGGATAAGAGTAATAGATTGTTGATCTTTCTTCCGCCTTCATTGAAGAGCCTCCTTTTGATTAGGAGTTAATGAAGCTTCATCACGAGACTCCTCATAGCCTCTATCTATGATCTTTCATTCATCTTGCGAACCAATGAAAGCTTTCACACGAATGCACCAATTTTTACAACTCTTTTTGTTCAGTTGAGAGAATTGAAATGAAAATATGGACTTCGTCATATCTCATGATCAAGCAATTGGGAGCCTGATACCAATTTATTGGAATATATGAAGTGAAATTTTTAGAGAGTGTAATGACGAGGACGTGTTATGAGAGATTGATCAAGAACAGACAATGAAAAACACAAACAAAGAACACACAGATTTTACGTGGAAACCCTAAGACGGGAAAAAACCATGTGCAGAGGAGAGAAATTCACTATATCGAAGATCTGGTACAAAAGGAGGAGAAGTGCGGCGGCTAAGAAAAGGATAAAAGCCGAAACCCTAGATTACATCATATTTATATGGGAAAAATTAGAAAGGTCCAAGAATACAAAGGGCGACCTTGCCGGATTGATCCAGAGATTGACCTCCGAAGTGCGCCAAGCCTCAACATCCACTCGTTACTTGTAAACGGTCGAACCAATCACCCCGGCCCTAACCATCGTGCCATTGGTTTTCATTCAATACAAATTCATTGTACGCGAAACTTACCACACAACATTTCCATGCAAATATGTAATGTTTTCATTGATCTTCTGATCGACATCTGCCCTTTTTTTGAGGAAAAAAACAGTGGAAATCCAACTGTGATATTATAATATAGATAAATATATAGGATACACATATCACAGTTGGGATCCCATGATCCTTCCAAACACAACCCGAGAACTCAGAACATACCCCTCATATATACAAACGTGATCAGCATAACGAGAAACATGACCCCACACAAACCCTGACCAAACATTACAAGCGTAACATTTAAAATCTACGTGGGATAAATACTAGATGAGGAACGAGCTTATTAGACCATCATCACCCTCAAAATCGAATCCATAGGGTTCCAGAAGCCGGGTTGGGCTCAGTGGAAAATCTTCAGTAATAGAGTTACCGTGTGAGTCATCTTCCATCTTTGCCTTCTCTAAATTCGACACTGGAAAATTCATGATCGATGGGCAGTCGCTCTCTCTAAGCAATATTCTGCTTTCTTCTTTCTTGGGATTGAGGGAGACAAATTGTTCTTTGTTAATGTCAAGTCCACGGCATGGATCCTTCGACTCAAAGATGAAGAAGTCCGATTGCTGGGGAGGTGAGCCAAAAACAATTTGAGGAGCGAGGTCTGGTATGGCATTGATGCAGGTGTGTTGGTTGATGTAGATCACCCTGAACATGGGCACGCCATCGCGGTGCTCCTCTTCTTGCACTAGTTTAGTTGCAAGGCACCCTTGATCCCTGTAAGTGCATCTGTAATAGTCCCTGTGTGTCACAAAAAATGCAAGGAAAACTTTTAAGCTATGCATAAGATGTAGAAACGATAGCGTATATGGCAAATACTTTAAATGTCGTGTAGAATTTTGTTATTTACTAACTAAAAAAGTACTATGCAGAGTTTCGTTATTAGACATAACAAGCACGAAACTTCATGTTGCCATTCATTTTATAAACTAAAGAAAGAGCAAATGTATATTCCATTAAGAATATTGGGACAATAAGCATTACATATTGGCACCAAACTGATCATACAGATGGGGAGTATAACATGGATCGAGTCAGACATTAATTAGAGAGGACAGTGGCATTAATTAGAGAGGACAGTGGTGGTTGAGTTGCTCGATGTTGTTTAATTTGCTCTTTACATCTCTCTCTCTCTCTCTCTCTCTCTCTCTCTGCGAGAACCCAATCCTATGAAGGGCTCCATCTTGTTTATCAGGCTGGCATATAATTCTCATAATTAAATAGATTATACATGTCAATGAAGTTTAAAGTATTTGTTGCTCTCGCCTAATCATCATCTTATTGTATTTGAGATTTGCTTGAGATTTGCTAACTGCACCGTAAAAAACTGCCGTGCAAGCTTTATTTTTACTTAAAAAGGTAAGAAAAGTTGCATGAATATTGTGACTTAAAGTTACCTCGCTGTCCCGTCCTTTGCCTTTTTGGATAAGAAAATGGTAAAGACTAAATGTACCGTCAAACTTGGGTGCAAACAATGATTGTTGACCCAAAAAGGAACAAATATCAAATCCCATGCTTAATTCATACCCTCTTCCATGTCCTTCTTTCCTTTTTTAGATAATAATAATTGTATGCACCGCAATTCTGCGGTGCATATAGTTCTCATCAAGAAAATTACTGCATCGCAAATGATTGCGATGCGTCTAGTCCGTCCCTTGTATTTTTCAACATGATCACAAACGGTACGTGCGCGTAGCAATTCCAAAAATGTTGGGACACTGCAAGTTGCATCACAAAAAGTATGATGAACTTACCAACTTATTCCTATGTTTCAACTCAAGTTCGCAAACTAGAGACAAAATATCAGTCTGCTAACATTATATTAAGAGTTGTGGAATCGTTTCCTTGTCTTTAATTGCGTTATTATATGTTATCATTCCCCAATAGTTATTGCACAAACAAGCAACTTGCTATATGTTTAAATAATTATTGTGTATTAAAAGTATTATTATTGTAAATATGATAAAAATTTCATTGTTGGAGTATTTGGGATAATATTTGTTAAATTTTATCTTTAGAATTTTGCAGCTGTATTATTTGAAAGAGATATGCATCTATGTGACATGATCATATCTAACCATCACTGTGCTATTTTACAGCAACCTTTCTTTTCTTTTGTTCATTCTTTAGCTATTCTTTTGTTACCTTGGATAGTTGGAACGTTGAATCCTCTTCTGCCCGTATTTTCTCCACTGGTGACCATCGAGATGTGGCGTCGGAGTGAGTATCGCCTTTGAATTCGAAAATCTTCTGCTAAAGAGTACGAAAAGAAACTATAAATTGACAAATTTAGGTTAAATGAGCTGTCAGCTCATATCCATAATTTTGGATATACGAAGTTACAAATTCTAAGTTTACCTTCGCTTGTGACCTCTACCCTCGTCGTCGTCGCCGGGAGCAGCTGGCTGCCTCTTGGCTGCAGATCCGATTTTGTCATCTGTAGCTTTTGACTCCAGGATGGAAAGGGCACCAGCAAGGGCTTGAAGTATACCCTTGGACAGACCACTGGCTTTAGCGTTCGGGTGGAGATGGGACTGGAGAGAGTTCATGAGCTCTTCTCCCTTCCTGATCTCTTGGATTGCTGTCTCCATTGCTACCCGAGCTGCCATTGTAGTATGAGCACTGATCTCTTAGTCGCTCTTTATATCGAAAACGAGAAATTTCGGGAAACAATAAGGATTAAAAAATGGCAGAAGCTTCCTATGCTTCGTGATGTGAACGCCCTGTGCACACGGTTACTTACGCGTTATAGTTTATGTGACATCACCTGTGGCTTTCTGGTGACATCATTGTCTGTAGTCAACTATAGTTATAGTCAAGCGGCTCCAACCTGTGGGTGAACGTTGTTGAGCTTGTGATAAGAATCAATTTTTTTTCTATGGTTTGAATGCGAGGACTTCCACAGCTCAAAACGATTTTACAATATACTGGAATAGGCCGCAGGTTAAAATATGCTATTTTTCAGAAAAAACACTAAATTACAAATCTTTCAAGCAATGGATAGGGAAATAAATATCAAAGTAGTATTAATCAGAGAAATTAAGGGGGGAAACATTATTTTTGTTGGCGAACAATGCCAACTACTGTAAGAATTTTCCTTTGCTGCAGTTAAAGTCCCACACACTATTTTTCTATCATTAGATCAATGAGCAAGAAGCTTAGGATTCACTAGATCTTGGTTTTTCAGGTACCTCAGTTTTAAAATAAATAGGTCAATATGATCAGATTTGATTCTCAAAGAAATAAGCGGGAATGACAGTTTTAGGAGAAAATTGGCTAAATACCATGGGTCAACACTCACTTTTAATTTCTACCACCGTATTTAAAAACTTTGCTAGAAGCCTAGAATACCACACCCCCTTAAAAAAGACTAAAATACACCCGTTCGTTCCCAAAAATTAAAACCTGTCCGCAGTGAGCGTATATTGGCATATATTGGCGCATATTGGCGCATATCTACGTCGATGCCGAACTCCGACCACCCCGCTTCAAAGCCCGTCCGCAGCTGCCCTCCAACGTCCACGGAGAAGCCAGACACCGCAGCAACGCGCCGACTTTGACGACAACATGCCGCACCCCACCTTGCAGCGGCGTCTGGCTTCTCCGTGGACGTCGGAGGGCAGCTGCGGACGGGCTTTGAAGCGGGGTGGTCGGAGTTCGGCATCGACGTAGATATGGGCCGATATGCGCCAATATACGCCAATATATGCTCACTGCGGACGGGTTTTAATTTTTGGGAACGAACGGGGGTAGTTTAGTCTTTTTTTGGGGGAGTGGTATTCTAGCAAAGTTTTTAAATAGGGTGGTAGAAATTAAAAGTGATGGTTGACCTATGGTATTTAGCCACTTTTCTCCGGTTTCAGAAGTAGCATAGGAAAATCATCTATGTTGTCAGCATATGTCCACTGTGCGTACGCGCATGCGCAAGCACAAAAAGAGATGGGGATCATATGTTATATGAGATAACCCTCACATATACGCACACTATAATAGTAAGCAGTTCATAGATAGTTGACATTCTCAGTATAATGTATTAACCATTGGGTAGGATCATACTCAAAATCAACTTTCCGTGCCATAGGCGATGCACGTTTTCACTAATGGGTATAATCTGTGAATGTTTGCTCGATTGAGGCATTGATAAAGTAATGAAGAAGACGAGCTACCTTGTGTAGGGCTAGCTTGTTTGTGCTCTGGATCCTTCCTATCTAGCTCTGCACAAGTCAGATACGGAGACGTCGAGCTAATGGACTTCTACATGAATGGGTTCTCAAGTTGGATGATAGGTGGCTCATAGCTCGGCGACTTTACAGTTCAAGATTCGGATAGCTCGGCCTAGTACTTCGTCAGCTCGGTCTTCAACAGAGAGTTCGACAACACGGAGTGGCCGACCAAAGGATGCAGTGTCCTATCCGAAATAGAGTTGCGATTCGATTAGAACTCTGTTTGAGTTGGAGTTCTAGTCAAATAAGAATTCATCTTCTATTAGAACACTTATTGTGCCCTACGTTATATAAGATGTATTTAGGCGAGGGTTTTTATGGGATCGAATTGTTGTTGCGATATTGAGAGTTGTGAGCCGTCATTATTTAGATCCAACTTTGAGAGATAATGTTGAGAGCTTTTGAGAGATTTAAGTTGTGATTGGATTCTTGCATTTGTAAATTTTCAAAATATCCTCGTAAGATTTGACGGCGTGCTTTCTTCACTTTATTAACTCCTTGGTGGGAGTTTTGTAAAATCATCAATGCCTGCTTGGCGGTGGTCGTATTTGAAATTCCTTCGAACATGGCCTTATAATCTAAACATTGATGGATAAGAGTAATAGCTTGTTGATCTTTCTTCTGCCTTCATTGAAGAGCCTCCTTTTGATTAGGAGTTAATGAAGCTTCATCACGAGACTCCTCATAGTCTCTATCTATGATCTTCCATTCATCTTGCGAACTTCACATGAATGCACCAATTTTCACAACTCTTTTTTTTAAGTTGAGAGAATTGAAATGAAAATATAGACTTCGTTTTAGAGAGTGTAATGACGAGGACGTGTTACAAGATTGATCAAGAAGAGACAATGAAAAACACAAACAAAGAACACATAGATTTACGTGGAAACCCCAAGACAGAAACAAACCACAGGCAGAGGAGAGAAATTCACTACATCAAAGATCTTGTACAAAAGGAAGAGAAGTGCGGCTGCTAAAAAAAGGTTAAAAGCCAAAACCCTAGATTACATCATACTTATATGGGCAAAATTAGAAAGGTCCATGAATTTGGCAGATCCTCTGACAAAACAACTAAATAGGATGTTAATGGAAAGTACATCAAGGAGAATGTGACTTATACCTAAAACATAGGTCAAGAGTGATGGTAACCCAACCTATGTGATTGATGATCTCATGAAGTAGGTTCATATGGGTAATAACAAGTCACTTGTTGATCATGAAGAGCACTATCATTATGTTACATGTCCCTTTTGTATGGTGTAGATAGTGCTATCGACGATGAGAGAGGATAATCATATGGCTCTTAATGGAAACCATAGCCCTTGTTGGGTGGTGTGCATAATTGTCGAGCACACTTGATGTGTCCACCTATATGGGTGTGGAAGAGGGGTCGCTTCCTATGTCAATATGGGTATATTCGCTAGAGCACTCATGAAAATCCAGGTATGACTCATGGCCGAGATGTGCCAACCCATAAGAGCATGCAACTATTCGTTGATGATTCAATATGGGATGTGAGTCAATGTTTTACAATAAATGTGGTTGGTTCATAGAAACTATATGTTTCACCAACTTCCTGTAGAACACACTTTCATTCCCTAAGTAATGGTTCATAGACTGAAAGTCACCATTGCTAATGTATTGAATTGTCGTATTTGTTCTCACATCAATTTTTTTTCCTCTTCTTGGATTCTTATATCTTTATCCTTGAATTTTGAAATAGTGGTGGATTGTTGGATATTTGGTCTTATTTCTTCAATTCAAAGCCTAGTTTTAGTCACATTGGAAGTGATAACTCACTTGTTGGAGTATATAATAGACTTCTCCTTAATGTGCTATGGGAGTTGGTATATGGGCTAGGAATGAGCGGAAGCTCGTGGGCGCGAGCCCAAGCAGGGGCCGAGCCTAAATCGGGTTGGGCCAAATGTAAAATGTGGACGACGGATCCAAAAACCCTTAGCGTGTGTGCACTAGCATTGCGCCTGCACAGGGAGGTTCACAGGTGCTCGCGCGGAGTGCCCGAGTTTTAGATCATGTTATTTTCTTTTTAGCCCTCCTGCTTTTAAAGAAATTTAAAGCCCATTACGTTATTATTTTCAACATCCATATTTTCTTTTAATCGTTGTTTAATTTCACAACAGCTATTTTTGGATCTATTTAAACTCAGCTTTCAAGAGAATTGTGACTGCGAAAACAATCATTCTCTTCCACCATAAAATTGCTGCCATTCGTTCCTGTTACTGTTTTGTTGTGTTGTTCGCTTCTGTCTCTGCGACCAGCAATACCTGTTCATCTTCCTGTGCAACCGAAGAATATTTGCTGCTCACTGGAGCCTTGTACTCTGAGTACACACTTACAAGACCGTTGCCGTTGAATCCTAAAGGGAGCTGCTGGACCTGTCTTGCACCGAGTATTCACTCTGATGGACGGAAATCTACTCTTAAGGACAGTGCCTAGCACGTCTCGGCTGATAAGTCTATTTCTTTCTCTTATATTTAAATAGCACCATCCTTCTTATCTTAGATTTTTCCAACAATCGTTCGAATAACGACGAAAAGATGGCATCTGATATGGATTGTTTGTTCGATAGTCATTACATACCATCACATCAGCATACCTAATTATTTTTGATCAGTTGTCATCTAATCTCCATTGATCACTTTCAGCATTATCATTAGAGTTATACATAAATGCCGAATCTGCCTTAATGAAGTTGTCAAAAATGTGTGCATTAGTTTTCTCTAAAGCATTCACAAATGCCTTTGCCATATTTGAAATTGTTAGTTTGCAGTTGACATCAGAGATTCGCAAAGTGTACACATGTTTTCCCCCATCAACTTCACTCTTCTTCTTTGAACACCTAAAACGGCAACCCACAACCAAGCTAGGATGGCACGTCTAAGAACAGCCCATCCCATTAACAGCCCACCAAAAAAATTTCATCTGTGTGTATGTGGGTGTGAATGGATTCCAATTATCCGAGATAGATCCGCATCCGTATACTTTCGGATGAGGATAAGGATATCAAAATCTTATAACTGATCATATACTGACACAGATACTAACACAGAGAGTAAAATTAGATTATTATTTTTTCCGATACAGATATTCATTATGTCGATAATGTACTACTTTTCTCACTCCATTCATTATATCGATAATTGGATTCAGTAAATATGTGTAAGCAAAGTAATCCCAAATGTTTCTGTTACGCCTATTTGGCCGAGGCCCGAAAGACACGAGCCCAGAAACCCGACCGCCGGTCAAGAGCCCATCTGCGCACTCAGGCCCACTCGATAAGGCCCTATGGGGGACCCCCCGAATGTCGATCCGACCCGGCCCCGGTAACACGCTGGTCACTCGCCCACTCCTGCGATAACCGCTCCCTCGATCCCGTTACCACTTAATGGCAGTTATGGGGAGATGCTGGCATGGCGCAGGGAGCGGCGATGGGGGGGCGGATTGAGGGGGCACGATCGAGGGCGGACGAGCGACGTGGGTCGGGGGCAATCACGGCGGAGGTCTATAAAGGGGCTAGGAGGACGACAGGACAAGGGACCGCATCTCAGGTATCTAAAACCTAAGGTACTCCATCAACGACCTAGTTCCCCCATTTCATCTCCTTCCTCCCCCGCTCGCGCCGTGAGACGCCGTTCCGATCTCCTCACGAGTCGAACCGTCTCCGCCGGGCCTCCTCTTTCAGATCTATATCTGACTTAGGCATCGGAGGGGATTTGGCTGGAACCAAGGTCCGGCCCCCTGACGAGCGTTCTCGTCTACGCAGGAGGACAGCTGATCCACAGGCCGAGGCTTCCCCTCCGCCCCTCGCCGACCACGCAACTAGCTGGACGATCGAGGCTACCCCTCGTCGTCCGACCGCCGAGGCCGAGCACGTCCGACCGAGGCCGAGCGTCTCAACCCGGGCCGAGGCTTCCCCTCGCCCTACCAACGACCGAGGACCCCGATTCATCCCAGCCGACACGCTCCACGTCGTCTGTAGCTCCGACTCGCGCCTCGTCTGCATCGACTCGACGCACCCGAGGGACCCAAGCGGGCCCCTTGACCACGTTGACCGGGTGTCCACGGTCAACGCATTTGTAGTGAGAAAACACTCTGAAACATCTGGCGCCGTCTGTGGGAACCGAACGGTCCCACGAAGAAACAAACCACACCTGCAATGACACGTCTCCACCCATCTCGACGAAAGGAGAGCAAGGCTCTGACGCGAAGCGACAGGGCCCGCCATCGTTGGCAAGAGTGGGCCCGGGCGCAACGCGAGGAGGATCATGAGGAGAGGACCGGGGGACCCTCATCGTCCCTACCGGTCGGAAGACCGAGCACGTCTGTAATGGCACGCATCTCGGACGTAGCCTTGGTGGTGTCGGTGATCATAGACACAACCATGGTACGACGACTGCTCGTCGACACCGGCAGCTCCTGTGACGTCCTCTTCATGTCAACCCTGGAAAAGATGGGGCGGCGGAAGGAGGACTTGCGACCTCGCTCGGGTCCCGTGGTGGGATTCACGGGTCATTCCACCCCCATCATCAGCACGATCCATCTCCCGGTAACGCTCGGAGGCTCACCAGACTCGGTGACCCTGGCGGTGGAATTCATCGTACTGGGGATCGGGTCGGAATACAATGGGATCATCGGCCGACCCCTACTCAACGCCATCGACGCGGTGGTCTCGACCCTCCATCAGACTATCAAGTTTCGAACGCCCGGGGGATGGGTCAAGTCGAAGGCGACGCGGGAAGACCGAATGCCTGCTATCAACTGGCGGAGGGAAGTCCTGAAGATCGTCTAGTCGACCGGATGGCCGCGCTCGACCTAAGGGACGGGCCGAGGCCCACCCCTGCGGAGGAGCAGGAGCAGATCCCAGTCACGGACGTTGAGGGCCGGTTCGTCTCGATCGGGAAAGGGCTAAGCCATGACCTGAGGGACCAACTGGTCGAGTGCCTGGAGGCGAACCTAGACATCTTTGCTTGGTCACTGGAGGACATGCCCGGCGTAGACCCCCAGGTGATCGTCCACCAGATCAACGCCGACCCCAACTTCAAGCCGGTCAGGCAGAAGAAGCGGAACCTGGGCGGCGAGAAGATGAAGGCGGCCTCCGAGGAAGTGGAGTGTCTCCTTGACGCCGGCTTCATACGAGAGGTCTGGTACCCGGAATGGCTGTCGAACGTGGTGATGGTCAGGAAGCCCAACGGGAAATGGTGAATGTGCGTGGACTTCAGTGACCTCAACAAGGCTTATCCCAAGGACAGCTACCCCCTGCCGCGCATCGACCACCTGGTGGACAACGCCTCGGGGTACGAGATGCTTAGCTTCATGGACGCCTACTCAGGGTACAATCAAGTCCAGATGGACCCCCGGGACGAAGAAATGACAGCCTTCACGACGGACCGGGGAACTTACTGCTACAAGAAGATGCCCTTTGGCTTGAAGAACGCAGGGGCCACCTACCAGAGAATGGTCAATAAGGTTTTTAGCTCCCAGATCGGGAGGAACCTGGAAGTCTACGTCGATGACATGCTTGTCAAGTCGAGGCGACCGGAAGACCACATCGCCGACCTCCGGGAGACCTTCGAGCGGTTGCGGCGACACCACATTCGACTCAACCCCGCGAAGTGCACATTCGGGGTAAGATCTGGCAAGTTCTTAGGATTTATGATAACTAACCGTGGCATTGAAGCTAATCCTGACAAGATCGAGGCACTAATCAACATGCGTGAGCCGACGACGATCAAAGAACTGCAGAGGCTGAATGGGCGCATCGCAGCCCTGGGGCGATTCCTTTCCAAGTCAGCGGAAAGATCGCTCCCCTTCTTCAAGGTCCTGAGGAAAGTGATCGCGGAACCTTCAGACAGTAGGAAGGCGATATTATGGGACGTAGACTGCTCCCGAGCGTTCGCGGATCTCAAAGAATACCTCCGCAGCCCGCCTCTCCTGTCCAAGCCACGGGAAGGGGAGTCACTAAGCCTGTACCTGACGTGCGCAGAGGAAGCAGTGAGTTCGGTGCTGATCCGGGAAGACGGTGGGGTGCAGTGGCCGGTGTACTACACGAGCCGGATCTTGAAGGGGGCAGAGGTGCGGTACTCGCCCATGGAGAAACTGGCGTACGCCCTCGTTCTTTCAGCACGAAGGCTCCGACCCTATTTCCAAGCCCACACCATCCTGATCCTGACCGACTCACAACTGGAGCAGAACCTCAAGAGATTCGATCGAATGGGAAGGATGCTAAACTGGGGGGTGGAGTTGAGCGAGTTCGACCTCCGATTCAAACCGCGCACGGCCATCAAAGGGCAGGCCCTGGCCGACTTCATCGCTGAGTGCACAACGGAAGGAAATGGCCCCCCGGAGGAAGAAGGCTCAGCAACGGTAATTTCCCGACCCTTGTCCTTTCTTTCGGCTGACCACCTCCAGCCAGGAGTTCCAGGAGCGTGGATCGTCCATGTGGACGGATCGGCCACACAGTCAGGAGGCGGGGCGGGGATTGCGATCCGATCTCCGGAAGGGAACATTGTGGAATACGTGTTGTGGTTCGAGTTCCCAGCCACCAACAACGTGGCGGAATACGAAGCGGTGATCAACGGCCTAAGGCTGGCCCTGGAGCTCGGGGCCGAGTCCATCCGCCTCCTCAGCGACTCGAAGCTCATTGTCAACCAACTCCTGGGGAGTTACGAGGCGCGGGAGGAGGCGATACAGAGGTATCTCACTGTCGCCAGAGCGGCGTTGTCCAAGTTCAAGAACGTGGAATTCTTGCACCTCCCGCGATCGGAGAATGCACGGGCAGATGCGTTGTCGAAGCTAGCCTCGTCCTCGTCAAAGGAGCTGGGCCGCACCATCTACGTGGAGAATTTGCAGTCCCCCAGCACGGAAGAGCAGGAGATGATGGCGATCGACCAAGAACCCACCTGGATGGACCCGATCATCCGGTACCTCACTCATGGGGAGGTGCCGACAGATGGGGACGAACGCCGAACCCTGGAGAGAAAGGCGCTCCGATACGTGATCCATGAGGGGACGCTCTACCGGAGACGCTGGACAAAGACGGATGTCCTCCCATACTTGAAGTGCATAAGACCGCAGGAAGCTGACTACGTCCTACGGGAGGTTCACGAATGGATCTGCGGGAATCACCACGGGGGCAAGATGGTCGCACAGAAGATCTTGAGGCAGGGATACTACTGGCCGACCCTGGCCCAAGACACAACAAGCTACGTCCAAAAATGCCAAGAATGCCAGAGGTATGCCCACCACACCTCGACTCCCCCGTCAGAGCTCATCCCTATCGTGAGCCCCATCCCCTTTGCGAAATGGGGGCTCGACATCCTCGGACCGTTTAAACCGGGCCGAGGGCAGCGGAAGTATCTGATTGTGGCGGTGGACTACTTCACCAAGTGGATCGAGGCCGAACCGTTGGCCACCATCACGTGGAAGAAAGCAAAAAGCTTCGTGTGGAATTCCATCATCTCCAGATTCGGAGTGCCACGGGCCATCGTCACAGACAATGGGAAGCAGTTCGACTCCACAGGGTTCAAAGATTTTTGCGAGGAATGGGGAATCAAGCTTCTCTTCGCCTCTGTAGCACACCCCCAGACCAACGGAATGGCGGAAGCGGCCAACAAGTGCATCATAGAGCCCCTCCGAAAGAAAGTGAAAGACGCCGAAGGGAACTGGCCAGAGGAGCTCCCCGGGATACTCTGGTCATACCGGACGACCCACAAGGAGGCCACTGGCGAGACCCCGTTCATGCTCACCTACGGGGCCGAGGCGGTGGTGCCGGTCGAATTGGGCGAAGAATCTCTCCGCCTCAAATACTTTGACGAAGACAGGAACTCGCAGGGTCTGGGGCTCAGTCTGGAGCTCCTCGGCGAGCGACGGGAGCAGGCACTGGCCACCATCATCCGCCAGAAGCAGAAGGTGGCCCGATACTACAACGCTCGGGTACGGAGAAGAAGCTTCCACCTTGGAGACCTGGTCCTCCGGAAAGCGGGCTTCAACCCTGATACCGCTCGCAAAGGGAAGCTCGCGGCTAGATGGGAGGGGCCCTACAAAGTCATCGAGGTCCTCGGACCCGCAGCCTACCGACTAGCCAATATGGAGGGGAGGATTCTCACTCACACCTGGAATACGGAACATTTACGCAAGTACTTTCAATAGATTTATCGTTTCCTATGAGATAAATTTATTTTGAATTCATTCCTTTCCAGATAAAGCAAAAAGATATACAGAGAGACGCACGAAGAGGCCGAGGGGCATTCCCCTCCCTCATTCTTCTCCGGGGGCACCGGTGGAGCCACGGGCTGGCAGTCCACTAGGGTCTTCCCTCATACTCCGTTCGACGTCAGGGTACATCCGAAGATCCTCGAAGTTGACCCCCGAGAGTGGGAACTTCTTTTGGATCTCGGACTGACACCGGGCGAAGCCCTTCTCGAACGCCTCCGATAAGGCGGTCTCAACGAAGGAGGTGGCATACTCAGCCACGGCATCCTGAGCGATCCGGGCCGGATCCACCTCCTCAAGCCCACGCACCCGGGCCTCTAAGGTCTCGATCTGGCGTTGGTGCTCCGCCCTCTCCTTCTCGATCTCCCGGGATCTCTCGCCAAGTTGAGCAAGGAGGACCCTCGCCTGCTCCTCCGCCGCTTCCAGACGATCGGAGAGCTCCAAGGTCTCGGAGGCAGCAGCAGGGATGGAGATCTGTTCGGCTCCCCCAGACGTGTCGGCGCCTCTCAAAAGCTCGGCGACCCGCGCCTCGGCCTCCGACTTTGCAGTCAGAGCCAAGGCTCTCTCCCGGTCCGCCTCCTCCAGGGCAGAGGACAGCTCAGTTACGCGGGACTCCAAGGACTGGACCCGCGCTTCCTCTAACTGACCTGCCTCCCCCTCCTCGCCGGGGGCCTCAAGGCCTCGCCCGGCATCGGATTTGGCTTTGGGAAGAGCCGCAAATTGGCGCCTCATTGAGAGGCCCACCGAGGACAACTGCACCAAGGCAACGAAGGTAAGACAGCGAAAGCAGCTGGAGGAAGGGAGGACAAGCAGAGACACACTACCTGTTGACCAGCCTGAATCACGAAGGTGGCCAAACAGTCACCTCTGACTCCGTCCAACACTACCTGATCGGGAGGGAGACAACAGTTCTCGACCACTCGTGCGGCGGCTCCGCGGCTCGAAAACACCGACTCCTTCTCCCCCACCGGGAAGCGTGGACGAAGAAGACCATCCCCTGACGAAGGGAACTCGCCAGGAGTGGAGCAGAACGCGCCAAGATACCGATCGTAGGCATCAGGGAGAGAACCGTCCGGGAGAGGTGAAGGGCCGACCCACGGCCAGGCAACCTCAACGGGGGCGGGTTGAGGTTGATCAGCAGTCGGCAGGACATCAACCCCCTCGACCCCCTCACAGACCCTCTTGGAAGACCCCAGCAAGGGGAGAGAGGGGGATGGCACCTTCTTCCTTTTTGAGCCTCCGGTCATGGTCACGACCCGCTGCTTCTTCCGGACCTCCAGCACATGATCCCTTCTGCGCGGATCCGGATCTGGGACCTGCACGTGAGTACTGGCGGGAGAAGGACCGAGAGGGAATCCACCTGCACTCAAAGGAGAAATGCGAGACCAAGCAAAGCCCGGGCAACCTCGAATGGCGAACACTCGGAGAAGCTTACCTAGGGGCCACACCGTCTTACGCAAGTTATGGTCACTAAAGAGGACGTCGATCGAGCGCTCCCTCGCAGGAATCGCCAGCATGTCCTTCGCCGTCTGCTGCTCGGCGACCGTCGGCTCACCCAGATCGAGGATGACTGCACCGGCCGCCTCCCACCGAACCGGGAAGGGTACACTCGACGGGAACGTGACAAACACGTATTCCCCCTTCCAGCGTTTCATGGAGCTCGGCAACCCCAACACCAGGGTCATCTTCGGGCGGGCGCTGATGTAAATCCACGCCTCTGATTGGTGGTGGCTCAGGCGGTAGAACTGGGCAAAGAGACGAAGAGAGGGCGCCACTCCCCTCAGCATGCAGACAACAATGAACCCGACGAGGAGCCCGACGGCGTTGGGGCAGAATTGACACAGGCACACGTTGTGGGCCTGAAGGAATTCAACGATAAAAGGATGGAGCGGGAAACGAAGCCCGAAGCGGAAACACTTCTCGTATATTCCAACCTCGTTGGGGCCAGGAAGGCAGATCCGCTCGTCAGCCCCAGGGGCACGAGCCGAGTAAGGCGGAAGCAGGTAGGCGGAGCGCATGCTCCCGATGGCGGTGGCACAGATCGACGAAGGCCACGACAAGACCTCTGGGGGCACCCCTGAAAGATCACCCCCATGCCGACGAATCGCCGAAGGAGGGCTACCCGCCAGGCCCGGAGCCGCGTCGCGCTCCGGCCGACCCGAACCCGTGGCAGAGGAAGACGACATGAGGCAGAGCTCAGGCAGAATAGGGATCAGCGCAAAGAAGAAAACGACGGGATGGCGGCTCACGAACCCCTCGGCTTCTCAACTTAAGACGACCCCGCGAGCGGTGGGGATAAGCTTGCAGCTACACGTGGCAGCATCAGAGGACCGACGGCGCAACGGAGCCCGCGCCTTAAAAGTTTCGAACGGGCCAACTCATGATGACGACTAATAAATGAGTCGGCATCGACTGGCGAGCCTGTCAAAGTCGGCGGAAGTCACATCGGCCGAGCCGAACCGGCCGAAGCCGATCAACCCGATCGATGGGGACAATTGTTACGCCTATTTGGCCGAGGCCCGAAAGACACGAGCCCAGAAACCCGACCGCCGGTCAAGAGCCCATCTGCGCACTCAGGCCCACTCGATAAGGCCCTATGGGGGACCCCCCCCGAATGTCGATCCGACCCGGCCCCGGTAACACGCTGGTCACTCGCCCACTCCTGCGATAACCGCTCCCTCGATCCCGTTACCACTTAATGGCAGTTATGGGGAGATGCTGGCATGGCGCAGGGAGCGGCGACGGGGGGACGGATTGAGGGGGCACGATCGAGGGCGGACGAGCGACGTGGGTCGGGGGCAATCACGGCGGAGGTCTATAAAGGGGCTAGGAGGACGACAGGACAAGGGACCGCATCTCAGGTATCTAAAACCTAAGGTACTCCATCAACGACCTAGTTCCCCCATTTCATCTCCTTCCTCCCCCGCTCGCGTCGTGTGACGCCGTTCCGATCTCCTCACGAGTCGAACCGTCTCCGCCGGGCCTCCTCTTTCAGATCTATATCTGACTTAGGCATCGGAGGGGATTTGGCCGGAACCAAGGTCCGGCCCCCTGACGAGCGTTCTCGTCTACGCAGGAGGACAGCTGATCCACGGGCCGAGGCTTCCCCTCCGCCCCTCGCCGACCACGCAACCAGCTGGACGATCGAGGCTACCCCTCGTCGTCCGACCGCCGAGGCCTAGCACGTCCGACCGAGGCCGAGCGTCTCAACCCGGGCCGAGGCTTCCCCTCGCCCTACCAACGACCGAGGACCCCGATTCGTCCCAGCCGACGCGCTCCACGTCGTCTGTAGCTCCGACTCGCGCCTCGTCTGCATCGACTCGACGCACCCGAGGGACCCAAGCGGGCTCCTTGACCACGTTGACCGGGTGTCCACGGTCAACGCATTTGTAGTAAGAAAACACTCTGAAACAGTTTCCATTAGCACTTCACTTCGTCCAACTTTGCAAAAGAGAGCTCATTGGGGAAACTGATTGATTGAAGAGCTTCATACACACTAGCCATCAATATTGACTAAATTGGATATGTATATATCCCCTGGCTCATTTTCCTTTTCTTCTCTTGTCTTTTCTATTTGTTTTGTTAATGATCAAACCATACGTTGGGCATCAACGTCAAAACAACAAAGGACCACACTGAGAAGAAGACCCTCATTGCGCTGGACACTGAAAACTACCAATTACCCACATGTTCATCTTCCTTTATTACCTCAGTGAAGTGGAGCGATACATTTAACACAGCAAGTCAATAGCTGAAAGTTGATAGTAAGCATAGATAGTAAGCATAGATAGCTGAAAGTTATATGAGATAACTCTCACATATACGCACACTAATAGTAAGCATAGATAGTTGAAATTATCAGTATAAGGGATTAACCATTGGATAGGATCATACTCAAAATAAACTTTCCGTGCCATGGGCAGTGCACAGTTGCACTGATGTGTATAATATTCTGTGTATAATATTCTTGGAATGTTGGCTCGATTGAGGCATTGAGAAAGTAACGAAGATGTGCAGACGAGCTATCTTGTGTAGGGCTAGCTCGTTTGTGCTCTGTATCCTGCCTATCTAGCTCTGCACAAATCAGATACTGGGACTCCGAGCTAATGGACTTCAACATGAATGGGTTCTCAGGTTGGAGGATCGGTGGCTCATAGCTCGGCAACTTTGCGGTTCAATATTCGGATATCTCGGCCTAGTACTTCGTCAGCTCGACCTTCAACAGTGAGTTCAACAGCACGGAGGGCCGACCAAGGATGCAGTATCCTTTCCGAAATAGCGTTGTAATTCGATTAGAACTCTGTTTGAGCCAGAGTTCTAATCAAATAAGAATTCATCTTCTATTAGAACACCGATTGTGCCCTACGATATATAAGGGGTGTTTAGGCGAGGGTTTTTATGGAATCGAATTGTTGTTGCGATATTGAGAGTTGTGAGACGTCATTATTGGGAGCCAACTTTGAGAGATAGTGTTGAGAGCTTTTGAGAGATTTGAGTTGTGATTGGATTCTTGCATTTGTAAAGCTTCAAAATCTCCTCGTAAGATTTGACGACGTACTTTCTTCACTTTATTAACTCCTTGGTGGGAGTTTTGTAAAATCATCCATGCCTGCTTGGCGGTGGTCGTATTTGAAATTCCTTCTAACATGGCCTTATCTAAACATTGATGGATAAGAGCAAGAGCTTGTTGAGCTTTCTTCCGCTTTCATTGAAGATCGAGCCTCCTTTTGATTAGGAGTTAACGAAGCTTCATCAAGACACTCCCCCATAGCCTCTATCTATGATCTTCCATTCATCTTGCGAACCAAGGAAAGCTTTCACACGTATGCACCAATTTTCACAACTCTTTTTTTTTTAAGTTGAGAGAATTGAAATGAAAATATATAATGCGTTATATCTCAGGAATATCAAGCAATAGGGAATCTGATGCCAATTTGTTGGAATATACGATGTGAAATATTTAGAGAGTGTAATGACGAGAACGAGTACTTAAAAACTTTTCTTTTCACTTACAAAATACAAGACTTGCATACGTATTTATAGGAGTCACATGAGTCACATGCAAACATATATAGATCACATACAAGTAAATTACTATCTCCTATTTATGCCCGTTGAACTTCGGTATTGGGCTTCCTTAAATCAAAATATTGTATTTGACAAAAGGATATTAAAATGCTCCTCCATGCATGTAAGCTCCGGCATCAGTCCCATAGAAGTGATCTGTGGGAGACAGTGGTTCATCAATACTGTGTTGGGGTATTTGAAGCGATGAGATATTATAATCGCTCGCCATTCCTTGGTTGGACTCGTTCGATTCAAAACAGATCAGGTGTTGGCCTCTTGCAGGCCACAACGGCATAGGTTGCGTATTGCATGTATGCTCCTCCGTGAGGGTGACTTCGTACTCGGCTGGAAAGCCGACAGTCCTTTGTTGCACTCGCTTTTTCGCCTTGCAGCCGCTGTAAGTGCATCTGTAGTAGCATCTACAATTCAAAATCAACGTATATATATTCAGTATATAATGACTGAAAGCACAAATGCTCATAAAAATGTTTGTTAATTGATGGTAAAAGCTCAATATTATGCATGGTGAGGGGCTATAACAAACCTTGGATGCTGAGCATTCTGAATATTCTTCTGTCCATATTTCCTCCACTGATAACCATCACCAAATGGCGAGTCTGTGATTGCTTTCTTCACATTCAGTTCTGGGCTGCTTTCCAAAGTTAAATAGAGTCACTTAAGGTTCAGTTTTCTAATAGGATATATACTTAATTTCAACGTTAGCCAAATCGGGCTGTGTTAATTACCGTCTTGATTGATCCCTTGGACTCGGTTCTTCTGATCGTGAACGCTTCGTTCCCTTACCCATGGCTTCTTCGGACTCCAAGCAGGAGAGGGCGGCATTGATTGATTGGCTTACTTGCCCGCATATCTCGCTGACGAGGCCGGATTGATCGTCGGCAACGAACCACAGCTCGCTAAGGAGATCCAGTCCTTTGTTGAGCTCTTGGATGGCCGTTTGCTTGTCCAACGTACCCTTCTCCATCTCCAGTAAGTGTGGAGTGTTGAGCCTCTGAAGATACTTAGATGAGACTGTGCCCCTTTATTGATACTATGTTTAGGTTTGCAATGAAGATTCTTGGAATTCGGGGGCTTTCAAGGACCAATGTAACAAATATAGAAGGACCTCAGGACTGCATCCAGGCTCCTCTGGAGTCCTCTCTTGTGTGAATTTGAACTCTGAAAAGCGCGTAAGGTCGTTGGTCCAACTGATGGACTGAAGGCACGCTGCTCGGACCGGTACCAGTCGTTGATGTTAACATATGAACTTTGGCCACCCAAGTAAACATTATAGGTTAATTGTGGCCCCTTGCATGGCTTCCAACAAAGTAAGAGACTTCGTGCGATGGTGTTGTCTGGCTTCGTAAGTGGCAGTCCAAATCAGTACGCGGATGCTTTCGTCCGTTTGTATCTGCACAACGTATGCAACTCTTACGTTCGTTACTGTTGATGCATGGGAAAAATCCACGGAACAATAAATTTGTATTGACGATATCAATGTTACAATGATCTCGGGTGACGCAGACAAATGGAAAGAGGATTTGACGAGCTATCTCGTTCATGATAGGGATGACGATCCAATCTATAGGGGCGCTGCATGCCAAGCTATCTACTGGATGACGAGCTTTGATCCAAACAAGGAAGGCGCTTATGGAAGCCGAACCGAACTATCGCCGATCTATTGAAGAGTTCAACGATGATATGGACGACGCGGATGAAGACAAGCCAAACTTGAGCCAATTATCTCTCGTATCGCCATCCGAGCTATCCTTGACGGTAACGAACTATTTGCTTGTATGCAACATTAACAGCTCATCAGGGGGGGTTGGCCGGCTTGGGTACGACCCATGCCCCCTCTGATGCTTAATTTAGCCTCGCGAGCCCCGCTTAAGTTGAACGGGGGCGATACGATATCGGAGCTCATCCGGGGGGGGGGGGGGGGGGGGGGGGTCGGCCGCCTGGCGGCTTAACTTAAGATCCTACACTCGCCTAGTGGTGATGAACTAGCATCAACACGTTCGGGACGTCACGTTCGATTTTCTGGACCTTGTCTGGTATTTTTCTAAGGCCTATAGGGTTTATTATGAATTTTAGTCTTAAAACACATACTATATATATACGCGTATATATACGTATACCTATACATTAAAACCCATACCCTTCCCTTTCTCCTTCGCGATGCATGGCTGGGGGTGCGTTCTCAACATCGTGGCAGCGTGTCATCGGAGGGGGACGCAGTTGGTGCGGTCGACAACGTCGGATGGCGGAGAGGTGGTGGAGGCGGTGGCGTGATCCGGCGGAGCGGCGCTGCACTGGTGGAGGCATGGAACGGGACAGAGCTGGTAGCGGGGGTTGTGGGCGTCGCCGACGGTGACTATGGGCAGCGGCGAGGTCGGCGGATGTCGGTGGGGGTCGAGGACAGTGCGACGGACCCGATGGCAGCGTCAGGAAGGGCTCATGGTGGCGGGGAACGGTGGAGAGGCCATGGCAGCGTGGGGGGCTTGCGGGGGTGTTTGGTGGCTGCTGCGGGCTGCTGCGGTCGTTAAGAATGGCAACGGATCGATGCAGAGGGCGGCGGAGCGGAGCTCCAGGCGGCGACGCACTCTGACGAGGGAGAGGGTGAACGAGATGGGGGGAGGGGGTGAGAGAGTGGGAGAGAGTTCTGCAATTAATAATTTTTGTTATTATTAGAAGTAAACGTGGATTAGACGGGTTATTTATAGGGCTAATGGGTTGATGAACACACTATTAGCCATTAATATGGTGGTTAGAACTTTTTGACTAAGATTAGAAAAAATATTAAAATGTGGAAACGTGTTAAACGTTAAATGGATTAAAGTAATTAGTAACTAGGTTAAAGTAATTAGTAAATAAATACTATATGATTATATATATGATTATATTGAAATACCATTTTTATACAAACGACTCCGAAAAATTACGAAAAAATTGCCACAGGTTCGTATCGTTACGAGGATCATGAATATGAAGTCAAATTTAAGGTTTGAGTGACGAAAAAATAGAAAAAAAAAATCATTTACTCATTTTTGAAATCGTTTGAAATTGTCTTTGTTACGGAAAAACGTGCACTGTGAAAACTGGCCGTTACCTTCTACACTCCTTACAAAAATTCCGTCCTCTGAATTTAAAAGACCGATCATTGCCTAAGAAATTAAACGATAATGGGAAGGCTTGATGAATGATAACGACATAGGAAATAAGTTGTGTTTCAGAGTGTTTTCTCACTACAAAGCGTTGACCGTGGATAACCCGGTCAACGTGGTCAAGGGGCCCGCTTGGGTCCCTCGGGCGAGTCGAGTTGATGCAATGGAGGCTCGAGTCGGACCAGCAGGCGACGTAGAGCGCGTCGCCTGGATTGAATCGGGGTCCTCGACCGTTGGTAGGGCGAGGGGTAGCCTCGGCCCGGGTCGAGTCGCTCGGCCTCGGTCGGTTGCGCTCGGCCTCGGCGGTCGGACGACGAGGGGAAGCCTCAATCGTCCCGCTGGTTGCGTGGTCGGCGAGGGGCGGAGGGGAAGCCTCAGCCCGTGGATCTAATGCCCTCCTGCGTAGACGAGGACACTCGTCAGGGGGCCGGACCTTGGTTCCGGCCAAATCCCCTCCGATGCCTAAGTCAGACAGAGATCTGAAAGAGGAGGCCCGGCGGAGACGGTTCGACTCGTGAGGAGATCGGAACGGCGTCTCACGGCGCGAGCGGGGGAGGAAGGAAATGAAATGGGGGAACTAGGTCGTTGATGGAGTACCTTAGGTTCTAGATACCTGAGAGGCGGTCCCCTGCTTCGTCGTCTTCCTAGCCCTTTTATAGAGCTCCCAGCGTGATTGTCTCTGGCCCACGTCCCCTGCCCGCCCTCAATCGTGCCCCCTCAATCCCCCCCCCCCGCCGCCGCCGCTCCTTACGCCATGCCAGCACCTCCCCATTACCGCCATTTAGTGGTCGCGCAACCGGGGGAGCGGTTATTGCAGGAGTGGGCGAGTGACCAGCGGGTTATCGGGGCCGGGTCGGATCGACATTCGAGAGGGTCCCTTATAGGGCCTTGTGGGATGGGCTTGAAGGCGCAGATGTCGGGCTCCTGGGCTCGTGTCTTTTGGGTCTCGGTCAAATAGGCGTAACAATTGCCCCCATCGGTCGGGTTGATCGGCTTCAGCCGGTTCGGCTCGGCCGATGTGACTTCTGCCGATTTTGACATGCTCGCCAGTCGATGCCGACTCATTTATTAGTTGTCATCATGAGTTGGCCCGTTCGATATTTCTAAGGTGCGGGCTCCGAAGCGTCGTCGTTCTTCTGATGCCGCCACGTGTAGTTGCAAGCTTATCCCCACCGTTTGTGGGGTTGTCTTCAGTTGAGAAGCTGAGGGATTCGAGCGCCGCCATCGGTGGGGTCGGTCGGCCTCGGCTAGCTCGGTACAACCGCTGTGCCTCCTGGGGTTTCGGGTGGTGCTTCAGTCGAGGCGTGGTCACAAATGTAGGTCATGATGAGGCAGGTCGATTGGACTTCCCTTGGCGTCGATTTCGAAACGTCGCCGGTTCTTCGAGGCCTGCCACGCGTTCTTGTTAAGCGCTTCAAATTCACCCCTGCGTCCGGTATATAAGATCCCCAGCCGCGTTGATCTCCACTTCTCTCTTGCTCTTCCCATTGTTCTTGGCTTTCCCCAACTCGGAGTTTCCCGTCGCTTTCGCTTCCTTGTCTTCTCCAAACTAGTTAAAAGGTAATTCCTTTCTCGCTTTCGTCTTTATGGCTGCTCTTAGGATAGGCAGTTCTGGTCAAGGGGCGAGGGATTCTCCGGAGTTCAGGCGGGGCGATCCCCGGCTAGTGGGATCAGGCTCCTCCACTGGGAGTCGGTCCCTCCGAGACAAGGGGAAGGAGAAGAAATTCCCAGACTACGCCTGTGATGACGTGGCGTCGGCTGCCGTGCGTCTTAACGTGCCCCCGATTGTCCTCCGAACGCTGTCGAGGACCGTTCCTTCGGCGGTTACGGAGATCCGGGAAAGGTATCTCTGCTTCCCGTACGATGTCCGGGTTCCATTCGTCGACGAGCGGATTTGCCTTCCGAGGGGCAATGAAGTCGGTGTCTACGTCGAAATGTTTCGCCTGGGTCTTCGTTTCCCGCTCAATCCCTTCCTTATCCAGGTCATGGAGTATCTCATGGTGCCGCTTTGCCAGTTTACCCCTTGCTCGATTGCGGTACTGACGGGCTTCGCCACGCTCTGCTGCACCCGCGGCCTGGAGCCGTCTCTCCCCCTTCTCTTCCATTTTTACCAGATCTAGACGGTCGGCCCGGGGTTATGGCTGCAGCTCCGAGCCCGCTCGAGGAGGGAATGCCTGATCGGGCTGCCCCGCTGGTCGGGGGATTGGAGTTCAGATTACGTCTTTGTGGTCTTCCTGGGGGATGCCCAGATTTTGACAAGTTGGGGCGGTTCTGTCCAGCATCGCCCGTCGCTAGCTCTCTCAGACGTCGACCGGGAAGCTGCCGCGCTGCTGTCGACCCTCCCCTTGGAGTCAAAGTCCATCTGGTCCTTGTTGGACGACCTACTCTTGAAGGCCGTCTTGTGGTCTCCGGGTAGGTCGCCTTTTCCGTCTTGAATCGCCCTGTTACTCATCCTGATTTTGGTTTCCCTTGCAGGGATGGCTGGCCGCGAGTTCGTCCGTGATGTCGATGAACTGATCCGCCGCGGAGCTGCTCGGAGCCGAGGTAGTACCTCCGGAAGTGCGCCTTGGCGTACCGTTGAGGAGGAAGTGCGCCGAGCCGAGCCTTCCGTGGGTAAGGTGGTGGCCGCGCCTCCCGCCTCTTCTTCTGGCGATCCCCTTCCCGGGGTGGTCACAAGGGCCGGACCGGCCCCGTCAGCCCATGAGGCAGGGGATAAAGACGGGTCCGGTGCAGTCCCTCCTGCCCTTGGCGCGCCCCCTCAGGTTTCCGAGGGTGGGGATGGTGCGAGGCAGAAGCGTTCCCCTCCGACGCCTTCGGTGCCCCACGGAGGGAAGAAGAGGAAGGTGGACACGGATCCCTCCAGTCCGGCGGGTTCCGCGCTTCCTGTGGCGACCACCGGGGATCCTTCGGTAGCCTTGTCGACCACCCCCCTCGCAGCGTCCTCGCCCGTATCACCGGGGATCGGGGCCTTGTTGGCGAGCAATATGGCTTCCCTTGTCGTCCCTGGGAGTTCGATGTTTGTCGACCGAGCCTTGGCCCAGCAGGTTGCCGAGGTTTCCGTCCCTCCCCGGGATCGCAACCTCCTCAAGAAGATCCCTGCCGACAAGATGTCGGATTCCTTGGTCTGGATCCTTCAACAGGTTCGGTTATCTTGCTATCCTCTCCTTCCTTTTATCCTCTTCTTAGCCCATGTCTCGTCTTTCCAGGGTTCAGCGCTCGCCGTGGAGTTGCAGTGTCGAGCCGTCCGCTTGAGGGAGCTGGAGGAGTCCTCCATGAGGGCCCAGGAGCGGGCCGGGGCGGCGGAGGTGGCCATGACGGAGGCCCAGAAGGAGTCTCGGCGTCTCAAGCTCCGTGTGGCCGAGTTGGAGGGGCGAGTGGGTGACCTCCAGGGAAAGCTGGATGACGTCCGTCAGTCGGCTGAGGAAGCGGCGGAGTCGTTCCGCCTGGAGAGGGAGGAGCTTCAGAGGGAGCTGTCGGATCGGCGTCAGGTGACGCGGCTCGCAGAGGAGGTGGAGAGGGGCGTCGTCGAGACCCTGGGGAAGAGGATCTTCGAGGTTCTCAGGGAGGCCTTCGGTGCGTATGAAGACCTCATCGCCCCCCGGATCGTCGAAGTCGTCCAGTCTTCCTTCCGGGAATGTGCGGAGCGTGTTCGGCAAGCCCCTCCGCCGGTCGATCCCCCTCGCTTCGAGCAGGGCGAAGTGCCCGAGGATGTGTCCTCCCGAGCCCGGGCTCCCTAAGCCGTCCCTCCCAGCCTTATCCTCAAATTTTTTAGCATCCGCTTCGCTTTGGGCCAGTCTACTTGAAATGGATCCCTGGCCCCCGCTATCTCCTTCGGCTTCGCTACCGGCTCCGTGGCCAATAATTGCTGGTTGCATGGCTGCTGGCTTGGGATAACTACTTTGGGTCTTTTGTCAACCAATTTTGCTCTGTCGGTGTCGATCCAGCTTCTGTAGGTGATGAACTCTGTCATTCGTCGTGAGTGGATTATTTGTAGAGTGTCTCCTTCGCCTTGATTCCCTGTAAATAAGACACGTTTTTGTACCCTGGTTAACTATTATAAACGAAATTGACTTACTCGGATTTCTCGTGTATTTTGCGTTGCTGCCTCGTTCTTGGCCTAGGATTGGATGACGTTCGCGTCGGCTGGGGGAATTGCCCCCAGACTTATGGGCGCAGGAGTCGGTCGGCGAAGGCAAAACTCCTCGGCTTAGTTCCGGTCGGCGTCCGTGCCTGCTGGGGGAACTGCCCCAGACTTATGAGCGCAGGAGTCGGTCTGCGAGGGCAAAGTCCCTCGACTTAGAACTGGTCGGCGTTCACGCTGGCTGGGGGAATTGCCCCAGACTTATGAGCGCAGGAGTCGGTCGGCGAGGGCGAAGCTCCTGGCTTAGGACCGGTCGGCGTCCGTGCCTGCTGGGGGAACTGCCCCCAGACTTATGAGTGCAGGAGTCGGTCGGCGAGGGCAAAGCTCCTCGGCTTAGGTCCGGTCGGTGTCCGTGCCTGCTGGGGGAACTGCCCTAGACTTATGAGCGCAGGAGTTGGTCTGCGAGGGCAAAGTCCCTCGACTTAGAACCGGTCGGCGTTCGCGCTGGCTGGGGGAATTGCCCTCAGACTTATGAGCGCAGGAGTCGGTCGGCGAGGGCGAAGCTCCTCGGCTTAGGACCGGTCGGTGTCCGTGCCTGCTGGGGGAACTGCCCCCAGACTTATGAGCGCAGGAGTCGGTCGGCGAGGGCAAAGCTCCTCGGATTAGGACCGGTTGGCGTCCGTGCCTGCTGGGGGAACTGCCCCCAGACTTACGAGCGCGGGATTCGGTCGGCGAGGGCAAAGCTCCTCGGCTTAGGACCGGTCGGCGTCCGCGCTGGCTGGGAGAATTGCCCCCAGGCTTCCAAGCGCAGGAGTCGGTCGGCGAGGGCAGTGTCCCCCTTCCTCCTCCAGTGAGGCCGCGGCCTTCATTCTTTTGCACTATTAGTGAAATGTCAATTCCGTCGAGGATTTAAGAAAAGACAAAAAGGGAATGCAATTGTACTCTTAAGAGCCCTGTCGGACTGGTACATTTGGAGGGAAGGAAATAGGGAATAAAGCTGGACAGAGGGATGTAAACCTAGATAATCCCCTCGGACCAGGCTACGACTGGGGGAGAGAGCTCGCCCGCTCACTCTACGATGCGAAGGGGTCCTTGGACGGTGTTGATCTTCTTCCCCTTGTCCGGCTGCATGGAGGTCCCTTCCCCATGGGCCGGCTCGTCGGCTAAGTTCCTGGCATGCCCCGGACTCATCAGCTTCTCAATGTCCTTCTTCAAGTGCCAGCAGTCTTCAGTGTCGTGGTCGTCATCCTTGTGGTACTTGCAGTATTTTTCCTTCTTCCCACCTCTTTTTGCCCTCGGTGGGGGGCGATCAGTGCGTTCTTCCTTCTGCACTTAGGCGAGGACGGCGTCTGGGGTGACGTCTCTCGCACCTTCTCCGCGCTGCCTGTTCCTCGGCCTCTTCTCGGTCAGGTATCCTTCGGGACTGCCTCGTCCGTTGTCGCCGCGCTTGGACCCTCGAGTGGCTTTTCCTGCATCCACGGCCAAGGCCTCCTCGGTCAACATGAAGCGCTCGGCCCTTGCCATGATCCCGGGGAGGTCCTTCGGGGGATCGTTGTGCAGGGACTTCTTGAGGCCTCTGTGGCGAAGCCCTTTCTTAAGGGCCATTTGGACCACCAGGTCGGGAGGGCTGTTCACGTTCAGCCTCTCCGCATTGAAGCGGCGCATGAACTGCCGGAGCGGCTCGGCCGGGCCTTGCACTATGTTGAACAGATGTTCAGCATCAGGCTTGATCTGCCTCCCTGCCATGAACTGCTTGCAAAACAACTGGGTGAGTTCCTCAAAGCTGTTGATGGAGCGGCTAGGCAGGCTGCGGTACCAGGTCCTCGCCACTCCCCTGAGAGTAGAATAGAAGCCTCGGCAGAGCAGGTCATCGTCAGCTCCTTGGAAGGACATGTCCCCCTCGTAGTCCATTACGTGGTGTCCCGGGTCCCCTATCCCGTCGTACTTCCCCAGCGCCGGGATCCTGAATCGAGATGGGACCCGTGCGTCAGTTATTCTCCGTGATAGGGGGCATCGGTCTCCGTGGATGCCTCCGGGGATTCGATAGTCGCCTGCCTCTGGCTCGTTCGGTGGCGGAGGGTGCACAGGCGCCGACGGGGCTGGCTCCGCGGCCCTCGCCACGCTGGGGGTCGGGCTGACCCGGCGCTCCCGGCTCCTCCGGCGGGAGCTCCTGCTCCGCCGTGATCGGTCTCTCGAGTGGTGTCGTTCGCTTCTCCTGCGGCGGGACGACCGTGACCGATGAGATGATGCAGTCATCGACTCGCCCTCCGTCCCTTCGGTTTCTCTTCGGCTCCTTTCATGATAAGGGGAGGAGGTGCGTGATCTCGCCTGACGGGAGTCGGACAGCGTGAACCGCCGATCCGCGTTCGGCTTTTTGGTCCCGTGTTCGTCGACCACGGCGGACCGCAAGAGCGGGGGACCCCCCGCCCATCGATGGCCATCGCCCAACGTGCCTCCGTTGGATGGTGCAGGGCCGACGAGCTGATGTACCGTCGCGACCAACGTCTGGAGGCTCGCGTTGGTCTCCTGAGCCAGGGCACGGAGCTGTCCCTGTGTGGCCAGTCCTGAGCCGCCGGTTTCTTCGGTTGAGGGGTCGGGGTGATCGCCGACGGGTGTGTCTTCGAGGTTGCCGTTGGATGCGCCGTTCACCTCCTCTGGGATGGGGGGCATGCGCTTCCTTCCATTGCTGGCTCGTGCCATTGTTGGTGTGGTTTGCTTCTTCGTGGGACGGTTTTCGGTTCCCACAGACGGCGCCAGATGTTTCAGAGTGTTTTCTCACTACAAAGCGTTGACCGTGGATAACCCGGTCAACGTGGTCAAGGGGCCCGCTTGGGTCCCTCGGGCGAGTCGAGTTGATGCAATGGAGGCTCGAGTCGGACCAGCAGGCGACGTAGAGTGCGTCGCCTGGATTGAATCGGGGTCCTCGACCGTTGGTAGGGCGAGGGGTAGCCTCGGCCCGGGTCGAGTCGCTCGGCCTCGGTTGGTTGCGTTCGGCCTCGGCGGTCGGACGACGAGGGGAAGCCTCAATCGTCCCACTGGTTGCGTGGTCGGCGAGGGGCGGAGGGGAAGCCTCGGCCCGTGGATCTAATGCCCTCCTGCGTAGACGAGGACACTCGTCAGGGGGCCGGACCTTGGTTCCGGTCAAATCCCCTCCAATGCCTAAGTCAGACAGAGATCTGAAAGAGGAGGCCCGGCGGAGACGGTTCGACTCGTGAGGAGATCGGAACGGCGTCTCACGGTGCGAGCGGGGGGAGGAAGGAAATGAAATGGGGGAACTAGGTCGTTGATGGAGTACCTTAGGTTCTAGATACCTGAGAGGCGGTCCCCTGCTTCGTCGTCTTCCTAGCCCTTTTATAGAGCTCCCAGCGTGATTGTCTCTGGCCCACGTCCCCTGCCCGCCCTCAATCGTGCCCCCTCAATCCGCCCCCCCCGCCGCCGCTCCTTACGCCATGCCAGCACCTCCCCATTACCGCCATTTAGTGGTCGCGCAACCGGGGGAGCGGTTATTGCAGGAGTGGGCGAGTGACCAGCGGGTTATCGGGGCCGGGTCGGATCGACATTCGAGAGGGTCCCTTATAGGGCCTTGTGGGATAGGCTTGAAGGCGCAGATGTCGGGCTCCTGGGCTCGTGTCTTTTGGGTCTCGGTCAAATAGGCGTAACAAGTTGTTAATAACATGAAATATAATGTGATATCATAGCATCAAGAAAATAAGAGATGTTATATATGAATACATACTATTAACATCCACCATAGCTTTCGTAGCTAGTCCTAATACTATTATCATTATAATGGCTACCTTGATTTCTCAAGTAGACGGAGTTACGATGAGTAATGGTATGAGATACTATTGCAAGAGCTACGTCTGAACCATTGATTGCAGATGAACGAGTGTAATATTAAAAGCGATAATTCATACCTCTAATCGCTTGGCTGATGGCTTCGGTATCTTCTGCGATCATTGTGTAGGCTTGTCATCTCGGTGGTGGAGCCTGTTGTTGAGCTCATTGGAACACCTTCTGTCGAGTGGGAAGTGGTGGTGGTTGAGAAGCATCCTCGACGGGGGTAGCAGCTAGGGCAGTGGTAGCAGTTCGTGTTCTTGCGTCTGGGCAATCCTTAGCAAGGTGATCTTTTGACCCGCAAATCAAGCAGAGATTCAGGTACCATCGGCACTCTGATTTCATATGTCCAGGCCTACCACAATGGTGACACACTGGACGTTGTGATGGTGCATGTCTCTTGAATTGAGTCTGCTGGACTGGACGATGCATCTGGTTGGATGAAGGTTGACGGCTGGGTCTGGCAGTAGTTGTTGGAGGTGGCGACCTTCTAGGAGGGGCAGCTATGGACTGCACTCGCTTCTCTTCTCTTTCGATAAATTCATGCTCGCGAGCTGCAGCTAGGACTTCAGTATGTGTATACAGTTTGCATTCGACCATGTTCCATCGAATCGCGATGTTCATTCCTTGCTGAAAGCGTTGTGCCCGAGTCAAAGGGGTATTAACCATTCCTGGAGCGAATCGGCTGAGCATGGTGAACTTAGCATCATATTGTTCCACTGTCATGGAACCTTGCTTCAAATTGATGAACTGTGCATGCAGTTTCATATGTGCCTCAGGCAAGAAGTACTGGGTGTTGAAGTGATCGGTGAATGTCGCCCAACCAATTGGTCGTTGCAAGCGATGTTCAGCTGAATTCCACCAAATCTAAGCTCCGTCAGTCAGTTGCAACTTAGCAGTGTCCACTCATGCATATTCTACGATCTGAGCTGCTCTTAAGTCCTCATCAGTGCTTTGCAACCACTCTTCAGCCTTCAGAGGACCGTCCAACCCATTCCAAGGCGTTGGGCAAAGCAACCTGAATTTTTGTATTCCTCCTTCGCGCTTGTGTTCTCTCGTAGGGCTTGAATAAGCTCTCACAGTGCGACATCAGATATTTGGTGCACCGTGGGAGGTGGTCCGTTGTTGTTTTGGTTGCAAGCTCCAGACACATCGCTCCATTAGGACTATCAGAAGTGTTTCTGTCCATCGTTTGGATGTCACACCTGCATACATAGGAAACCGTCAGCATCGTTGAGTATTATATACAGTATATACTGATCTTACTATATTGCTCACGAGGTATTTTGTACGGACCTGCGTGGGCCACCAAACTTGTAACGACCCGCTCTCGGAGGGCCATTACTTATTTGATTACATTTGCAGGTCTACAGATCAGCAGTGAAAACAATATAGCCATGATGCAGAGATGTACAAAAATACTCAAACCAACGTACATTTTATTATTACAACCCATACAGAAAGAACATCACACAACAGCACTCTCACACTGAATACATGAAAGGAAATACTGAAGTGAAATACATATGAAGTAGGTCACACACACACACAATTCTAAGTCTAAATGTCGGTAGTCTCAAGGTCGAACTCTGCCTCTGCGAACTCAGGAGCACCTACGTCAAACTGTGCGTCGTCTGAGGTGCCACGAAGATGGAACATGTTACGACCTAAAGATCGTGATAGCCCGACTTTCTATCCCCAGGTCACCAAACATCTTACCTACGTCATTCTTCCATCCCGGAGGCCGACGGGCCCAGCGCCAGGGTGCCAATCCTGCGACTTCAGCGACCATGCACTTAACTCACCCACAACGGGCGCCAGGCTACCCCGGAGCCCGACCCGGCTGAAGGAAGGGCGCATCCTACTATGGGCGGTGGCGGAGCCGCACTCCTCCAGGGTCCCGGTCACTGCCCGACTCGCCTCCCCACCAGCTCGTCGGAAACAACGTGCAAAGCGCGTGGCCGGACAATGTGCCCTCCATCCGGGATGACCTGGCGACCCCATCGGTAGTGCCGTACCTCAGACGCGCACCGACGACTCTTTGGCACATCGGACACGACAAACAACCTAGTACAAAGGACACTACTGACACTAACACCGCCCGACCATCTGACAAAGCACCCCCTGGCTGCTGCACCCCCAGACACTTAATGCTTTCGGCCCTGACACCCTGACAAAAGCACCCCTGGCCATTGCGCCGTATGATAAAAGCGTGGCTGATACTCCTGTTCCTGACATCCTCGTCCGAAGCTTCCGATGACAGCAAGTTCAGATCAGTGATCGCGCCCCGGATACACGTCCCGGGACGACGATTGTAGTTTTACCGCAAGCGCACGGTCAAGTGGCGAGCGGGTATCGAACACGAGGAGGTGGTGTTGGCTCCAATCTATCATAGGTTGGTTTGACTACGAATGTTTTATTGGTGGAGATGGCTATGGTATGATGTAGTGGCAATGGTGATGGATGTCGGTGTCGGAGATAGAGAAATTGGTCAAATGTCGATTCAAATGCAATATAATAAAAGTGTCTAGGGCTAGGGAATCCCCACTATGGACCGTCATTCGTCATTGTGAATAGTGAATCTCAATATTACTAGACTTGTGTTGAGGTGAACTAGTCGCAACTTAATGTGGAACCAAGCTCACGCTCTCGCGCTGTTGCCGGTCTATAACAAACCTAGGTTAGGGCCCAATCTCTTGCAAACCCTAACCTAAGCCACTAGCATGAGGATCGACATCATCGTCCAATCGCCCCTCGAGCCCACTCTCGTGCAAACTCGAGTTACGATCTAGGTTGTGATAGTTCGTATTCGTCCAATCTCTTGCAAACGAATATGTGTATAGATTTACAATTAAAAATCCTAGCTTTGGTCCAATCTCTTGCAAACCAAATCTAGAGAAACCCAATTGTAAACCTAAATCGAATATCTAGGCCTTCCCATCGATTAGAATCCAATCTCTTGCAAATCCCAAATCGATGGAAATCCCTAGCTATCCGTAGTAAATCAATCACAACCTAACCTCCAAGCAATTCTAGCAATTTAGAAATTCATTCATCACAAATATGAAATTAGATCCATAGGGTTCATCCCCAAACCCTAGAACAACAAATCTACTCTAGCATAGCAATAAGGATATGAGAATCAATAGAAATCATTGCTTGCATACAAAAAGATAGAAAAACAAAGATTCAAATAAAAAAAGAAAATACTTAGCTTTAATGAAGATCTTCAATCCAAAATACAAGCTTTTAGACCCAAGAGGGGGCCTAGGACATGGCCTAACCTCTAAAATAAATCCTAAGAAAAACATATGGGAACTAAGAAAACATAATGGGGATCCTCTCTAATGGTGGCTACAAACCCCTTAAATACTCCCCCAAAACCCTAGCAAGAAACCCTAGAAAACCCCTCAAATTCGTGCCCAAAAACAGCCCAAACCGCAACTTAAAATCTGGGCCCAGGCCGCACTCGGCCGAGTGGAATATGTGACCCGGCCGAGTGACACTGACATGCAAATTCCAGCACTGTAGCATCAACTTGCAGAAATTCCCCAGATTTCATCCGACCTCCGATTTACGCGTTCTTGGCGGCGTTGGAACCGTCATGAAGTCTACTATCCATAAAAAATATGAGAAAAATACTTTGATTGCTGGAATGATAGCAGATTTCAAAAGAGTGAGAGGCTGTCTGAAAATCTGGGCGCTGCATGTCCTCGGCATCACTCGGCCGAGTTGACTTCTATACTCGGTCGAGTGGGCTTCTCTACTCGGTCGAGTGATAGACCCTATAAAATTCCAGTAAGTTAGGGGTCTTGGGGGGCCTGTCTTCGGAGGTGACTCGGCCGAGTGGCTTTACTCACTCGGCCGAGGGGCATTAGGTAATCGGCCGAGTCGGAACCCTCAATTGCCTGACGGATTCCAGTAAGTCTGGGATTTTTGCTTGCCGTCGTCGTGATGCCACTCGGGCGAGTGGTGTCTCCAAGCTCGGCCGAGTGGGATGTCGATGCTCGGCCGAGTGCACGCTGATACTCAATCTGCTGCGTGTCCGATCTGGCCGGTCGAGCGGGCTTGTTTGCTCGGCCGAGTGACTCCTTCACTCGGCCGAGTGGCATGCTGAAAATGCCCAATCTTCTCCGTTTCTCCTCCTCTTCGCTCCTACGGAGTTCCTTCTTCTTCCACCCGTCTCCCATCGCCGAATAGCCCTGAAAAGAGCCTTGGGTGACGCTCTGGAGTGGGTGCAAGTCCCTTAAGCTCCTTTTTGCTCCCGATCGCTCCATATTTCCTGAAATCCGACAAAAACAAGAAATAGTGAAAAGTAACACAATATCATCGAATAATCGTGAAAATCGCAATATGAGCAACCGAAATGGCATGCAAATATGTAGAAGAAAGGTGTAAAATATGGACCGATCAAAATCCCCCAAGCTTGCCTCTTACTCGTCCTCGAGGAAGAAAAGTAGAGAGACGAACTCGGGAGATGAAAACAAAGAAAATGAAATGGAGAAGAAAGAACACGAGGTGGAAGGGGTCGCTAGATCATTCTCTCAGATCTCAAGCCATAAGCTACACATCACGATAACTTGGAAAATACGAATCGCGTGCTATAAGGATTTCATATCTTTCATAAACATGGTACTTGCAAGCTTTTAAGATCAACAAAAGGGATTCTCTAAATTCATACAATCAATTCATATCCACATCACGCATTTCATAGAATTTAATATACAAATGTTGGCGATGCACTTTTCAATCAAAAGTTATAAATGAAGCATATAAGAAATCACACCAAGCATGCAATAGAGAATAGAATAAAAGTCATGGCATTCACATATTTATATCGATTCATAAGAAATCTCCATAACTAAGGTATTGTGCTAAGTTTCAGCATTATCAAACTTCCCCATTCGTGCACCTCTCCACTCTAATGTCGCACTCACTCATATGGTCAAATGAGTTCACCCCCCCAAGCTTAGCTTGAGGCATCGCATCTAAAGGAATATGATAGTGGAAAATGGGATTTTTGCCTTGGTTTTCCCAAGTATTTTGTGGCTCCAATAATAAGATAGAGAAACATTTTTTCTTCTTCTTTTTTTTTCTTTTTGAACTTTTTTTTTGTTTCTCACTTTTCTTTTTGGATTTTTGTAGGAGCTATTTGATTTGTATTTTTGGTTTTTGGCTCTTTTTTGGCTTTTTGGACTTTTTGGAGCTAACTTTTCTTTTGTAGGCATTTTTGGGAAATAGATGCGATATAAGTAGCTTTAGGAGGTGAACTCAAGTGACATGTAGAGAATAAAAAGATATATATGGAGAAAGAAATAATGTAACACTCGGTTCACTCTAAGATGTGCACGAACAGTTCAATAAAATAATACTTCAACTAAAACTCATATGTAAGCATGGATATTCTCAATCATCTCAATAAAAAGTGAAGTCAAGCGGTAAAGCGCACAATCATATCAAGCATGCAACAGAAGGTGAATAAGACACTAAAACTGATGCTTCAGATATACTAATGATGCGTGAATCTTGGTGCATTTCCAACAAAAGCATACTAAACACTAATCCATGCATTCAGTTTCAATTAATATCATGCATTCATATAGAGGAATCATCAAAAGAAATAGATTTGCAAGAACATGTGAATAGCAAGACTACGGAATACTCTAAGTAGCATGGCAAGGAATAATAAGCATCGTGATGGTTGCTAAAGCAATAAGAGATATCATCATACGAAATTCATCTAGCGGAAGAAGAAAAAAGGAAAATAAAGAAATAAAAAAAATAAAAGAGAGGAAATAAAAGAAAAACAAGCACACAACATGATGCATGAACACACATAAAAGGAAAATAAGATGGAAAATTCAAAAAGATGATGCAAAATTTTGAAAAAATTCTAAAAATTCCAAAAAAAAGGTAAAAATGCAACTAATGATTCTAAATGGCATGGAAATGCACTCCCCCAAGCTTAAACTTCACATTGTCCTCAATGTGATCATAATGGAAGAATATGAGGAACAACGATAATAATAGGGGGGTGAATGCAAAATGATGAAATGAATGACATGAGATCCTAAAGCAACTACATGCACATACAATGATGCATGAGAGCGCCTTCCCCCAAGCTTATACCAAACAATCCTATTCAAATGACTCGATCAATAAAATCACGATTTTGCTAAGCGTGATCAAGTCAAACAAATAAGAAAGTGAGGTTTCACTTGAAAGAAATGCTCGATGGTGGTGAGCAAAAGGATGTGACACTTCAAAATATGAAGGGGCAATTAATATATATAATGGGTTTTGGGTGTAAAAGATTTTTTTGTTGCCATCATATGAGGTGATATTTATTCAAGCAAATCTATACGGTCCTCTCGCTGTCGAGAGGATTCGAGTTTATTGAAAGCATAAAATTTCTACACTACTGGATTGATATCACCTATAGCAAAAGGCGGATCCAGTATCTTTGCCGGTGCAGGCAACTGCTCCAACTGCTCCTTCCGTGGCTCTGCCAGACGCGTGTGTCCACGGACTCCAACGAACTCCAGCAATGCATCCTCCAGCATTCCCACAAGGACTCCACCTGTACCCTGCAGAGAATAGGATGCATCAGTTCGCTGCAAAAAATTCACCCTCATAATAAAAGTATCCCAAAGAGGATCGTCTATAGAAATGTATGGAATAAATAATGGTGGACGATACTTCACTGGAAATAATCCAATATCCTCACGTGCCGTGATAGCTGTCTCCACGGTGTCTTCTCTATGCTGCTCAGGTAAATCTAGATCATAGGTGTGGACCTCATCGAGATGCTCCTCATCATCGTCAGACTCATCCCAGTGCACCTCTCGATCATATTCATATGCGTCCATGGGTGCTAACTCCTTGCTCTCCTCCTCATATACGTCCCATCGTACCTCTTGATCGTATGTACATGAGTCCTGCAAAAGGCACGATGAATCACAAAAAACATCATACACGGGAGGGAAATCAAAGATAAAGGGCGAGGGAGTAAAGAGATCTCCCTGAAGGGGAGCCATAAGCTCTGTGGGGTAGTCCTCTGCGTCAGTGGGAGGATGAGGTGGCTGCAGAAGCTCTAATGGAGGAGGATAGTGCTCGGGATCCTCATGAATGGCTGTGTCCTCGTCCCGATGCATGACCTCCTCGGTGATAAGCTCTGACTCTGTGTGTAAGGCCTCCTCAAAAGCATGCTCTGGCTCGATAGTGTGCTCATTTTCCTTCTCATCAACTATCAATGTAGGCTCTCCCTGGGATGGTGATGCTGGCTGCTCATGTGTGTCAGCTTGTGGGGATGTATCATGTGGAGGGGAATGCCCGCAAGAAATCCGAAAATATAGTCTATCCCCCTCAACTCTGACATGGATGTCCTCCTCAATTGTTCCTGCAGCTGAAACACGGTTCATAACAAAATCTGCAAATCGTAGCTCAAATGCATCACCTGCCGTAATGCTCTCTGAACCGGTGAACCTCACTGACTCCAAGAGACCCTCCAATAATCTCTGAAATGCGTCCTCCTCTGGCTGCGCATATGACTCAGTTTCTGCTTCCTTCACTGCCTCTTCGTCCATCCACTCTTCATATGTAATAGATGTATCGTAGGAAGTGGGATCGACGACGGCACATTCTGGCTCTGGTAGTAAGTCTGGCGATGCTTCTTGCCCATAAAATGAAGAAGCAGAACTGATATCTCTGGAAATCCCTTCAACCTTAAGCATGAGCATATTCATTTCAAGTTGCCTCTTCACCCGTTCCAATAGAAGGTTACCCTTTTCAAGCCCGGCTTGCACTTCAACCTGGTGTGCATGCATCTCATCAAAAAAAAAGATCCTTTGTCTCTCATCAAGCTCGGGCCAGTGCATCTCCTCAAAAAGGTATTCGCCCATCTGAGCACTCTGATCAAAATAGTATTCTCCCATCTGAGCACTCTGATCATAATAGTATTCTCCCATCTGAGCACTCTGATCAAAATAGTAATCTCCCGTCTGAGCATTCTGATCAAAATCTGTGGTCCACGTAGTATAATCCATAGCCCCTGATCAACAAAGATAAATACCTGGAGAAAAGATATCAGTGGCACAAAAGAATATAGAAATGATAATAATGGTGGCAGGGGTGAAAATTTCCTTTTTATTTATTTATTTTTTTTCGTAGTCTAATCAACCTAATTGTGACAAATTGGCACCAACGGAAACACCTCCCCGGCAACGGCGCCAAAAACTTGATCGCTCCGGGACGTACACCCAAAGAACGGTTGTAGTTTTACCGCAAGCGCACGGTATAGCGGCGAGCGGGTATCGAACACAGGGAGG
This sequence comes from Scilla litardierei, assembly GCA_030789695.1. Lineage (NCBI taxonomy): Eukaryota > Viridiplantae > Streptophyta > Magnoliopsida > Asparagales > Asparagaceae > Scilla > Scilla litardierei. The sequence goes on along the minus strand of CM061137.1, from coordinate 159,352,808 downwards.
ACGAATGACCGTGCTTGCTCCTAATCAACCTGGCTATTTAAGAATAGAGAGAATTGCCTTGGGCGATCCTGTCACAATCGTCAGACAAATGTGGAAAGTATCAAATCAAATAAAGAACGTCTAGGGAATGGGGAATCCCCGCTACTCACCGTATTTCATAAATGTGGTTCATCGGTATCAAAATCGCTAGAATAAGAATTTGGATGAACTAGTTGCAACTAAATGTGGAACCAAGCTCACGCTCTCGCGCTGTTGCCGGTCTATAGCTATCCTAGGGTCGGGTCCAATCTCTTGCAAACCCTAGCCTAGGAAAGCTAGCATTAGGATCAACATCATCGTCCAATTGCGCACCGAGCCCAATCTCTTGCAAACTCGGTCAACAATCTAAATTAGGATAGTTCCTACCCGTCCAATCTCTTGCAAACGGGTATCGGCACGGAATTGCAACCGGAGATCCTAGTATCGGTCCAATCTCTTGCAAACCGATACTTCGAAAATCTGACTCCAACCCAATTCGGATTTCTAGGGCTTCCTATCAAATTGGGATCCAATCTCTTGCAAATCCCAATTGATATGAATACCTAGCTATCAGTAGTAATTCGATCCCAATCTAATCCCTAATAATTGATTCTAGCACAATTTCTACCAATTTATCACAAATACGAAATTGGGCTTGTAGGGTTCATCCCCACGCCCCAAGACGTGGAGACTACTCACAAATCATAGCAATAGCACAAAATAATCAATGAAATAGGCAATGGAATTCATCACAACAATGATATAAACAATAAAAATAGAGTTTTTGGGGAAGAGAGATGCAAACCAATGTAGTTCTTCAATTAATCCAACAAAAATCCAAGTTTTTCCTCTTCTCCAATCACAAATAATAAAGCTAAAAAGTAGTATGAAAAAGCTGCAAAAAATCTAAAAGATGGCTCCCAAAACTAGGGTAAAAACAGGGCTTAAATAGCCCCAAAAATCGTCCAAAAATCCTGACCAAAACGCCCCTGCACAGCCTGTTTTCCGCAAATTTCGCTACAGGCAGCGCATCGCACTCGGCCGAGTGACAAAAGTCGCTCGGCCGAGTGAAAACCCTGTAATTTTCCAGTAAGTCGGGGCTTTCAGGGGTCTTCAGTTCGGAGGCGGCTCGGCCGAGTGAGTTGTCGTCACTCGGCCGATGGCTTCACTGCACTCGGGCGGACGTGGTTTGCCACTCGGCCGAGTGGGTCTTCTGAAGCTCAGGTGGCCGAAAAACAGAAACTTCGATATTTTGGAGGGGCTTCGTCTGGGCGCCACTCGGACGGACGTGGTACCGTCACTCGGCCGATGTGGACTCCGACGCTCGGCCGAGTACACATGGAAATCGTGTCTGAACGGGTCGGCCGAGCAGTGTCTCGCTGGTCAGCTGAGTGGCTCCTCCACTCGGCCGAGTGGGACACAAAAGATGCCCAATCTGATTGTTTTGGCCTCCTCGTCGCTCCTGCGACGTCCATTCTTCTTCCGCTCCTCTCCAACAGCAAAATATCCCTCGGGGAGGTCGTCGGTGGCCGTCTAGAGTAAGCGCGTCTCGAGATCACTCCAAATCGCGCCAAATCACCTGAAATGCGACAAAAACAACAAATCGTGAAAAGCATCGCAATATCGTCGATATATCGTGAAAAACATGATTTGGGCGATCTAAATGGCATGCGAATACACGGAAAAAAGGTGTAAAATGAGGAGTGATCAATCAGCACGTCGAGTCAGCATGCCAGATCAGCCCCACCTAACCGCCTTCCGTCAGGTATAAATACCCCTTCACTTATCATAGTGAGGGGGTTGGTGAATTTACTCTCAATCTTATTACTCACACACAAGAGCAAAGGTCGTCCATATCTTTGTTCTTCCACTCATAGCTCGCCACGTACGGTCTACTCACCCCCAGTCTGACCTGCGTGCCTAGCCCCCGCTTTAAGTCCTATTACTGACTTAGGCATCAGAGAGGCTAAGGGTTGGACCCCAACCCGGCCTTTCTAACGAGTTTCTCCTTGCGTAGGTTAGCTCGTCATCACCGGTCGTGCTTGCCCTCAACCTAGGCAGTTCGGCCCCCTTCATTACATCCTACCGGATTCGACGCCGTGGTTAGCTCCCGCAAAAAGTTCAGCCTCATCACCCCACTAATCACCTGTCAAATAGCCTATCCTAATCCTGTCATTAGCATAACCACCGTGCCCTTGGTTTCCCATAATATAAATTCATTGTACGCGAGTTCTACCTCGCAACAGAACCGTAGGTAAGTCACAACAATTTTAGCAATAAAAATAGAGTGGTGGAAAAGTATGGAACATGCTATGGTAAATAATTAAAGATGATCATGCAAGTGTAACAAGTAAGGTAAGGGCAGACATGCATGCAAGTGTGATAAGCGACGTAAAAGGTGATTGTACAAGTGCAAAAAGTAACGTACAAGAGCAACAACTGTGGTATGACATTTGCGATATAGTAGTAACATTTTTGCCAACATGCAGTGTGGTAACAATAGTAAGATAAGCAGGTAGATGCAGTAGCAATAAAAAGGACATGTAAGTAGTAGTAAAACTAGAAACTACGTGACTCATATAGGAAAGTATAGTGTGCGACCATTGAGCCCATCTCTTGTCACGGGGGCGCTCGCCCGGGCGGATCTCACTTCACTTTAGGCGGTAGTTCATTTTAGACGGTTGGTACGGTACGGTGCAATGTGTAGATGGACTCGTGGTCGCTCCCACACTTTCACTAATATAAGTTATCCCAAAACCCAGTGCAGTGCCAATTATCACAAGTATTCAATCTCAATAGGATAGTTCAGCATTATGTTATCATTCAATCACAACTTTTCAATGTGGTATGTTAATCAGTCTCGTTGTTCCAATACTTCATCTCGTACAACATTCTATGTGATGATTCAGCACGATATTTCAATGGCTACCAATGACAAGTATATGACATGCAACATGTGACGTGCATACTTCAACGTGAGCAATCGTGCAACAAGTGTATTAATATTTCATGCAGGTGTCCGGTGTAATGTCGTGGCATGCCTGGATGTAGGTGATAAGTATGTCAACTTGATGAGCGTGAGTTTAAGTGCGATGAATGGTCAAATTAACTCATTTAAAGTACTTAAAATCAATGGTTGCAAACTGATGATAACTGGAATTCTAACATTGATCCATGCATACACGGCCAGTCAAGTTTGGCCAAGCAGGTTACTATCCCCCCAAGCAGGGTGATCCAAACTTTGGCGCAAACGATCCTAGACATCGAGTGGTATCAATATTAATACTGTCAATTATCACATCAGCTCCATTGATTATATTAATGAGCAGTAGAGTAGTTCCCTATTTACTATGATAGTTAAACCAGTACCACTAATTGTCTTTCTTATTGAAACCCAGAAAGGAAAGGAAAGCGGATGCTAAGAAATTTGAGGATAAAGACAAGTCCAACAACTATGTTGTTGATTCCATGCTTCGAGCATGTGGTATTTCCATTAGTACACAATGTACCCAAGCAGATGGTTGCATGCTACATCTACTAAAGCTGAAAGTTGACAATGTCGTATGTTCAAGTTAATAGTCGCTCTGAGACTATAGGTTTAGTTTCATATTTAATTAGGTCTCTAGTCGTTTGTTCAAGTTAATAACCGTTCTGAAGCTATTTGTGATGTTCTATGTTCATACTAGTACACTTGCTTAACTTCTAAAACTAGAATTCAGGTGACTTACTGGTTTCGAGATTCGTCGTAGTAAGCCAGGACTAGAGCTAGAGCTTTCTAAGGTGCTCGAGCACGAGAAACGGTATCTGCAAACACAAGAAATAACCGGTTAAAGGTCACACTATTTTCTATCTATTTTCTTAACGTGTTCGTATTTTTTATAATGGCTTAAAATTCTTCAAAATATGTACTAAATATTTTTAGATAAGCTAGATGTGTGGTAAATAATTTTATATAGGAAGAAAATATTTTTCTAAAGCTCATAGGCATTTTTAAATAATTTTTAAAAGCTTAAAAACAATTTTTAGAATATAAAATGAATTTAAAAAAATAATTTTAAATAGTTATATTAAACGTTCAATAATTTCTTCAGAATGAAATACGTATCAGAATACTTCAATTAAACTGTCAAAACGAGCATCTCGTTATATACTACAACATATATTTTTTTTCATATATCAGTTTATGGGAAAAATTTAAGATATGAATTATTAAGTGAAAATACCGTAATTAGATTTTAGCTTTAGAAAAATACTGAGGAAAATATGCTCGCCTGGTGGTGATGAAACTAGCGTCAACGTGTTCGAAACGTCACGTTCGATTTTCTGGACATTGTCTAGTATTTTTCCGAGGCATATATGATATATTATGAATGTTAGTCTTAAAACACATACTATATATATATACGCGTATATATACGCATATGTATACATTAAAACCCATACCCTTCCCTCTCTCCTTCGCGATGCATGGCTGGAGGGTGCGTTCTCGACGTCGTGGCAGCGTCGTCAGAGGGAGACGCGGTTGGTGCGGTCGACGGCGTCGGAAGGCGGAGAGGTGGTGGAGGCGGTGGCGTGGTCCAGCGGAGTGACGGCGGAGCGACGCTGCACTGGCGGAGGCGTGGAGCGGGAGAGAGGTAGCGGGGGTTGTGGGCGTCGTCGACGGTGACCATGGGCGGCGGCGAGGTCGACGGATGTCGATAGGGGTCGAGGACAATGCGGCTGACCCGACGGTGGCGTCAGTCAGGATCGACGGTGGCGGGGAACGGTGGAGGGACCGTGGCAGCTTGGGGGGCTTGCGAGGGTGTTTGGTGGCTGCTGCGGGCTGCTACGGTCATTGGGAACGGCGGTGGAGCAGCGCTCCAGGCAGCGGCGCACCCTGGCTAGGGTAGGGGGGTAGAGAGTGGGAGAGAGTTCTGAAATTAATAATTTTTGTTATTATTAGAAGTAGACGAGGATTAGAGGGGTTATTTATAGGGCTAATAGGTTCATGACTCCACTATTAGCCATTAATATAGTGGTTAGAACTTTTTGACTAAGATTAGAAAAAATATTAAAACGTGGAATCGTGTTAAGCGTTTTGGGGGTTAAAGTAATTAGTAAATGGATTAAAGTAATTAGTAACTAGGTTAAAGTAATTAGTAAATAACTACTATCTAATTATATTGAAATTGTTGTAAACTTGGCGGCTATGGAGACCATAGCCCTATATTTATAGTGGTAGGGTTACATAATGGGTGGATACCCACTAACGGGTAGGCCCACCAAGAAGCCCGTTTATAACACTTCCCCTTATCCATCCATTGTTGTAAGCCATGGTGAACACTTCAGGCCATGGTGAACACTTCAGGGTTCATGAAGCTTGTTTGATCATGGGGTTGGAGATACTTCTGGATCTCTAAGTTTAAGAGTGCTTGCCTCATTAAAACCTTTGCCAAGGAAAACCCAGTGGGAAAAACCTGTGGCTAAGGGAAAAGAGTACAAGTCTCTGTAACTTCCCCTGATCGATGGATAACATCAGTGGTGGATACTTCTGGATCCTGAGTTAATGTGGCTGCCTCGTTAAAACCTTTGACTGTGGAAAACCCAGTGGGAAAAACCAACAGTCAAGGAAAAAGAGTACAGCACTACGTTAACTCCCCCTGATAAGTTCAAGCTTCAGGCTTGTACATCTCTCAGTTGTCTCATCCCAATTCCTAGTACAAGTTTTCTAAAGGTACTGCGAGGCAAAGCTTTAGTGAATAGGTCAGCCAGGTTGTTGCAGGACTGGATCTGCTGGATGTCGATCTGGTTGTCCACTTGCTGTTCATGCGTCCAGAATAGCTTGGGGGAAATGTGCTTCGTCCTGTCACCTTTGATGTAGCCACCCCGTAGTTGAGCGATGCAGGCAGCATTGTCTTCGTACATGGTAGTAGGCCCAAGATCTCCCGTCTTCAGGCCGGTGGTCTTGAGGATGTGGTTGATGACTGATCGAAGCCAGAAGCATTCTCTGCTAGCTTCGTGGATCGCGATGAGCTCAGAGTGGTTGGACGAGGTCGCTGTGGATGTCTGCTTCACGGATCTCCATGAGATGGCCGTCCCACCGTATGTGAATACGAAACCGGTCTGGGACTTTGCGGTATGTGGGTCGGACCTGTATCCCGCATCTGCGTAACCGACCAGGTCGGCGGATACACCTTTCTTGAAGTATAGTCCCATGTCTACAGACCCTTGGAGGTAGCGCAGAAGTTGTTTCACTCCGTTCCAGTGGCGCTTTGAGGGCGCTGAACTGTATCTGGCTAGTAGATTTACTGCGAACGCTATATCGGGACGCGTGCAGTTTGCCAGGTATAGGAGTGCTCCAATTGCACTTAAGTAGGGTACTTCAGGACCCAGTGTTTCCTCCCCCTCTTCCAGCGGTCGGAAGGGGTCTGTTTCAACATCCAATGATCTGACGACCATTGGTGTGCTAAGCGGATGACATTTGTCCATAAGAAAGTTCTTCAGCACTTTCTTTGTATATGTCGATTGGTGTAACAGGATTCCTCCGCTTAAATGTTCAATTTGTAGCCCTAGGCAAAACTTCGTTTTGCCGAGGTCTTTCATCTCAAAAGTCTGTGTGAGACTTTTGGATATCTCATCTATCTCTGCAGGAGATCCGATGATGTTCAAGTCGTCTACGTAGACGGCGATAATTACGAATCCTGTTCCCTTTGCTCGTATGAAGATGCAAGGGCAGACTTCATTTGTTGTGAATCCTTGTTGCACTAGGAATTCACTCAGCCTGTTGTACCACATTCTACCTGACTGTTTGAGACCATACAGTGATCTCTGGAGTTTGACAGAATAGACGTCCCGAGGTCTTTCTGTCATTTTTGTCGGTAGTTTGTATCCGTCTGGGATTTTCATGTAGATGTCCTTATCTATATTTCCGTATAGGTATGCAGTCACAACGTCCATGAGCTGCATATCCAGACCTTCCTTCGTGGATAGGCCTATGATGAAACGGAAGGTGATCGCGTCCATGACCGGAGAATAGGTATCGTCATAGTCTATTCCTGGTCGTTGGGAAAAACCTTGTGCAACAAGGCGCGCTTTATAGCGCACGATCTCATTATTCTCATTTCTTTTTCTCACGAATACCCATTTATATCCCACAGGTTTAACACCTTTTGGTGTTAGGACTACAGGTCCAAAGACTTGGCGCTTCGAGAGTGAGTCCAGCTCTACTCCTATTGCCTCGTTCCACTTTGGCCAATCCTCTCTGCGTTTACATTCTGCTAGAGAGCGTGGATCGGTCTCATCGTCGTATTCAGTGACGTGAGTGGCAATAATGAGCGCGAAGTTATCATCGATGATTGTGCTTTTTCTGTCCAGTACCTCCCCGGTACGTACATAGTTTAATGAAATTTCTCCTATATTTTCCTCTTCAGGGGTTGTTAGGAGTGGAGAGGTAGCTGGGCTGAGCTCAGCATCCTGTGGTGGTATCGTTATTGTTGCTCCAGGATTTTTCCTCTTTCGAGGATTCTTATCTTTGGAGCCTGGGGGTCGTCCTCTTTTTTGTTGAGGTACGGCCGCTTCTGCTGCAGGTGGATTGCATCCATCTTTGGGTATGTCAATCCTAGCTGGCGTATTTGCAGCAGGGACGTGTGATCTGACAATCTTCTGGTTGTCAGTGAATTTATCCGGTAAAATGTGAACTGTGTTCTGAATTTGAAGGATCTTCAGGATCTCTTCTTCACATTGATTTGTGCGCGGATCAAAATGGGATAAGGTCTTTGTGTCCCATGTAATGGTCTTTGAAGCTTCTGGCTTCTGTGTGTTAATGCCTAGTTTTGGAAAAATGCTTTCATCAAACTCACAATCTGCTAGACGCGCTTTAAAGGCGTCCCCTGTAAGGGGTTCGAGGTATCTAATGATCGATGGTGAGTCGGAACCAATATAGATACCAAGACGCCGTTGAGGACCCATCTTGGTCCTCTGCGGTGGTGCTATGGGGACATAGACAGCACATCCGAATATCCTCAAGTGAGAGATATCGGGCGGGTTCCCATATGCAAGTTGCATCGGAGAATAAGATTGACTACCTGACGGTCGTAATCTTATCAGCGATGCAGCGTGCAGTATGGCATGTCCCCATGCACATACCGGCAACTGGCATTGCATTAACAATGGTCTAGCGATCCATTGTAGTCTCTTTATGAGAGATTCGGCCAACCCGTTCTGGGTGTGAACATGAGCTACAGGATGTTCAACTTCTATGCCGGTTGCTTGGCAGTAGTCTAGGAAGACTTGTGAGGTGAATTCCCCAGCATTGTCCAGACGCAATTTCTTGATCTGGTTGTCTGGGAAATGTGCCCGCAATTTTATAATTTGTGCAAGTAGCTTTGCAAAGGCTACGTTGCGGGTGGACAAGAGGCACACATATGACCATTTTGAAGATGCGTCGATTAGTACCATGTAGTACCTGAATGGTCCACTTGCGGGGTGAATAGGCCCGCAAATGTCACCATGTATTCTCTCTAGGAAGCTTGGAGACTCAGAGTCCACCTTCAGGGTGGATGGTCTCGTAATCAATTTCCCTTTGTAACAAGGGGGGCAAGGATTTGCACCCTTCCGAAGTAGCGTCAGGCTTTTCGGATTAATTCCACGGGATTGGGATATGATGCGACGCATCATATTCCTTCCAGGGTGTCCTAGTCTATCGTGCCAGAGTTTGAATTCTGGTTGATTTTGGCACTTCTGGTGCTCCAAAGTGTTTGCTTCCATTGCTCTGATCCTTGTGTGGTAGAGACCCGACGGGAGTCCCTCGAAACGTTCGACGGTGTTTTTAGCACCGTTTTTATGGAACGTTACATCAAGGTATTCACTGTTTCCTTTGCTCACCGTTTCTAGGTGGTATCCGTTTAAGCGGATATCTTTAAAGCTCAACAGGTTCCTATGTGAGCTAGGGGAGAGAAGGGCATCTTTTATGAGTAGTTTTGTACTATTGGGGAGCATAAAATGTGCTTCCCCTGATCCTTCAATGATACTTGATGGACCGGAAATCGTATTTACGGTGCCATCGTATTTATTAATGCTTTGAAAAAAGCAGATGTCTTGGAGGATCGTGTGCGTAGACGCACTGTCCACTAGGCATTTAAAGTCCATCTATTTTAAAGAAAAGTCGCAGTATAAGGAAAAAACACAAAGGTATATACTACGAAAATTAAATTGATGTCTGAAAAAGTACTTAAAACATGCCAGAGATAAGCAGATAAATTGTTTCTCAAAAGGAAAAACTACAATGCATATAAAGTAGATAAATGTCCTCAGTCGAGCAGGTCATCGTTGGAGAAGTCCTCGGCGATGAACCTGATTGGTGCCAGGTTTTCTTGAACCGCCAGGTTTGTCTCAGCTTGCTTCTGGCTTGCTTTGTACAACTCCTGAAGGTGGCGTGGAGTACGACAATTTCTGGACCAGTGTCCAGTCATGCCACACCTGTGGCATTTATCTTCCCAGTCCTTTCTGGGGGCAGAAGTCTGGCCGTCGTCTTTTCTCTTCCACACATTTTTCTTCTTCCACTCTTGGTTGTTTCTTGGAGGGGGTCCTCGAGCCTGCTTCTTCATGGTCTTGCCCTTCTGGGGTTTGCCTTTGAAGTTGCCCCTTTTCTTCTGGAAGGAGCTGTGGTGCGCTTCAGGCGCAGGAGCAGTGCCGGTAGGGCGTGAGTTGTGGGTGGCCAGAAGGAGGTCACGATTCTGCTCTGCCATCAGAAGGCATGAGAGAAGCTCAGAGTATTTTGTGAACTTTCGTTCACGATACTGTTGCATCAGTATGACATCCTTCTCATGGAAGGATGTATACGTCTTCTCTAACATGCGTTCCTCCGTCACCTTTTCACCACACAACTTCAGGCGTGAGGTGATGCTAAAGAGTGCCGAGTTGTACTCGGCAATAGACTTGAAGTCTTGGAGACGGAGGTTCTCCCATTCATATCGCGCTCGAGGTAGGATAACATCCCTTTGATGTTTATACCTGTCCTCGAGGGCGGTCCACAACTCATACGAGTCCTCCACCGTTAGGTACTCGGCCTTCAGGGTCCGATCGATATGGCGTCTGATATAGATAATTGCTTTCGCTTTATCTATGTCAGAAACCTTATCGCCTAAGGCGATGGCGTGACTCAATCCCTGTGCTCGCAGATGGAATTTTATATCCAGCTGCCAGCTTAAGTAATTCTTTCCTGAAGCATCCAAAACGTCGAAATCGACGCTCGCAATTTTGGCCATTTATTACTCTAGCATGTAAAGAGATAGCATTAATTAGATATTTTGCGCAAAAATAAATAATCAAGCACATCAGACATAAATATTTGCTGCGTGGATCGGCTAATCACCATAAATAATTACAGTCCATTACAGTCCCAAAAAGAAAGAAAGTACAACTCGGGAACCCCCGTGGGGCCCCTATTCTTCTGGAATAGTCCTTCATCTTCTTGAAGCGTCCGCCGGGCTTGTAATTTTACAAAATTATCCTCACTACATTTTTCTCTCAAAAGGAAAATAATGCATGAAAAATAAAAATGGTGATAAACTAGCCGATCCAAAACCACAGCAAATATTAACCATTCATCGCAGGCAGTTATAATGCAGCAGGCATTATCACAGGCAGTTTATACATCGCAGGCAATTTATTTATTCATCACAGGCAGTTTATAATGGAAAATGAAATCTACCGTTTAAAAATTATTGGACCACTAGGCAACGTCATGCACCGTTAGGTTAGTTGACTAACGGCAGAGCGGTCGCAGGATCTTCTTAATTTTTAAACGTTTTTTAAAGAAAATCATAAATCCAAATATAATTTGCGATGAGTAAAAATCACATGCATTTTGGTCCAGATTTTAACGAGAAAAAAATCGCAATAAATCTGAAAAAATTTTGAAAATTCGAAAAAATTTTCTGGGTCAGAAACCCTAGTTAGGGTTTTGGGGTACTCACGCCGGGCCCGTACCCGCTACTGGCGGGCGGGCCCGTTTGCCGCAGCAGGCGGCGGGGAGGGGGGGCCCGCCGCTGCAGGCGGCGGGGAGGAGGGGGGGGCCCGCCGCGGCAGGCGGCGGGGGTTGCCCGCCGCTGCAGGCGGCGGGGAGCCCCCGCCTGCGGCGGCGGGGGTTGCCCCCGTCGCTGCAGGCGGCGGGGGTTGCCCCCGCCTGCGGCGGCGGGGGTTGCCCCCGCCGCTGGCGGCGGGGGTGCCCTGCCGCTGCAGGCGGCGGGGTTGCCCCCGCCGTTGGGGGCGGGGTTGCCCCGCCGCAGCAGGCGACGGGGAGCCCCCGCCTGCCGCGGCGGGGGTTGCCCCCGCCGATGGCGGCGGGGGTTGCCCCCGCCGATGGCGGCGGGGTTGCCCCGCCGCAGCAGGCGGCGGGGGGGGGGGGGGCCCCGCCTGCCGCGGCGGGGGTTGCCCCCGCCGATGGCGGCGGGGGATGCCCGCCGCTGCAGGCGGCGGGGAAATCCCCGCCTGTAGTGGCGGGGGGGTTCCCGCCGCCGCAGCGACGGCGGGAAGGCCCCCGCCGCTGCCGGCGACGGGGGGGGGGGTCGGTGAACCCTATTTCGGGTCGGTGAACCCTATTTCGGGTGTTGGTGATTTTTGGGGAAAAACAACGGGTAAAAATCCGATTTTTAGTGGAAAAAACCCAATTTTTTCTTCCAAAAATACGTTTTTTTAATTGAAAAAGGGTGATTTTTAGCGATAAAAACGGTGTTTTTAATCGATTGAGCCAAAAAGAATTAAATCACCACATATGCGCATATACAAAATTTAGATCTAGAGAGAAAGTTACCTCTAGATCCTACCCGCCGGATCTAGCGACGTTCGGTGAAGGAAGCCCGTTCGCGTCGCGTCCGTTCGTCGCGTCCGTCCGTCGGCAGGGGTTCGGCTTAGCTTTGAGCGTGCTGATAACGTGTTGTAAACTTGGCGGCTATGGAGACCATAGCCCTATATTTATAGTGGTAGGGTTACATAATGGGTGGATACCCACTAACGGGTAGGCCCACCAAGAAGCCCGTTTATAACAGAAATATCATTTTTTTATACAAACGACTCCGAAAAATTACGAAAAAATAGCCAAGGGTTCGTATCATTACGAGGATCAAGAATATAAAGTCAATTTTAAGGTTTGAGTGACGAAAAAATAGAAAAAAAATCATTAACTCATATTTAAAATCGTTTGAAATTGTCTTTGTTACGGAAAAACGTGCACTATGAAAACTAGCCGTTACACGAGCTCTACAACTCGTTCGGGCAGAGGTATGATCTCCCAGCTCTGCAAAGCTCCAAGGAATCAGTTTCAGTGGTCGAGCTAGCCATGTTGCAACTGAGGCCGAGCTTGGATGATGCTCGGAAGTAGGGCAGGCCTGACAAAACTTCAGATGTAGAATCAAGATGGGGCTTAGCTTGGATAAATCTGGGATCGCGCTCTGAACTAGGACAGGCCCGACCAAATTTCGGACAAAGAATCAAGCCAGGGCTGAGCTTGGATGAAGCCCAGATCGAGCTCTGAATTGGAGCAGGCCCGAGGAAATTATGGACGAGGAGTCAAGCCATGGCTGAGCTTGAACGAAGAATTGGGGTCGAAGCTTGGTCAAAAGGACCAAGCTCGGTTGCAAGCATATTCATGGGAGCATAGGTGCTCGCCGGAGTAGTTTTGCAGGCGGGCACGGGGTCAGACGGAAACTCAGTGGGTGGTCTCAGTTGGTTGGCAGGCAGCTCAGAGCTCGGAACTCGGTTGGCACCCTCAAAGCACAGTAAGTTTTGTCTTCGGCAGAGCCTGGAGCTCAAACATCAGAGCTTGGAATTCGGACATCAGTTAAGCACGACACGTTCGGTGAATGACTCGACGAGCTCAGATTGAAGCAGCAGGCCATGGATGCCTGAGAAGGGCAGATGACGGGGTCAGCATCCCCGTAAGATCGGGCCTCGGCAGGGTAACTCAGACTGCTCAGGATGCAATTGGGGCAATGGAAGCTTAGGATGCCCTGCTTCAAGTCAGACTGCACCGGCAACGTCGACGACGAACCTGATCTGGTGGGCTTGGCCTTCTGGAGGATCCAGGTAATGGTCTCACCGTCGGTCTGGTGGCATAGCTTGTGCGTCAACTGGAAAATTCGGGCGGTGCATGCAGTCGGCCGGTAAATCCTCGTTCCCCAGCCGTTGACCTGCGTGCTGGTCCATCTTCCGCCATTTCATGTTGGTTTCAACTTTCAATTTGTGATGTTATGGTTTCGGACCTTTCGGTCACCCGGAGGGGTATAGTTACCTCCTACTGGGCTAAGAGTGGTTGAGAGAAGATGGTCTGATCGAAGGAACTTTTGGTTTTAGCCCACTGACATAGCTCGGGCATGGAAATCAAGATCAGAGTTGTCCCTCTTCCTTGATAGAATATCGTCATGCCCGTCCAAAAACTTGACTGGAGTAAAATGTTGCAGTTTAAATTCTCAAGTATAGAAAGTCGGTCAAGTCGTAAACCTGGTGAGTCCAGGGTCGTATTCCACAGGGACAAACTAATCTGCAAGTTTTACAATCTGAAACTTGCTTGGAAGTGATTTAGCAATGTATGAACCACCCTTTGAAGGTGAATTTTTAGTTGGTTTTTTTTTTGTTTAAGGTAAAACGGGTACGAAAAATTACGAAAGTAACTAATGTAAAAATAATACGGTAAAAATGTGAGTGTGTTCTGTTTTAGTTAGTGTTGTAGGGTCTCATGGTAATCATTCTTCATGGGTAACTCAATCCCTCATCCATGCCAAGGTATGAGGATCGGAAGATTTAACTTTGAAAACAGTGATTTTTTAGCAAATTACAATAACATTGAATCGGTCGTTTTTCAAGATAATGGCCTATAAATAGATGAACCTCGCGGTTCATCACCCTCCTTGGGCCCCTCTACGGGTTTGTGCACGTAGACGATGCCTCGCGGCATGTCATCCTAAGCGGATTCCTCACGGATAATGCGTAATTAATTAAGAAAGAGAAAAACGACAATTTCAACGTTTTCGATTAAAACGAGTGCTATGAAGAAATGAAAAGATGAAACCCATCAGTACTAACTTCCACACAGCACAATCACATGATATTTAGCTAGCCATGGTAATAACAACAACGATTTTCATTAATACAAACATCATTTGCTTACAAATCTTAATACAAATACAATAAAAACATAAGAAAAGTGGAAGGAAATCACCCAAAACGATGCCAAAACGTCTCCAAACTTCCCCTATAGCGGCTCCAACTCCTCTGGAATTTGGGGGAGAAGCCCCCAAAACTTGTTTCACTCAAATCGGAGTCCGGATCCTGAAAATATGAGCCAAATACCCCCTTTTATAGGATTTTAGAGCTTATTGGGCTTGCGGGTCTGCTGGCTACAGACCCGCGCCCAGTCAAAAGGTCAATCCGGGTTGGCGGGCGCCGCCCGCGTGGTAAACGCGGGCGGGCGCCCGCCTGTGTGGACAGGCGGGTTTGACCCGCCTGTGGAATAGGCGGGCCCAGTGGGCCCGCCTGTCACAGGCGGGTGGGCCCCCTGTGGGCCTCCCGATTTAAATATTTTTTTATTTATTTTTTTTCTTTTTCTTCTTTTCCAATATCTTTACTGTGCCTTTTTAATCTCCAAAAATTGCTCCGATCTCCGAAAAATAGCCGTTGGATTCGGAAAATTGCAAGCTTCTACCGAAAAATAAAATGGAGACAAAATTAGGCCATAAATTGGTATTTTGCGTATAAATAAGCGATATACTCTAATTTTAAATGATATTTCAATAATACACGTATTAGAGACAAAATAGATATTAAATATACGCAAAATACAGTCAAATTAGGGGGTAATAAACGCAATATTCTCTCAGAATCACACCCCTCAACTAGCTTTTTGCTAGTCTCTTAGCAAAATAAGCGAATATTCCAAAAATATGTTATACACCCAAAAAAAATGAATTAAGAATACTATTACCCAACAAAGTTTAATAACTATCATGGGCTCTCATGGACTAATGCAATAATCTACAATTTTATCTCAATCCACAGATATTCGGTATCGCACAAATTGCATTTGTTTAATCAAAAGGTAATCATGTGTCCTAGGATGCAAATTTCCTAGGATTAGGCCATCACAACATCCAAATCATAACATCATGGTCTTGAATCTACTCAAAAATATCTCATCTCTTTTTGTATATATATATATTTTTCTTTTTTTATTATAAACTTTTTAGAGCAATCCATGTAACGAGCGTTAGGTCAATGACTCCCAAACCAGACGGTCATAGGGCATTAGGTTTGAAAACCCCTCAGACTTAATAACTCGGAATGTCTAAAGATTATTATGCACTCCCCCATACTTCATTTTTCGGCGCGAAGCCCCATGCTTCCTGAGGCACGAGGATCCGGCTACTAAAAGAAGCTGGAAGAACGGTGCATTTTATTCCTCTTTTTTTTGCTTTTCTTTGTCTTTTTTTTTGAAATGAGACAAGTTTGAGTAAAATTCTCCATCATTTACTAATCAGCAAGCTTGTGTATATGGTTGGCCTTTATCCTGAGAATTTATAACCGTCTTCACATAATTACCAATTCATAAACGCATACGTGATATGAAATTGCCTAAACCAAACAATAGTTTCATGAGATTACAATTGTAGATACATGCACCAGTTTACATAAAAGTCATGATAATGTAAATTCTACGCATGGGTAAAATATTCTTAATCTATTTTACAATAATGAATATGGGTGTTCAATTATACATATTGGAATGTTCACTTCAAAGGGACATATAAAGATGGTTTGGGTAAAAACACAACACTCTTTTTTATTATACAAGCATATGAAAACTATTTTTTTTTTGCAAACTTGAATGTAAACAAACAATATTTTTTATGCAAACTATATATATATTGTTTATGCAAAACATATATATTTTATTGTTTACTACTTCCTCCCCCTAACTTAAAATGAACATTGTCCTCAATGTTTAAAGCATGGTAGAATGGAATGTGGAGAGCAGAATATGTGAATGCATAAACAAACATATTCCCTTTCAAATTAGATAACGATGTAGAAGGGTAAAAAGGGAAGAGATCACTGTGGCCTCCCAAATGGAGGATCACAGATATCCATCGGTGGAGGAATTTGTTCCGGAAGCTCCTTGTGTATATCATCCGTCAGCGCTCGAGAGGGCGACGCCAAAGGCAAGTGTGCAATAGTTGACATCCAATAAGCGCTAGGCGTCGAGTATGGTGAAGGTGCAAACTCCATCACAAAAGGAGGATCCAAAATCTCTAGCAGAGGTGGCATCTGCACGATCAGATCAGTGCGCTCCTCAGCCAGCTGTTGCGAAACTAGGCCTCCACCGGCCTTCTTCGATTCCAGCAATGCAACTCACAGACGAGCTGCATCAATCCAAGCGTTGTCCTTATGCCCTGTAACAAAAGTGTTCCAAAATGGGTCATCAAAATTAACTAAAGAATTTAAATTCAATAGACGACATTTTGAATCTAAAGTATATGGAACCGAAATTCGTGATTCAATAATATAGGGCATGGAACTGTGGGAACTCCCCTGATGTGTGTCACTAAGCTCGATCTGATACTCTGCCTCGTGAGGATGAAGTGTCTGCGGAAGTGGATCTGGAGGGTAAGATAGCGCTGGCTCAATGTAGATCATCTCGTAATCGCCATCAATCTCGTCCTGCGGTGAAGGAAGTGGAAACTGCTGCATGGAAGTAGGAAGAATGTATGGCTCGGGCTCCATCTCGATCTGCAAGCTCGCTCCCTCGCAGATATCCTCCTCGTCATCATCAAAGTAGATTTCCGCATGGTCAATACGCACCGCATCATCCATCTCCTCTTGCTCCTCAAGTGATGGTTGTTCATCCTCTTTCTTTTGGCTCCAATGGCCCCCATCAATAGGCTCGTCAAGTTCGTCCATAGGGTCACAATGGATGGAGCCCTCAGGCGGAACGTTAGGCTAACTATCAACCTGCTGGAGTGCAAACTCATACTCAGCAAGATCGTTCAAGAACCAGCATGCTTCCTCGGTTGAATAAGCAAAGAATTCCCCATTGCAGCTTGTCTGCACGAAATCCCGCGCAGAAGGCAGTAATCCCGTGTAGAAGATCTGTAGGAGATGATCATCATGGAAGCTGTGGTGTGGACATGCAAGCATCAAATCATTGAACCTCTGCCAAGCTTGATAGTAGGCCTCCTCGTCAGTTTGAGCGAAACTCGCTATGTGATGCTTCGTGGCCTGCCGCTCCTGTACCTGCGCAAAGAAGAGAGGAAAAAATACTCGAAGAAATTCAGCCTGAAATGACAACCAAGTAAAATTTGAGTCAAAAGGCAATGCTTCAAACCAATGCATAGCAAAATCTCTCAAAGAATATGGGAAGTATCGAAGAAATAAGTCATTAATGCATGCATTCCCACAAAATAAAGTGCGGCAAATCGTTTCAAACTTTTGTAAATGTAAATGTGGGTTCTCATCCTCCGTACCATGGAAAACTGGTAGGATTTGAATTAACCCCGAAAGAAAGTCTGAAATGATTGCATCACTATCCATTAAATAAGATTTTTTTTAGTTTTACAAAAATTTTTTGGATAATAGAAAAAAGATTTAAAGAAGAGTAAAAGTAATAAAAGTAATAAAAGTAAAAAGTAAAAAGTAAAAGTAAAAAAATGATAAAATAAAAATATAAAGAAAACAAAATGACTTAAAAGTGTAAAATAAAGAAATTTTAAATCACACACTTAAGATCGAACACTCTAAACAAACATCCAAAAACAAAGACAACTAATAATAGAAAACGTATAAAAAATGAATAACCAAAAGAAAGAAAGAGAAAAAAAATGGATATACAAAGAATATATATACACAAAAAGTGGACAAATATCACCAAAAGTTCCAAGCTAATTAGAAATTATACAAAATATAGATCGTTGTCCCCGGCAACGGCGCCAAAAACTTGACTGGACTAAAATGTTGCAGTTTAAATTCCCTAATATAGGAAGTCGGTCAAGTAGTAAATCTGGTGAGTCCAGGGTCGTATTCCACAGGGACAAGCTAATCTACAAGTTTTACAATCTGAAACTTGCTTGGAAGTGATTTAGCAATGTATGAACCACCCTTTGAAGGTGAATTTTTAGTTGGGTTTTTTTGTTTAAGGTAAAACGGGTACGAAAAATTACGAAAGTAACTAATGTAAAAATAATACGGTAAAAATGTGAGTGTGTTGTGTTTTAGTTAGTGTTGTAGGGTCTCATGGTAATCATTCTTCATGGGTAACTCAATCCCTCATCCATGCCAAGGTATGGGGATCGGAAGATTTAACTTTCAAAACAGTGATTTTTTTAGCAAATTACAATAACATTGAATCGGTCGTTTTTCAAGATAATGGCCTATAAATAGATGAACCTCGCGGTTCATCACCCTCCTTGGGCCCCTCTACGGGTTTGTGCACGTAGACGATGCCTCGCGGCATGTCATCCTAAGCGGATTCCTCACGGATAATGCGTAATTAATTAAGAAATCGAAAAACGACAATTTCAACGTTTTCGATTAAAACGAGTGCTATGAAGAAATGAAAACATGAAACCCATCCGTACTAACTTCCACACTGCACAATCACATGATATTTAGCTAGCCATGGTAATAAAAACAACGATTTTCATTAATACAAACATCATTTGCTTACAAATCTTAATACAAATACAATAAAAACATAAGAAAAGTGGAAGGAAATCACCCAAAACGATGCCAAAACGTCTCCAAACTTTCCCTATAGCTGCTCCAACTCCTCTGGAATTTGGGGGAGAAGCCCCCAAAACTTGTTTCACTCAAATCTTAGTCCGGATCCTGAAAATATGAGCCACATACCCCTTTTTATAGGATTTTAGAGCTTATTGGGCTTGCGGGTCTGCTGGCTGCAGACCCGCGCCTAGTCAAAAGGTCAATCCGGGTTGGCGGGCGCCGCCCGCGTGGTAAACGCGGGTGGGCGCCTGCCTGTGTGGACAGGCGGGTTTGACCCGCCTGTTCCACAGGCGGGCCCAGCGGGCCCGCCTGTCACAGGCGGGCTTTGACCCGCCTGTTAACAGGCGGGCCAGCGCCCGCCTGTCACAGGCGGGTGGGCCCCCTGTGGGCCTCCCGATTTAAATATTTTTTTATTTTTTTTTATTTTTCTTCTTTTTCAATATTTTTACTGGGCCTTTTTAATCTCCAAAAATTGCTCCGATCTCCGAAAAATATGGAAAAATAGCCGTTGGATTCGGAAAATTGCAAGCTTCTCCTAAAAATAAAATGGAGACAAAATTAGGCCATAAATTGGTATTTTGCGTATAAATAAGCGATATACTCTAATTTTAAATGATATTTCAATAATACACGTATTAGAGACAAAATAGATATTAAATATACGAAAATACAGTCAAATTACGGGGTAATAAACGCAATATTCTCTCATAATCACCCGTCATCACCTTCGTATGATGCATCTGATGCCCCTGTATTACCTTGGATTGAGTCCTTGTTGCTTGTAGGCTTTGGTTTAAGTGGTACCGGATCAAAAACCCACTTCTTGTATCACATACTTCTCTTCCTTACCTTGGTTTCCACTCAAAATTGGCCCGGGTCTTTAAGCTTGGTGCCTTCATTAGATCGACGAATAGTTGGTGTGGTTAACGTCATTGGTGTATCCTCTTTTCCACAAACGGCGCCAATTGTTGATGGGAAAATCCACCGAACAATAAATTTGTATTGACAAGATCAAGGTTAATTACAAGGATCTTGGGTGACGTCGATAATGGAAAGAAGATTTGACGAGCTATCTCATCCGTGATGGGGATGACAATCCGATCTATAGAGGCACTGTCGAGCTATCTTCTGGATGGCGAGCTTTGATCTGAACAAGGAAGGCTCTTATGGAAGCCGAACCAAACTATCGCTGATCTATTGAAGAGTTCATCGATGATATGGACGACACGAATGAAGACAAGACAAACTTGAGCCGATCTCTTGTATCGCCATCCGAGCTATCCTTGATGATGTCGAACTATTTGCTTGTCTGCAGCATGAACAGCTTATCAAAGGAGTCGGGCTTGGGTCCGAGCCGTGCCCCCTCCGATGCTTAAGTTAGCATCTGGGACTAAAATAATATAAAGTATGTAGAATTGTGTTTTAGATTACCTCTTTGGGATTATTTTTTCTCCCCCCGTTTTCTCTGGGAGAGTATCTCCTTTTATAGGAGTAGGATGGCTAGGGCATATTGATGATGTCTCTTCACCTTCCACATAATGGATTTAATGTCAAAGACATTTGGAATGCTTCATTAAAGGTAGAAGCTCAAGAGTTATGTCATTGATGGAGTAGCTCAAGGGTTGCATTTATGTATTATGATGTGACTTCCACCTCTTGGTCTTCTCATCTCTAGAACTTCTTGTCTATTGGGCTTCTTACGTCGAATACGAAATTCTATACGTAACAATTACGTTGAGATATGTATGCCCTTGGTGCCAATTATCTGTAATGAAACATCTTATTCAAATCATAGTATGCTATTTGGTACTATTT
This sequence comes from Scilla litardierei, assembly GCA_030789695.1. NCBI lineage: Eukaryota > Viridiplantae > Streptophyta > Magnoliopsida > Asparagales > Asparagaceae > Scilla > Scilla litardierei. The sequence goes on along the minus strand of CM061137.1, from coordinate 159,332,228 downwards.
ATCTAAGTATGTTATATAAATGTCTGTCTGCATTAGTACTTAGATAAAGACCCGCGACTTAATGTGAAGTCAAACATATATCGAGATGGAGATGAAGATCACGATCATGGAAAATGTTTTGACATTCTGAAGCATGAGTCTAAAACTGTTCGTAGTCGTAAATGCATTGAGATAGGACACCGATGCATCGGTTAGACTATTATGTTTCTGTCTTCACCAAGTGTTGGTGGCGATGATCTCATGATTATTCAATTTAGCAAAATCGGAGATGATATACATTTGCTCATTAGAGAATGAGTTCACTGAACGACCCAATGCGAGCTTCTACATGGAATGCACATACCAAACTATCAATGTTATATAGCTCTTAGTAATGATAAGCAAACTATTCTTTTGACTTGATGTTGTTGTACAAGCCTGTTTGTGAACAGTGTCACTTTGATCTCTGACCTATCTTCGAGGCAATGTCAGTCGAAAGGTCTTAGGTTAGGTAACACTTGAAGCATACGAGTGGAGTAGTGGCCAAGATAGAATTCGTCTCTCCCATGGGGGGTTAGTGTCGCAGAGTCAGTACGGTCCTTAGGGAAAATCCGTGGCTGAGGTATGTTGGATATGATCCAACAAAGACAAGCTAAAACCGAATGATACTAATCCGATCTTGAAGCTATCAGGGGTTGATAATCAACCATATCCTAGGTTTCGCAACGACATAGTGATGATAAATGAATTAAAACTGCGAAATTCATCACTGGCATAGCCTATGGTAATCCTGACAACACTCATGTCAAGGGGCAGACCATATAATGATGATACTGAAACAGGGACGGCAACTGCTGCTCACAGTCTTTGTCGTCAGGGGCTATGAGTCACACATGTAGTATGGTCAGTCTGCAAGGTCTCACAAAGACTGAGATCCTCGTCTAGGTAATAAGAGCTACATGCATATGATGCATGGGAACTAAAACGGTCACAAACGTGTTGCGAAGGGGAATTCAGTCAGATGGGACGTGACGTGAAGGACACGCTATTCTAAAAAGCATAGGAAAATCCAAACCGGGGTCCAGAGCATGCTCGGACCCAGCTGCATAAGCCCGAGCATGGACTCAAGCGCGGGTTCGGGTGCGTCCCGATGGTGGGCTCAGCCCCTTTTGGGGCACTATTTTGGGTCAACATTGACGTCAGATTTCGAGGGTCACGTCTCGAAAATGAGTGACGTCGGTTTCTATGCGATCTCTGTATGAAGCTCTTCGAGATGATATCTCACTTTTATCATATTTTCAGTTTCATTTTGAGTTGCAGTTGCAAATTACGTGCGTGCATTAATAAATTAAATAGTTTTAAATTCTAATTATAAACATTACACGATGAGCAATCCTTCGTAGAAATTAAGTAATAATATCACGAGGAGAACAAATCAAAGGCTGCCTGACCTGCTCAGATGTGAGGACATTAGAGGGGGTAAGCTGAATAACAGCCTCATATATATATGTATATATGCCCCATTTTAAAGTTGTATATAGATTTCTTGCATACACAAGAATTACAATGAATGATGCTTGCCGATTTTGGGCCCATGAGCGACAATCATTACGTGGCTAGTTTTGGGTCATGCAATCTCAGATCGAAACCCTACACATCAATGGGGGAAAGGTACAGAACCTACAAATATCCAAGAAATGAAGCAAAATATCAAACAACAACCGCTAATTTTCAATTGGCCGGCCTCCGATTGTTTGCCGCAAAAAAATCTCACCCATGATTTCGGGCCTCATGCTGCCTAAGCGTCACTGTTAATCCCAAACACCCATCCCGATCCCGTTCCCAAACGACAAATATTCAAACGTGAGATCTCAACCCAAATTATTATTGGGCCAACCACATTGGTTCCACTCGCACATGTGATACGCATTCCCTCCGCGAGAAGCGCTTATCTACGAGCCTTCACCCCCAAATTATTGCTCCCCTCCATCTCACAAATAAAACCATGATGTGTCGACAAAATTGTGATACTTACATCTGCGCTCAATAATACGTGCGGTTTGGGTTGAGCATGGCAGGGAGTGGCCCATAACATTCACTGTCCCCCCACCGGATTTTAGGAAAAAACAAATCTGAACAACCGTCATTCATTCAGGCCCAAGCTGGCACTTGTACCATCTTAGGTTGGGGCCGGGCACGGGTCGGGCCGGGATGGGTGAGATGGTGTGGGTGGTTTGGGTCAGATCAGGTCTGACTTTGACTTCACCTGTTTAACTGTATACATGGTAATTCGATCCGGATCGGAAACTTATAACCCCTTCTTATTGGCATAACCTTGATTTTTTCCCCTTCATGTGCAATAATAAAGATGGTGCATTAGGCGAAAATATTTCGGCATCGGATTAATTTTCTTAAAATCCTAAATTAAAAAGAGGTTCTTCGCATATCCGTCCCTTAAAAAATGCGTATTTTGATATTTGTTCCTTAAATATGGGTATTTTATCTCAAGTCCCTCAAATTTTAAACTTTAACCTAAATTTTTACAATTAAGATCACATCGAATCCAATTTGTTTTCGGGGAAAATTGCCCCACTAATTTATAGGAATTGATTTGCGCACCCATCGTTTTACTCTGCGCGTATACCGCTTAATTGTTTACTCCGCACACGTTCCAATTAAATAATATTAGTTTAATTTTTGATCCGTGCACAATAAGAAATACTGAAAATACACATTAGCCGAAAATCCTAAAGCAGTTCCATGGTTTATTCTGTGCAAACAAAGCTGATACATAACATTGTATAATTTCAGTTTAATTCATTAAAAAATTCAATACATATACGTACCTACTGAAGGATGATGGTAAATCATGGTAAATTTCTTTCGAACAATTTTAGGGAATAAAAAAACCCTAAATCTGTCGATTGTGCAGAACAATTTTAGGGCATGAAATTCCCTCAAGAAATACTCAGAGCTCTATCAAATGAAAAGAAATGTTTGGAATTTTATGGCTTCCTATTGTGCGCTGTTAGTAAAAAGTGCCGCACATACCGAAATTACCCACCGCCCATAATATGCAAAAAAAATTACATGTTGTGCGCGGTGAGTAAAAATTGTTTCACATCCCAAAATTACTCACCGCGCAAAACATACAAAAAATTTTGCATGTTATGCGCGGTGAGTAAAAAGAGATGAAGATACATAAATTACTCATCGCACACAACATGCAAAATATTTGCATGTTGTGTGCGATGAGTAAAAGGTGATGCACATCCTAAAATTACTCACGGTGCACAATAAGAAAAAAAAATGGCTATTGTGCACTGTGAGTAATTTATGTATGTAAGTCTCTTTTTACTCACCGAGCACAACATGCAAAAAAGTTTATCCGTTATATCAAAATATACCACAATTACCAAAATTACGCATTGTGCACAACTGGCAAAATATTTGCATGTTATGGTGATGAGTACAATATGATGCACATACAGAAATAACACACATTGCATAACAGTAAAAAAATTGCATGTTATACGCAGTAAGTAAAAACTGTTACACATACCAAAATTACTCACCTCGCACCACATGCAAATATTTTTTACCCGTTATGCACGCTGAGTAATTTTGGTACATGCATTGTTTTTTACTTACCGCGCACAACAAACAAAAATTTAGCCTGTTGTGAACGGTGAGTAATCTTGCAATGCACATCTCTTTTTACTCATCACGCACAACGGGCTAAATCTTTGCCTGTTGTGTGCAGTGAGTAAAAAGTTCTGCACATACCAAAATTACTCACCGTGCAAAACAGCTTTGTTGGGGTACATGGGCAGCGCACAACTTAATCTCCGCATTGGTATGATATTGTTCACTTTGGGCCTTTCACAAGGAGCCCGCATGGTTTTGTTCTTGGGCACTTCCCAAAAGGCCTCGTACCAGTGGAAATTCAATTCTCATATTTATACCTTTCACATCCCCTTGTCTAGCCATTGTAGGACTATGTTTGATTTCTCACAAGCTTCAGCATTCACGGCCCCTCTCTTTTAATTAAAGAAAAGGCCACGTCATCCTCTTCCTTTTTTTTTTTTTTGAATACATCGGAATAAAATACTCTTCCTTTTTACATTATCTTGTTTTTGTGTGTGTTCTGTGTCTTTAAAGAAACATCCAATTTTCTGGGCTGCAGCTCTTTGCGGGGAGTTAAAAATTTTACTGCAGAAAATAAACGCACATGGGAATAACTTGTTTGCTTGGACAGAACATTTGCATCACATATTCCTCTTTATTGATTGGACGGTAGGAATATCATAGAATAGTTTTATTTGAAGTAAAACCTACAAGTAACAAAGAACCGTGGTTCTTTTTGGGATTCAGACTTAGTGCCGATGTATGTAACATGAACGGTTAGAGATCTGTAAACTCGTCGAAACTGTAACCGTTCTCTAGACCCAGCATTTCATCCACATTACTCCAAAAATCCCCATCCAGAGCACACGGCGAGAAAATGTTGGGCATCACATGATTCACATCCTTCATTTTAGGGATATTTGTGACAGCTTCGATCGATGGCAGGTCGTCTAAATCGAGTTCTGTAAGCACAGCGCTGCCAGCAGGACTGTGGTGATCACTCTGGCCGTGTACTTCTGCGGCGGCGCTGCCAGCAGGACTGTTGTCACCCTGGCCGTGTACTTCTGCAGCGGCGCTGGCCGCAGGGCTGTTGTCAGTCTGAGGCTCCACGAGTTCATTCTCGGATGATGCGGTCTTCTTGCTGGGGGAGTCCTTATCAGAACGCGATCTGGGTACTGCGGGCTTGCATGTGTGGTGCATGTTGTAAGTCACTTGGTACTTGGGCGGGTTGTGGTTGCCATGCCGTTGCTGAACTGTCTTTGTTGAGGAGCACCCTTGGTCTCTGTGGTATGCACACTTGTAGTAGCTCCTTCAATTTATATACCCCCACATGCTTTATGTTAGTTAGAAACAAGATACTAATTAGCATGACCTGTCAGCTCACTTGATCTTTTGTGAGAGACATATAACTACGGCCTAATTAATAATCTTCATCATTCGATTTGGCCAGCGGTGTAGCCTTACATGTCATTATCCAACAATCTCATTTTTTTACTAAATGAGCCATTAGCTTATTTATTAATATGGAATTGATTTGCGCACCGACCGGTCCCTTTTCTCTGCGTGCATACCACTTATTTACTAGTTGGTCATGCACACATACCCAAATATTTTTCGCTTTTACTAAGTGCACATACCCGTCTTTTTACTCTGTCGCCGTCCCCCGACCCCACTTTACAAGATTGCCACACGCACTTGCCCAAATATTTTTCTCTTTTACCCCGCGCACACACCCCCCGTTTTACTCTGTCGTCGTCACCTCCACCACCCGCTCTCGACGATGACACCGAGAAAGCGTTGGTGGCCGTCCTCTTTTCCCCCCGCCGTCTCTCCAGCCGCCCCTCCCCTCGTCCTCATCTCCCCGATATGCTGTCCATCCCTCCTCCCAAGCCCCCAGCCGCCTCACCCCCTTCCCCATCATCTGCCTCGCCAATCCCTAGCCCCACCTCCGTCCGCCCCGCCCCCACCTCCGGCGAATTCTGACGGAGCCATCGGGTCTTTTTCGGAAATTTTGAAATTGGCATGTGCTCGGGACTAATTTTAGTGGCAAACTTGGAAACAAGTGGTATGTGCGAGGAGTAATGGCAAACATGTAAATAAGTGGCAAGTGCGTGCGGTAAAACGGTGGGTGGGCAAATCAATTCCCTCGTCAAAAAGGTTTTCTAAAGTAACTAAAATTTCCCCGCTATTATTCTGAACAAAAATGGTTTACTTGATATTGCTGAATGCTGAGTCTGAGAGAAGCCAAACCTGGGAAACTTTGAGCTATTGATCGGCTTCTGTCCGTACTTCCTCCATTGATGCCCATCATTGTGCGGCACTGTTGTCGTAACGGTCCACGATTCCACTTTCCTTCTGAAATGAAAACAAATCACTACTTCTAACCACAAAAATACAGGCAATGAATGAAAAAGGATAGCAAGTCAACAGACCTTTTACTATGCTCACATACTTCGTCGGGGTCCGCTTCCTGCAACTGAGGAAAAGATTGGAGATTGGAGAGAACAATGTCAACAGACCCAAAGATACCTTTGAACAGATCCCTGGCAAGCTCACAGGGGCGGCCGACGGGAGCCGAGGGGAGCACAATTGCACGGAGCTGACACAGGAGATCGTGCACTCGGCTCATCTCTTCCATTATCGTAGAATGCTTGCTAGCCAATGACGTTGAAGCTACTGCTGCTTCCATTTTTGTCAAAATCTTTTCCGATGGGGTTACTGCCGACCTGTGGCTGTAAGTCCATTTAAATAGACAGATATAATGTATGCGTGGCTACTGACGACCACTGGATGGCCCTTATCATTTTGTATCGTTTTACACATTCATAATGTATGTATCTTTGTTCGCATTCTGAGTATAATACAAATATAGATAAAGTTCGTGTTCGCTGTTTTTCGACTCTTGGAAACGTACAAATTATATTTCGGCGTTTTTACTGCTCGCCGGAATCTTTTATGTTAGCTAGTAGTTAAACCTAAATTTAACCGGATCAATTTAAATAGGACTGTCATGCTGCTGGTTGTAAATGACTTACAATGACCTTGCTAGCACACAATCACAGAGCGAATGCAAGAGGTATTAATGACTTCATGGGATATCCCAACGTTCAGATATGAAGTATCCATGACTTCAATGCCCAGGATTTTTCATGGGCTGCTTCCTTGGGTTAAAAGATCGTGACCCCCAACATCCTAACTCTCTTCCCCTCCCTTTCTTGTTGCCAAGGACTATCACCGATTGTCGCTGTCCACACTCTCTCAAACACTCGCTAATTGATGTGGTATGATGGGTAAGAGCATGTCTTGAGTAACATTCCGCAACTATCAATGGGCTGCAGATGCCTTCTCGGCAAGAAAACTCATAATATACCAAAGTCGATACCGTTTTCTCCTTCTCAGATAAATCCTCAGCGATACTGTCTTGAGTAACATAATTTTAACAAAATTCACACAATTTTCATTTCAGATCTACCAAAGTTTCCAAATGGTTCTATGTAGATATGTAAGTACAAAAAAAGAACCTTGTGGTTTTGTCTGTAGCTGGCACTGAGATCGTTGCTGATAAAGTACTGAAAAAAATTGGGTTCAGCCTGTGTCTCGACCATGAAAAAGTAGCAGAGGCCAAGAGTGGTCTGTGTCTCGACCATGAAAAAGTAGCAGAGGCCAAGAGTGAAGAAGAGCTCTCTAATCAACTCCAGCATGGAATTTGATGAGTCCAAGTTGGGCCTTAAGTTTCATATGTTGACATATGGTAATATGATACATATATATGAGTCCAAGTTGGGCCTTGAGTTTCATATGTCGACACCAGCAGGAGACCGAGGTCGAAAGCGACGAGATGGAAGGACACAATTAAGAGCGGAACGACGGTCGCCAAAGGTATGTAGCCCTAGAGACGAAAAGCTGAGAACGGAGGCAGGGTGAGGGGAGATGCAGATTAGCTTTGTTTTTTTTCCGATAAATGAGATGTAGATTGGTTATATGAGGGTTAGTTGAGGAATTCCACACGTTACGAAATAGAATCATCCAGCTGTTGTGTGTTTAACATGTGGGCCCCCAATCTTAACCACTTTAATCAATCGGACGACGCAAAGCGCAGTCCGCACGGTCTGATTTTACGGCCCGTCCGCAGTAGAAGACACACACACACACACACACACACACACACACACACACACACACACACACACACACACACACACACACACATTAGTCATAACCTGTGCCCGTAGGACACGGTTCATTTATGATATTTCCCCCTCAAAATCTTAAAACCCCAAAATTTAGCGCATCCCAAGAAATTTAGTTTCTCTCAAAAATCATAGTTCTTTCCAAAATTTAGTTTAATGATTTCGGTTTTCAAATGAGTAATAAGATGACCACAAAATATTTCAACAAGTATGTTTCAAATAGTTTGCCAAAAATTTTAGTTCCCTTGCAAATTTTATTTCCACCCACAAACTTCCATATACGTACAGGATGTAATTATCCTTGAATAGAACAACAATAAAGGTCCCAGCTAAACACCAAAGAAGAGTTTCTATGATATTTTTAAAAATCTTCTTAACTTCCATTTTCAAACTAATATTTACAGTTTTGGAAGTTGGAGTACAAAAATTCACACATATGCATGGCTTTATCATGGTTGATCAAAACCAAGACATCAACAATTATTATGCTAGATAGACAACAGAATGGAGCACAATCGTTGAGGGCATGATACCTTTACAATAAAATGTGAAAAGAAGTATGATTTTATCTAAGTAACACTTGATCACACTCATAATGACAGTATGGTAGAGAGAGAAATGTGCATGGTTTGGTATGTGATGTGTCATTATATTCCACATTTTATCTATATGATTACACGTCAAAATGATTGCTCAATTACGCATTTCATATGCTTTTACGCTCATAATTGGAACTATCGTACTTTAAGAGTGTTTGTATGCATTTAAGGGAATATCGAGTGATTTGGAGTATATTGGAGGAGAGTGCATGCTTCGACACCGGAGCTCCTGAGGCGCCGCGTTCGGTGACTCAAAGCTGTTGGGGAGCAAGGAAGGGGCAAAAGAAAAGGGACGAAGAAGAGGAGAATGAAGAAAGCATGGTTCTATAATACCATGACTCATGGATTTCAGGTCAATCGATCGAGCTATGATGCGGTGAAGGAATCGAGCGATCCAAAGTGCTGGAAACAGGACATCCATGTACTATTTCCAAATCTGCTATCATCTGGAATTTCTTGGTATTTTTCTGATATTATTTTCAGATAGTAGACTTCAAGACGGTTCCAACACCACCAAGAACGTGCCAATCAGATGTCGGATGAGCCCCGGGGAATTTCTGCAAGCTAATGCTGCAATGCTGAAATCTGTTTTTGGCTTCCTACTCGACCGAGCAACCTCTTACTCGACCGAGCGGAGCGACAAATGCTACCAAAATCTGTTAAATGCTGCTAAAATCTATTTTCGACCACTACTCGACCGCGCATCCACCTACTCGACCGAGCAGAGTGACAACTCGACCGAGCAGACCCTACTCGATCCGAGCAGGCAGAGCGTGATTTTGGGGAGCCTACTGACAGCTCGACCGAGCATCCGCCTACTCGACCGAGCAGACCCTACTCGGTCCAAGCAGGCAGATCGACGTTTTGGACAACGGATTCATAATTTCTGACGACTAAACCGAGCAGCTTCCTACTCGGACCGAGTCGCCGTGGGCCTACTACGTAAGTTGCATCCGGATCTTCTCTAGGGCACGACTTTGAGAGGGTTTTAGAGCGGGACATCCATCATTTTTTAGGGGGGACTCTTAGAGAGTTTTTAGAGAGTTCTTATCAAGTTTTAAAGACTATCTTTTGGGAGTTAGGCTATGCCCTAGGCCCATCCCTTGTATCAAGATAAGTACTTTTGTCCTTTTGAATTCCATTATTATTTCTTTGTGATTTCTTATTGTCTATCTCTCTTTGATGCATGCAATGAATTTTTCGTGTGTTCTATTATATATTGCTATGCTTGAGTAGTCTTTTCTAGGGCTAATCGATTAGCCCTAGGATTTTAGGATTTAGATGTAAAGTTGGGATTTTTATGGTGCGTGTGTATAAAAGGGGTTGTATTTTGGTTGATCTAGCAAAATTCCTAGGAGAACTCGTACTGCGATCGTGTCCACGGTCGGTGGAATCGATTAGCTTAAGGAGTATCCTACGAATTTAATTAGGGAGTTAGTGGATCCAACCAAGGCTCGTGACCATACCCGGCTTGTGCCTCGAGGGGATCCACCGACGAACTATATCACTACATTGACGGCTACCGACGTTGCGCCTATGAGAGCCACCGAAGTACCTCAAAGCTCTAACCCACGAGAGTGGTATGAGCTGAGAGACCATCCCCATAAACCCAATGCAACGTAAGAGTCCTAGCCTAGCGTCGACATCCGACGGTCCTAGCGGTGAGTCCTAATGCCCTAATCTTTTATATTTTATTTCCTTCTTTCTTTGTGTGAAATCTCTTGTTTGCGACGTTGAGTGACATAGCCTTCGCATCCATCACCATTACGACCCTCTATACTCCACATCCACCAATAAACCCATAATTCTAACTCAACCTAGGAGTAGATAGGTAGTATAGCACAACTTTCCCGTGTTCGATACCCGCTTGCCACTATACCGTGTGCTTGCGGTAAACGACATCGTTTCGGAGTTAATTCCAGGCTGATAAAGTTTATGGCGACGTTGCCGGGGAAGCGTTCCACCATATTATCTATTTAGCACAATTAGGTTGATTAGACTGCGTTAATAAAAAAACAAAACAAAAAAAACGAAAAAACTGAGAGAGATTTTCATCCACCACATGCTATTATTATTATTATCTTTATCTGTCTTTGTACCACTGACGTCTTTTCCAGGTTGTCTACTTTGCTTGATCAGGTACAGTTGATGCAGCGATGGTTCTTCCAAAGATAATGCGACCGGGTTCTATACAATCCTTCATATATCTTACTGCTACATTCAATCAAGCTGATCGAGAATCTTTCAGGGAAGCCTTTTAAAGGTTCGACGAAGCGTTAGGAATGTTCCAAACGGAGTCAGGCTATGTGTGGGATGGTTTCCAGCTACTTCTTCTCTTTACTAGAGGATTGTAGGGATTCTCATTGGAATTCTTGAGGAGGATGCATCTGACAACCTTCGAGGAACTGAGATATGCAGCAGCTTTAGAAAGCTTATTGGATGCAGCTCGATCTTCTGGCTCATTAGCCGTCGAGGCAAGTACGATCCAGAAGATTGTAAGCTCGTCAATTTTATTATGAGTCGTGTGTCTGCTGCAGGTACCATCGAGGATGATATTCACGTTCAGCTTGGGGAAGGTATTATGCGCTTTGATATTCCCACTGCAGACGAGACATCGGCACCTAGCACTACAGAGCCAGCTCATGCCGTCGTCTCCTCTCGTTTCCACCCACATGAGTCACATCAGCCTATACCATCAGAGGATACTATTGAGGAGGTTGTGCCAACAGTAGCAGAGCAAACCATCGAGGAGGACGTGACTTGGGTCGATGACATCTGCCCATAGATGGAGCCCAAATTGTGCCCTCCTCTTTTCGAGCTACCGCAGCCATCCCCACCTTCTACAGAGGCTGAGCATCCCTCAGAGGACCACCCACCAGAGCTTACAGCTCCCACTCAGGGAGACCTCTTTACCCACTCCATTTCTGATTCTTGTATCCCATTTGATACTTATTTTGATTCAGATCTTTTTGACACGTCATACCTATTGCAGGACACTTACAATTATGGACCGGAGGTATGCTTGAACGTGTCCTTTCTTGAAGAACCTGACGAGCATGACGAGGAGTCGCCTGAGGAGGTGATATATGCATCTGATCAGGATATACTAAGGATCTTGGAGAGGACACCGAGGAGAGAGAGGACATGGTACTTGAGAGTAGAGATTTATTTCCAGGGAAGTGTTGTCAACCATACTTAATTTTAGATATTTATGTTGATGACCCTCTTTGGGAAACATTTGTTCAGGGGAACAATCTTTCACAGTGGACTGATGCATTTCGTTCTTCGCCAGAAACAGGTGGACGCCTACGAAGAATGCTAGAGGATGCATCGCTGGAGTTCGTTGGCGTTAGTGGCTATACGCACCTCGCAGAGCCACGAAAAGTACAGATAGAGCAGCTGCCTGCACCGACAAAGATGTTGGACCCGCCTTTTGCTACAGGTGGTACCAATCCAATAGTGTAGTATTTTATGCTTTCAATAAACACAAATCCTCTGTGCGGCGAGAGGACCATATAGTATTTTTTATGCTTTCTTAGTTTAATAAATTCACCCCATATGATGGATCAATTATATTTTGCACCCAACCCACTATTTATCATCCATGCCCACCCTTTTATTTGGCGCTTATTTCGCCTCTCTCCTCAATTTTTATGTGATGTTTAAGCTTGGGGGAGAGAGACTATTTTGTTGAGTGGCCCCCCATCTTGTCGTTGTCCTCTATTTATATCATACACACATTGAGGACAATGTGATGTTTAAGCTTGGGGGAGTGCATAGTGCACGCACTTTGCTTCATCGTGAAACACACTTCGAAATTTCCATATGAACCATTTTCACTTCTATATTTATGTCTCATATGCTTCATTTTCTATGAAATATCGTGGATTTATTTTTTTATGAACTCTGATTTTGTTAGATTAGAGTTCGATTCCTTGATTAGTGTATCTTTGTTAATATGCTTTTTCATAGTAGAATCCTTAGTTTCACAACCTTATTCTCGAAACAGTTAAGCTAAAAATGAATGAATCAAATATAAAAATCATTTGACTCCTGCGTGATTTGATTGATAATTCTATTGCTTCATGGATGTTTAGTGATTCAAAAGAGCTAGGGTAACCCCACGACAACCAAAGTAGTGATGACTAGGATTCCTGAAACCGAGCCATGTCTAGATTCTATACTTTTTCTTTTTTCTTTTATGAATAGCCAATAAATGATCTTTGATCATGTTTTGCATTCCATCGCGTTTACGTCAGTTTGCAAAAATACCAATAATGCAAAAATCAAACAAATATCCTGAATAATAGGCCCTAGGGGTTCTTCGTAACCATATGCCCTAAGACCGTCTGGTCTGGTATGCCTAGGCCCTTTTTGTATATATTGAGTTATCTAGTGTATATAAAGAAATAAAATTGCATTTGAAATATTCATATAGCAAAAAACAATATAAAACTATAAAAATACCATATTCTTATCTCCATTTCTATATAGAACAAAGACATGACAAGGTTGATGGGTTCTAGGAGTCTTGAAATGGTCGTAGTGTGGTGATGCCTTACCTTGATTGAATCTGCTAAATTCATTCCTTGAAGCATAACAAAATACCACGCATGTTTGAAAACGTTTGATCATGACATATTATACTGCTTAGAGAATGAGTTGTAGACATTGGTTTCATTTTTGTGAACTTAGTATATTGCATGATAAACTATGATATGATATAACTCTACTCTCATTTTTATCCCTTATCAAGTTCATTAAATCTATTAAAATCCACGTAATTTTAATTTGAGCGAGATTTAAGTATTTGTTGTGTATATGTGTTCAAACTTCAAATTGACGTGTGCTCACGAGATCTTGCATATCTTGGGTTCTTGTTTTTTCTGAATTTGAGATTGAACCCCTTGTCTCCATTACTCACCACCGCCTCACATCTCTATTGTATCCCTCTTCCGTCTTAGCTTCTTACTAGTCTTCCTCGAGGACGAGTAAGAGGTAAGCTTGGGGGATTTTGATGTGCCATTATATTTCACATTTTATCTATATGATTACACGTCAAAATGATTGCTCAATTACACATTTCATATCCTTTTACGCTAATAATTGGAACTATTGTACTTTAAGAGTGTTTAGTTGCATTTTAGGGAATATCGAGCGATTTGGAGTATATTAGAGGAGAGAGTGCGTGCTTCGATATTGGAGCTCTTGAGGCGCCGCGTTCGGTGATTCAAAGCTGCTAGGGAGCAAGGAAGGGGCAAGAGAGAAGGGATGAAGAAGAGGAGAATGAAGAAAGCATAGTTCTATAATACCATGACTCATGGATTCCAGGTCACTCGATCGAGCTATGATGCGACGAAGGAATCGAGCGATCCAAAGTGCTGGAAACAGGACAGCCGTGCACTATTTCCAAATCTTCTATCACCTGAGATTTTTCAGTATTTTTCTGATATTTTTTTCCAGATAGTAGACTTCAAGACGGTTCCAACGCCACTAAGAATGTGCCAATCGGAGTCCGGATGAGCCAAGAGAAATTTCTGCAAGTTGACGCTGCAATGCTGAAATCTGTTTTTGGCCTCCTACTCGACCGAGCAACCACCTACTCGACCGAGCAGAGTGACAAATGCTGCTGAAATCTGTTAAATGCTACTGAAATCTATTTTCGACCACTACTCGACCGAGCATCCACCTACTCAACCAGCAGAGTGACAACTCGACCGAGCAGACCCTACTCGATCCGAGCAGGCAGAGCGTGATTTTGGTGAGCCTACTGACAGCTCGATCGAGCAGCCGCCTACTCGACCGAGCAGACCCTACTCGGTCCGAGCAGGTAGAGCGATGTTTTGGACAACGGATTCATAATTTCTGACGACTCGACCGAGCAGCTTCCTACTCTGACCGAGTCGCCGTGGGCCCACTACATAAGTTGCGTCCGGATCTTCTTTAGGGCACGAATTTGAGAGGGTTTTAGAGGGGGACATCCGTCATTTTTTAAGGGGGAATTTTAGAGAGTTTTAAGAGAGTTCTTATTAAGTGTTGAAGGCGATCTTTTGGGAGTTAGGCTATGCCCTAGGCCCCTCCCTTATATCAAGATAAGTACTTTTGTTCTTTTGAATTCCATTATTATTTATTTGTGATTTCTTATTGTCTATCTCTCTTTGATGCATGCAATGAAGTTTTCGTGCGTTCTATTATCTATTACTATACTTGAGTAGTCTTTTCTAGGGCTAATGGATTAGCATTAGGATTTTATAATTTAGATGTAAAGTTGGAATTTTTATGGTGCGTGGGTACAAAAGGGGTTGTATTTTGGTTGATCTAGCAAAATCCCTAGGAGAACTCATACTGTGATCGTGGCCACGGTCGGTGGAATCGATTAGCTTAAGGAGTATCCTACGGATTTAATTAGGGAGTTAGTGGATCCAACCAAGGCTCGTGACCATGTACGGCTCTTGCCTCGAGGGGATCCACCGACGAACTATATCACTATATTGATGGCTACCGACGTTGCGCCTATGAGAGCCACCGAAGTACCTCGAAGCTCTAACCCACAAGAGTGGTATAAGCTGAGAGACCATCCCCATAAACCTAATGCAACGTAAGAGTCCTAGCCTAGCGTCGACATCCGACGGTCCTAGCGGTGAGTCCTAATGCCCTAATTTTTTATATTTTATTTCCTTCTTTCTTGGTGTGGAATCTCTTGTTTGCGACGTTGAGTTACATAACCTTCGCATCCATCACCATTACGACCCTCCATACTCCACATCCACCAATAAACCCGTAATTCTAACTCAACCTATGAGTAGATATGTAGTATAGCACCGCTTCCCCGTATTCGATACCCGTTTGCCACTATACCGTGTGCTTGCGATAAACGACATCGTTTCGGAGTTAATTCCGGGCCGATCAGTATGCTTTCAGCTCTCTGCAGTGATGAATCGTGAGTAATCGGAGCCCATGAATCCGTAAGTACAGGAGGAAGCAGAGAAGAACTTCCATATACAAACTCTTTCAAGTAGATTTAGTAATACAACTTAAAACATTAGAAATCTTCTTTCAATCAAGTGCACTACTACTTTGCAAAAAAAAGGTGAGAATTAATCTAAAAATAGTCAGCCAATCTAAAGAGATCTTTTTTGCAACAAACACGAACAAAACCTTTACCTGCTTCTGTGAAATTTGGAACCTGATCTTCATCAAGACTTCTTGATACAATATTCAACAAAAACGAAAAAAATTGCTTTTCACCATTACACTAAGATGAAACATTATTTACAAAAGATGTGCCCATCAAAAATTTCATGAAGCATATCAGTCTTCTCGTAAAAGATCCGTCAATGTCCGAGACAACCAGATAGGCTACAACGTTCAAAAGAAATGCGGTATCTCGCTTCTAGATTACCTCTACTGATTTTCATTTGGATCATAAAAATCTCCCTCATGTTTCAGTAGAAAACTTCTTCTTCATCACATTATAAAGAGAATAAGTATCAATCGAAAGCCATAATGGAGTGGCATGTGGATGCGCAATAACCTAGGAAATTAAAAACATAAATTTGTTAGAGAAATGAAGATAAATTTGGTAATATTAATAATTTAAAGTTAAAAATTTATTTACCTTATGTTATTGGAGTGTTGGTGGTCGTGCTGTGTGTAACCAATCAAGCTCATCAAGAACCATCTTCCAACTCTATAACACAAATGTTAATATGATGTATAATGAAAACTGTTATAAAGGGAAATGCGTAGGGTAAAAGGTGTAGGGGTTAGGAGCCCCTTGCCCTCATATATACAGCATTCAATGGTGGGTGGATACCCAATGGGCCCAATAGGCCTATTCACAACACTTCCCCTTATCCAACCAACATGAAATAAGTGGTGGATTCTTCAAGATCCAAGTTAGAATAACTGCCTTGTTAAATAAAGAACAGTTTCTCCATAACTTTTCCTGTTTTAGGGATGTGTTCGGGGTGGATACTTCAGGATTCAGAGTCAACGAGGTTGCCTCGTCAAAACCTTGACTATGGAAAACCCTGTGGGAAAAACCAATAGCCAAAGGAAAGGGGTACAACACTACTGTTGACTCCCCTTCATCTGACCAAGCTTCAGGCCTGCAGATTTTCTATAAATCTATACATCAGTCTCATATGTATCTATACATTCATAGTTCTCTCATCCTGACCCAGTTTACATTTTCTCACTCTCCTGATCCCAATCCCACTTACAAGTTTCTCAAAGATACTAGTAGGCAGGGATTTGGTAAGCAAATCTGCCAAGTTATTACAAGATTGGATCTTCTATACCTCAATATGCTTTTTCTTCTGAAGGTCATGCGTCCAGATGAACTTGGAAGAGATATGCTTCGTCTTGTCGCCTTTGATGTAACCATTCTGTAGCTGGGCAATACATGCTGCATTGTGTTCATAGATTGTATTTTGCTCAAGAACGTCGGGCTTCAGGCCGATAGATGTGAGAATGTGCTGGATCACAGAACGTATCCAAAAGCTCTCTTTACTTGCTTCATGGATTGCTAGAAGTTCTGAATGTTTGGATGAGATGGTCGTCATGGTCTGCTTCACAGATCTCCAAGATATGGTAGTGCCGCCATAAGTAAACATATATTCGGTCAGAGACTTCTCTGTATGAGGATCGGATTTGTAACCTGCATCAGCATAACCAACTAAACCTGTTGTTTCCACTTTCGTGTAAAAGACCTAAGTCTATGGACCTATGAAAGTAGTGCAAAAGATGCTTAACTCCGGCCCAGTGCCGCTGTGTAGGTACATCACTATATTTGGCTAGTAAGTTGATTGCAAATGTTATGTCAGGCCGAGTACAGTTTGCCAGGTAAAGGAGTGCACTAATAGAACTTAAATAAGGCACTTCATGGCCTAGTACTTCCTCCCCCTCTTCCAGCGGCCGGAAGGGATCTTTATGTACATCCAATGATCTCACAACCATAGGGGTACTGAGGGATGGCACTTATCCATTTGGAACCTTTTCAGTAAGTTCGATAAATAAGTTGACTGATGTAACATGATCCCATCGTTAGAAGCTCTATTTGAAGACCTAAACAGAATTTTGACTTTTCGAGGTCTTTCGTCTCGAACATCTCTGTCAAGCTTCTAGAAATCTCAGTGATCTCTCCAGGAGATCCGATGAGGTTCAAGTCGTCCACATAGACGGCTATAATGACAAATCATGTTGCCTTTGCTCTAATAAAGATGCAAGGACAGACTGGGTCATTTGCAAATCCTTACTTCGGAAGGAATTCGCTCAATCTGTTATACCACATCCTTCCAGATTGTTTCAGACCATATAATGATCTTTACAGTTCCACTGAGTAGACGTCACGTTGTCTCTCTTTTAGTGCGGTAGGCAAAGAATAACCGTCAGTCAATCTCATAAAGATGTCTCGGTCTAAATTACCATATAGGTATGCAGTCACTACGTTCATAAGCTGCATATCCAAACCTTTTTGAGCTGTTAAGACAATAAGGAATCGAAAGGTGATCGCGTCCATGACCGGGGAGTATGTGGTGTCAAAATCCACCCCTGGACGTTGGGGTAAAACCCTGTGCTACAAGCCTTGCTTTGTAGCAAACGATCTCATTCTGTTCATTTCTTTTCTAACAAATACCCATTTATAACCCACAGATTTTACACCTTTTGGTGTCTGGACAATTGGTCTGAAGACCTTGCGTTTTGTGAGTGATACCGACTCCACTCCTATTGCCACTTTCTACTTTGGCTAATCATCTCTGCTTTGACATTCTGTCAGAGAGTGTGGTTCAATATCATCGTCGCAGTACGTGACGTTGACGGTAATATTGCACGCAAATGTGTCATCTATAATGGTGCTCTTTCTGTCCCACTACTCTCCAGTTCGTACATAATGTATCGAAACTTCATTTTCTACTGGGGTTTCCTCTTTTTGAGAGTTTGGAAGAGATGTTGGAGCATGGCTTATAGTAGCATCCTGTGGTGGTATTGTTTGACCATTGCCAAGGGTCATACTCTTTTGAGGGACTTGATCCTTGGATCCTGGTGGTCGTCCTCTCTTTTAAGAGGTTCAACCATCTCTGCTGCAGGCGGATTGCATCCATTTTACGGTATGTCAATCCTAACTGGAGTGTTAATAGCAGGGATGTGTGATCTGACAATCTTCTGGTTGTCAGTAAATTTGTCCGGGAAGAGATGGACATTTTTTGGACGTGGAGAATCTTCAGGACCTCCTCCTCACACTGGCTCGTAAGCGGATCAAAGTGACTAAATTTCTGTGTATCCTAAGAGATACTCTCTGAAGCTTCAGGCTTCTTGGTTTGTAAGCATAGTCTTGAAAATAATGTTTCATCAAATTCACAGTCTTCTAGACGTGCCTTGAAAACATCTCCCGTAGGTGGTTCTAGGAATCTTATTATGGAGGGTGTGTCAAACCCAACATAAATACCTAGATGACGTTATTGACCCATCTTTGTCCTTTGTGGTAGTCCTATAGAGATGTATACTGCACAACCAAATATTCTCAAATGTGAGACAATTGGTGGTACTCCAAGTGCTAATTGCATAGTAGAAGATGACTGACCTCCAGACGGTCTGTATTTTATTAAAGATGCAGCATGCAATATTGCATGACCCCATGCATTCACTGACAACTGGGATTGAAGTAGTAATGGACGAGCAATCCATTGCAGTTTCTTTATTAGAGATTCTGCTTATCCATTTTGGGTGTGAACATGTGCTACAGGATGTTCAACTTCAATGCCCGATGCTTGGTAATAGTCTAGAAAAACTTGTGATGTAAACTCCCCCGCATTATCCAGACGAAGTTTCTTTATCTGGTGATCGGTGAAGTGGGCCCGCAACTTGATTATCTGAGCTAAAAGCTTAGAAAATGCCAAGTTACGGGTGGACAGTATACACACATATGACCACTTAGTAGATGCGTCTATCAGAACCATAAAGTACCTGAAGGGACCACTTAATGGGTGTATAGGCCCACAAATGTCCCCATGGATTCTCTCTAGAATGCTAGAAGACTCCAAGTCCACTTTAAGTGGAGAGAGTCTCGTTATTAGTTTACCCTTGTAACAGGGTGGACATGGGAAATTACCTTTTTGAAGAATCTTCAGGTTCTTCAAATTTATACCCCTTGAGCTATTTATGATGCGGTACATCATAACAGATTCAGGGTGTCCCATTCTACTATGCCAGAGTTGGAATTTTGGTATTTGATGGCACTGCAGGTGCTCCGTCATGTATACTTCTGGAGAGTGAATACTTGTCTGGTAGAGACCCCTAGGGAGCCCCTCGATATGTTCCACAATGGTTTTTATACCATTTGTAAGAGACGTTATGTGCAAGTATTCTTTTTTATTATCCTCGACCGTCTCTAAGTGATACCCGTTTAAACGGATATCTTTAAAACTTAGAAGCTTTCGGATCGATTTAGGTGAGTATAGCACATCTCTAAGTTTAATGTGCGCGTTATTGGGAAGCAAAATGAGTGCTTCCCCTCATCCTTCTGTTATGTCAGCTGGTCCTGAGATTGTTCCCAATGGACCAGAGGAACTACCAATGCTCGTAAAGTAGTCTATACACTGAAAAATAGAGTGCGTTGACGCACTGTCCACTTGGCATATAGATTCCATATTTAAAAATGAAAAGCATTCAATAAATACTATGAAAAGAGAATACTTTCATTAATATTTAAAAGCTGACAAACAAAGTACCTAACATGGAATAGAAAGACATAAAATAAGATACAGTGCTAGAAAGTAAGGTACAAATGGTCCATGACTACAAAGTGTTGTCATTCATGAAATCTTCTGGATTCCATGCAGTAGCTGGTAACGCTGTCCCATCTATCAAGTTTGTCTCAGCATGAGGCTTGAGACTTGCCCGGTAGATGTCCTATAGCTGTCTGGATGTGCGGCTGATTCTTGACCAATGGCCAATCATTCCGCATGTAGATCATTTATCCTCCCAGTCTTTCTTGAGAGGACCACCTTTATTAGGCATCCACTGTTGCTTCTTTGCCATGAACTTCTGATTCTTGGGAGGAGCCTTAGGAGTGGCCTTTTTCCGCTGCTTCAGTTCTTTCCATTTCTGGAACTTTGCCTTCTTATCCATCTTCTTCTTCTAGGAAGACTGGAAATGTGGCTTTGCAGGAGGTGGAAGAGGAGCGGAGCCAGGAGGGCGTAGATTGTGAGTGGCAATCAACAACTCTCTGTTCTGTTCAGCCATTAGTAGGCATGAGAGCAGATCGGAGTACTTTGTGAACTTTCGTTTACGGTACTGTTGCTTGAGGATCATGTCCTTCTCATAAAAAGACGTAAACGTCTTCTCTAGCAACATCCACTCAGAAACATTCTCACCACACAACTTCAGGCGTAAGGTGATTCAGAATAATGCTGAGTTATACTCCGTTATGGAATTGTAATCCTGTTTGCGGAGGTGAGTCCACTCGTATGTGCAAGAGGGAGTATGACATCCCTTTTATATATGTACCTCTCCTCAAGTGCGGTCCACAGCTCATAAGGATCCTCTACAGTAAGATACTCGTCCTTCAGGGCCGAGTCTAAGTGTTTCCTGATATAAGTAATGACTTTCACCTTAAGTATATCGGAAACTTCTTCTGCAGTAGGGGCTTCTATAGAAGCATCCTTTTCAGCTGTAGCAGTACTGATTGTTACCTTTGCTGTGGGTATTAGATTGAACCCATGAGAGCGCAGTTGGAACTTCAGGTCCAGCTGCCAACTCAAGTAGTTCGACCCATCGGCCTTCAGGACCCGAGAAATCAACATTAGCAAGTCTGGCCATCTGTGCAATCTAGCAACATAGAAATAACATGAATTATTTCACTATTAAAGTTAAACATCCACGCATTTAATATAAGTAAAGAATTAATTTAAAACTATGTGGATCAGCCATCCGAGCACAAAAAAGAAAAAGAAAAAGTCCGAAGATACATCCCATAAATAAAAAAATGCATAAAATAAAGCCAACTTGGGAACTTTAAGAAAATCCATTTCTCTTTATACTAGCACCTTCATCTCCATGGGGTGGTCCTTCAGCTTTGACTTTACATTTATAACCTCACATACGAGTTCTCTCAAAAAGAAAAAATTGCAGAAAAAGGGAAAAGTGTCGGAAACCTAGCTGATCCCTAAAAACAAAGTCACTAGCACATCCACGCAGATATTATATACATATACAGCCACTCAGATATATGACATCACAGGCATAGATTTAAAAAAAATCTAACAAGTGAAGTGTGTGCTCAAACGTCTAACAATAGAATTTAAAATATGTAATTATCATCCATTTTGTATCTTTATTTATTTTTCCGCCCAACTCTATCACAATTAAATATTTCTTTAATTAGTGGGCTTTAGAGGCCCAAATAATTTTAAAAAGAAATTTTTGTGAAAAAATAGGCTAATTTTCGGGCTTTATGGCCAAAAACAACCAAGAAAGAGTTAATGCCCCCCAATAGCCCATTATGGGCTAGGGTTTCGAAAAACCCTAGGGAGAGGGGGGGCTCCACGGCGGCCGCCGCAGCGGCTGGCCGCGCCCGTAGGCACGACCGCCGTGGCAGCTGGCCGCGCTCTGTGGGCACGACCGGCGGCGCCTACAGGGCGCGGCTGGCCGTGCCCTTTCAGGAGCGGCCGGCCATGCCCTTTTGGGCATGGCCTGGCCGTGCACGAAGGCACGGTCTCTGCGCCTTCAGGGCGCGGCCATGGATCATAAAAACCCAATTTTTTAATGTTTTCAGACTGCAGATCTAAAAAATTCGATTTTTACCATATTCATGAACTATGTGATCTAAAACATGCAGATCTACAGGAAAAGTAAGTCTAGATCTAAAAATTTGAGGATTTACCTTCTAAATTCGACTATGGAATCTAGACGACGGTCGATGAAGGATGCCCTTTACGCTCCCCGTTTAGAAGAACAAGATCTTCTTAAAAATGACGTTAGGGATGAACTCCTCCTTGAGAGCCGTCGTCTTTTTCCTTCGAGTAGTTCGTGCTGATAACGTGTTACAAAGGGAAAAGCGCAGGGTAAAAGGTGTAGGGGGTTAGGAGCCCTCTGCCCTCATATATATAGCATTCAATGGTGGGTGGATACCCAATGGGTCCAATGGGCCTAGTCACAACAAAAACAATGTTTTGGGGAAATAATTCTTATATTTTTTATATTACCTTCAAAAAAACATGTTTCTTTTTCATCAATATTACATGTCGCATTTGCTTCTAATGTTCCTTTTGCAACTTGTTGGAGATAATAATAATAAATATTTACTGATTTAAATAATCTTAATATGAAAATGATAACTTCTGTATTTGGTGGGATAAGGAAAATTATGTAGTTATCATTTTCATATTAAGATTATTTAAATCGGTAAATATTTATTATTATTATTATCTCCAGCAAGTTGCAAAAGGAACATTTATTATTATGTACGTGGTGCCCGAAGATGGCCGTGGTGCTTCGTCGATTGAAGACTGTATGTGGTTATCATTTATTATTATGTACGTGGTGCTTCGTCGATTGAAGAGGGGGACCCAAAGATGGCCGAATCTGGGTTAATGAGAGCTATGTCCGAGCTATCGGGTGAAGCCCTACCCAACTCCAAACTATTTATTGAGTCAACCGCTGAGCTATCCGCAGCACGGACAAATCGTCAAGGGAGTCGAATTTGGGTTCCGACCCAAATCCCCTCCAATGCTTAAGTTAGTAAGGGACTTAAGAAGGCACGGGGCAGTCAAGACTAACCAATTGGGAGGTCGACTTGCTACTGTCACGCCGAGCTATGGACTAAGAAATATAAACAGAAAGTGATAAAGAGAGAGAGAGAGAGAGAGAGAGAGAGAGAGAGAGAGAGAGAGAGAAGTCAGAGTACCTAGTGTTTAGTATCTCTGAAGCTTGAACCTTTCTTTCGCTATCTTGTCTTCTATTTATAGGTGTTGATTTCTCCTTTTGGCAGTTGATGGGCAACGACTTTGCTTTTATGGCGGCGTGATCATCTCCATGAATGGGGATAACAGTCGCCCATTTACTCTGCCATTATTAACCAATCTCTTAATATTATTAGGGCCCAACGGGCAGATGAACTGACGCTTTGATTGGGTAAGCGGCTTGCTTTCTTCGGAAAGTTCTTCGCGCTTTTCCTCTTACGCAAAATATCCTTCTCCGCTTCGTGGGCCGGCCCAATGCCGTAACAACTCTTATTTTCTCCTATTTGTTTGATCTATGTCCCCTTTTAATGTGAGGGGTGTTAAATTATATTGCAGTAAAGGAACGTACACGATGTCATTTTGCTAATAATCATGAAACACGATATTAACAGAAAAGATATACTTTAGCTGTCCGACTTGGGTTCTGTTAGGGTTTATGTCGCATCACTATGACTAAATAGGATATGTTACGATAAGATAATTAAAGAGTATATTTGTTGCGGGTGAAATTCGCCTAACAATGAGATTTGTACAAAGGGGATTCAAGGGTACGGTGATTACAGGCTAATTGGGTTTTAGTAGAGGCTAAAACGACGGATTCAAGATCGCTCGAAGGTCGTCGATCGCTTGGAAGAATGGCCGAGCTTCCTGCACCACAAGCAGCTCGTCAGAAAGGCTGGTTTGGCTGTCAATTTGTGGCCTCTCCGAAGGTAAAATCAGTAAGCGACTTGTTAGAAGGAGGCGGGACATGCTAGCCGAACTTAGTGTAGAGCGATCTAACGTGGCGAGCTTGCGTGGAAGGCACAGATATGTGGACGATATCCAGCCTTATGTATAAATGAAGTCTTAGATTTCTACTCACCAACACCCTCATTGATTGCTGGAGGGTGGTATTTATAGTGGGGAGAGTCGGTCGATCGTCGTCCAATCAGCTGTCGCTTCTGCTTAGATGGGGTCCATCTGGTGCTTTGTTGGAGTATTAATGGAGATGTGAAGTGTCTGCGAGAGTGTCAGAGATATTTTAGCACAGCCTTAATCGGGCATTAATTAGAGGCGACGGGCGGCCATCAGTTCTCGTCTTTAACCTTGGGCGTTAATTGGAAGCGTAGGTGGCCCTACGTCACTTGGTCAGAGATACGTCACTTGGTCAGAGATATTTATGGGCTTTCTGGTCTCCGAGGGTCGCCCTTGGAGAGAGTTGAGCTTGGCGCCCGAGCTCGGCATCCCAAGTTTTCCTCCTCTTGACCCAAGGAAAATGAAGGAAAAGAAAGCAAAACTAATTATTCGCACATTCATGCATTTGTGTTTTTAACAAATATAATTAGTAGCTATTTTTAATGAATTCATGAATAATTCATGATTTTTTAAAAAAAATTATGAGTGAATTTTTCAAAATACCAAGAATCAGTATCAAAATTTTATACATGAATTATTTAAAATTAGCAAATTATTCAAAATTTGCGAAATTTTTTCTCGAATTTTTCAAAATAGTAAGTTAATAATTCGGAATTTTTTTTGAAATCATGAATATTTAATATACTTTTATTCATGAACTTGTTCGAAAAATCAGCGAATAATTCGTGAATTTTCGAAAAATTCGTGTAATTTTCACGTTTTGCTTGAAAAATTCGCGCATTATACACGAATTTTTCTAATAGCTTGCAAATTATTACCAACGTTTTCATATAATTTGTAAATTATTTATGTACTATTTAATATCAAATTATTTACGAATCATAATATTTCTAGGGTTAAAGAATTATTCGTTACAATTCGTAAATTATTTGCTAACTTTCTGACTTATTCAGAACAACTAACAAATTTTTTACTTTATTATGAGACTAAAATACCTCTTAAATTTTTAAAGCAAATTATTCATAGTTAGCAAATAGACCTCTTAAATTATTTAACAAAACACCTTAATTTTTTTCGTTTTGAATTAATAACATAATGAAATAGAAGAAATTACCTTATTTTCCTTTCAACTTTCTTCAAGATTTTCTTTGGTAACAAAACATGCGAAAGAATCTCATTTCATTTTCTTTTTCATTTTCTTTCATTTTCATTTTCATTTCACTTTTCTTTCATACATTTTCTCTCAATCCAAACACACCCTAAAAGTTTATGATCATAATTTCCTCTAATGGCCTTTCCCGCTTCGAAGAATTAATGTGAGAACACATGGTCCGATTGGCCTTCGTTCAAGGATGCTCTGTTCACTGGCTTCAAGACTCTGTTTGTGCATGCAACTGTTTAGGCTTCAGTAGTAGCCAGGCCCGAGTTGCTGGGTTGAAACACGACCTAGCTCCGATCTGTCTTGGCAGGTCTGCAACACACGAAAGATTGTAAAGGGGGTCGGATCTGGGTTCCGACCCAAATCTCTTCTGATGCTTAAGTAAGTGGATGACTAGGTAGGGTCCGACCTATTGGGAGGTCGTCTGATCACTGGCTCGTCGAGTTAGGGAGGAAAAGACTAATAAACGCAAGTACTGTGACACTCAGTTATCTAGAGCCAAAAAAACTCTTGAACCCTAACACTTAGTGACGTGACGTTCGGTCAACAATAAATATGTAGGTTAGGTCACTAAGCTTAGTCTAGTAAATAGTGGTGTCCGTGTATCCGATAAAGCAACAATAAGTAACAAAATCTGTTGACAATTGGATTCCGGTCAACTGTAATTAGGCCTGACATGGACTCCTGTGGTGAGGTGGAGCATAGTTAGCTGTTGATGAGGGACTCTTGGTTGGTAAAAACAGGGTCAGAGAAAGCTGAGCTGAGTGCACTAGGCTAGAGCTCGATCAGTATCACGGTCGAATACGAAGAACGTTCTACCTTTCTACAGGGTCGTGCCTCGAACGACCTGCACCACAAATGGTTGTTGGGGGGGGGGGGGGGGGGGGTCGGATCTAGGTTCCGACCCAAACCCCCTCCGATGCTTAAGAAATTTAAGAGCGAAAGAAGATGCGTTTGTCAGAGTACCTGGTACTTTGTACCTCTGGAGTCTGTCCATTCTTCTGTTTGTCTCCTCTTTATTTATAGATAGAAGCATCTCTTGAGTGATGTTGGTGATTAACGGTCACCAATTATGGTGGCACGATCATTCCTCACAAGTAGGCATAGCCGTTGTCCACCACACACACACACACACACACACACACACACACCCCCCCCCCCAAAAAAAAAAAAAAAAAAAAAAAAAACATTTATGAGCCCATTATCAACTGCATCCTCAGGTTACAAAAGCTCAAAGGGCAAAGGATGTGCAGGCTTTGACCAGGTTATGGGTTAGCCATCCTAGTGGGTTTCATGTGCCTAGTATGCTTAGATGTTATTTCTGCAGGCTTCCTGGTGACAATATTTTCCCCTCCTCAAGTACAAGGATTCAACAAAATCCATTTCAAGTTCTTTTGCATGTAATATTCCTCATTAAATCATTGTCTGTCAATCTAAAAATAATTTTAGCCCATTAATCCTTCCTACTACTCCTACAACGCATTCATACGAGTCATTAAAGTGGTGGCATGACAAATAAGACAGAGAGCGAGTTTAATCCACGGCAGCTAAGAGTAAATGATGAACGTGTAATGAAAAATATTAGGGCTCGTGATTCAAATGGTATTATTATATGGATTTTAATTAAGTTGATTAGATAAATCAATCGAGTGTGGGGTCCTGTTTGTTTTCTTATGCCCTACTTGTCAAAAAAAGTGTTCGCCATCTTGCACTGCTACACATGCCCCTTTTCTCCTCAGTATGGATCCCGCTTACCTGGCATTTGTCCATGTGTCTTTTTTTTTTGTCTTACTAAATTATTGCACGTGAACCCGATTCGAATCACCGTTTCAATTATTTTGTTTTGATCCCTACACTCGTCATTATTGCTCCTCTCACTCCCGGCCCATTCGGGCAGAGGCGTTTATGAATAATGGGATATGCTAAAAGGGTGTAAAATAAAGTTTTTAATGAAATAAACAATTAGACTTTGATATAGTCCCATAAAAGTTATGGAGGAGTATCACACATAAATATTAGATACGATGCTACCGAACAATAAACTATAGTCTCGTGATCCAATCGATTAATTGTGCAAGCTAGATCCAAACGGTAGTCTGATCGTCTCTTGGTTAAATATTTAATTGCTAATCGTTTGAGTGCATCGGCGTTGTCCTTGTGTCCTTTGGACCTTCTTAACATTATTGCGGACGAATCTGACGCGAATCACACTTTCAACTCTTCTGTTCTCCCCCCGCTATAATTGTCTAGAGTTGCTTCGCACACCCGCCCTTTCACTCCTCGCACATACCACTATCTACAAGTTTGCCATTCATTTGATGTTCGAGTGAATGGCAAACTTGTAAGTAGTGGTATGTGCACAGAGTAAATCTCCAATAATTGGTTCACAAATCCCTACTGTCTAAATGATCACAGTGTACCTAGCGATCGTAGTACGTTCTTGATGTATTGGCGTCAAAATCGGAATTGATGTGTTAACGTTAAAATAGGTGGGCGCCTACTCATTCGGTCAAATGTCACATGTGATGCGAGACTCAGATGGACAAACTACAGGTGGGCTGTTCAAGAAAAATGAAGAGAGATTTTGCTGTCTGCACTGTATTTACAGGGATGCATGTTGATTTTTGTGCCAAATTTAACTTAATATGAAAAGGGACGAGGTTGGGTTGAGAAGGAAGTTTATGCATTTCCTAATTTTGGAAAAGAAAAGTCATATACACCCTATACATAGTGGTGCAGATAGCGATTCTCAATGAAAAAGGATGCAACGATGGAAAACCCAACAGGTTCAGGAACAATGGCAAACTTGTAATAAATGTAATGTATTTATGATAATGTGTGAAATGACTAGCAGCACACCCAACCCATCAAGGCCCCAAGTTCTCAACCGCATGTCTCCCTCTTTCTTCATGTCAGCCTCATGGGTCACAATCCCATCAACGCCACCCTTCCCTTTTCATGCATTCACCTCCACCCACAACAAAGACCGTTCCTCAAAAGGATTTGGGCTCGACTATCTGCACTGCAATCATGGTGGTGCAGACTTGTTTTTGGCGAGAACTACATGCACCTCAGTTTGAGGTGCATATAGGTGACGTTTTACTACTAATAGAAGAAAAATATCATTTCAAACATCAGTTCGGGTTATCTTTCTTCTATTTTTTTCTTATTTTAGGTTAACTTCCCATCAATGTACCTCAATCTGAGGTGCATTTAGTCAGCCTCTTGTTTTTTATGGGATAGTGATTTGCACTGCAGTATCTTACAGTGCGCAGACTAATTTTTTTTCCGAATAACGTAACAAACGTCACTTTGATGAGTGACATTTCTTGTCTTTTTGGCAAAAAGAGAGGCTGCACCGCAAGGTACTGCGGTGCATATAATCCACCTCTTTTTTTTTATAAATTGCAAAAAACGTCACAGCGATATGACATTTTTCTGTTGATGGCAAAAAAAAACAAGTCTGAACTGCATTTTTTTGCCATGCAGATAGCAATTCTCAACAGATTTACTTCATATATGTATCAATCACGGTTAAAACTTATTGCAGCGCCAGTTGGAAAATAAACAACGGTTAATTCAAAAAAGGTATTTCCTTGCCAATTGTGTTTTCTGTGTGGCATAATTATTGGATCTCTTTAAATTCTATTAAATTCAGATTCTGGCGTCCAGCCTATCCTGTTGTCGTGTCAGATTCAATCGGCCAAAAATCGAATATTTTCAAGTTTTTTTTTTTTGTTTTTCATCGTCTGATATGTTAACGACAAACCGATAAAATTTTCGGATCCATGCAATGATGCAATGCGTTCCACGCACCTTAAAAAATATATTAAAGTTAATAGTTTAATCTTCTGCCCAAATACTAAATTATTGACCGAAAAACTAACTCTTTGAAAAGGCTAACCCGCGTCAAAGATGGGAGCATATAAAAGATATCAAACGTATATTACAAATACGTAAGCAACGGAGTGATAAGAAGCTAGCAAACAAACACTAGCATGCAACATAGGTAATTAATATAGCCCACGGATTAGGCCATGACTAATAGTACGTGGCCGAATGATTACACAACCGTTCTTCGGAAACGCCATGGCTAAATATCCGTTTTCTACTAGTGAAATCCATTTTCACTATTTTTTTTGAAATTTTTTTGTTAGTGTTGTTGTACACCTTATGAATGATCAACACACCAAAAATCAATTGAATCCAATGCTATTTGACCCTCAATCTAATTTTTGCAAATTCAACAGTTTTATAATTGAAATTTAGTACGCAGTAATGAATCTTAAGAACAACGCAGCAACACACAGCAAACAGTGACACACAAGACTTGGTAACGCAGTTCGGTGCGCACACCTACATCTGCGGGGTCACGCCCAGAAAAGTAGAATACTTCACTATGAAAATCAGAGAATACAAACTCTAATAACCACGCTTCTATAAGGAAGAACACACTCTCCCTTAATACAAACCGTGAGGGGTGATCGCAATCAACTCCGTGAAGTATTCTTGGCAAGCTCCCCTTGCACCACTGACTAGATCAACTCCCTTGATCCTACGTGCGTAGTCGTCGGCCTCCCTCCCGGAGTAATCTCACAGAACTTTTAACACAAAGTCCGTAACCTAGCCGCCAATTGCTCCAAACCCTAAAAGCAAGAAGCACCGCAATCTTCAATTCAATCCGCACTCATGCCATCAGATCTTGATTCGGTTCAACAACCGCAATACCCGCAACATCTCCAACAAGAAGGAGATCCCAGAATATCCGCAGGCGAATGTTGCTAGGATATTACCGGTGAAAATCTCTCTCCAACCGTTTCGCAATAAGGTAACAAGAGATATACAGCCGATCAAATCTATAACAGCTAATAACCTCCATAAATACCTGATCAGTTAGATAGAGATATAAAAGATTACGCGAACGCCAGTCGCACATCCTTTTGGACAGTCAATCGATGCAAATAGACTTAGCATGTTGAACATCCTGGTACAACAAACTGTTCAACAATTCATCCAACAACCTAACTGATACGATTCTCTTCTTCATACGGCAGTGGCTCAGATGCAACAAAACGTACAACAAACTGTCCAACATTCCCCAGATAACGTGTCTAAAAACTTCAGGAAGTAAAGAGCAAGAGACGATAAGCAGAGTGCCACATATGACAAGACTTCATTCATGAATAGCAAGGATAAATCCTAACAATCTCCTCTTTTGTCATTTGGTGGCACAACACACGGTATGATATTCAACTTAGACCAGTCTGAAGAAGAAGGTAGGATGACATTTGTTCAATCAAACAAAACTGCTGCATCCAGACCAATACAAGAGAACTGAAACACAAGGACAGCAACAACCATACACCAAAACAGGAACAGGAACATGAACAACAATGCAGCATACTCACCTTCACAAGGGGCCCCTCAGACTATCCCATACACAGTAAAACTTCCATGACTTTCATGACAAATTGTATCAGCAGCAGACATCCAAAAAACAACCCAAAACCAAAATCAAAATATCATACCTTGATCTCCCCTTTTGAGCCACAAAGGACATAGAGAATATATCAGTGATCCTCAGAAGGACCACTCCTCAGAGAGGACATCTTGCTCTGCAGCAACAGCTTGTGGCGATTCAAAAGAACTCGCTGGCTTTCGAGAAACAGAAGTTGATCATCAATATTCTGAATAGCACTTTCCAGGAACTGTATATCCACCACACTTGTTGAGGAGGAGGTGGCAGTAGCAGCATGACTAAGTGGAGGAGTCTGTGATTCAGGAGGCACTGTGGAAGAAGGTTCAGCATCTTGAGACGGGGAGGGTGTCGAAGGAACACCATGAAGAGAGGGTATCACTTCAGATATATCATCAATTTTTCCAGCCACAGACTTTGTCGTATACGAAATACTGTCACATGATGAAGGAAGGTCAGACGGAGACAGTGGCACCCTTTGAGCCAGGAGCATCATAGATATGAGAGCTCCATGAGGTAAAGAAGTCCCAGAGGAGGATAACTCTGCAAAAGATAAGATAGAATCAAAGATGATTCTGCCCAAATTGAAAGCCTGGGAAGTGCCGACAGAGAACAACAGCTTGCACATGTCCCGAGTAACCACTGAAACATTGGAAGTAGGGAGCCAGTTTCTCGTGGCAATCCTGTAGAGAACAAAATATGTTGCTGTAAGAGCAGACGAGGGAAAGGTAGATGATTTCTTAGGCCAACACTTGAACTTTCCGGCTGTCACAACATGAATCAGTCTGTCAATCTCCACTCCAGTTGACTCCCGAATGCAGGTACTGATTGGAGACACTTCATTCTAATAATTTGTTCAGGGTGGAAGGAGAGAATGAAATAATCTTGCCTCTAACATAATTTCTGAAACTCCAACGGGAAGACCCATCACCAGCAGATTTGGATAAGTTACAGTAAAATTCTCTCACCAAAACTGGATAGTAGACACTGAAATAGGTGGCAGCATGAAACAATCCGAGACCCTTCAGAATAGATGCTATCTGAGTCTTATCAAAGGAGGACATGTTCAGAACCTTCTCAGGAATTAAGGATCTCTCCGAGTAAGACGACCATCTGTTCCTACGAGCTTTGTCGAAGAAAAGTTTGCTAAACGCATCAGAAGAAGTAAACGAAGGAGAGCGAGAGGAGCCTGGAGCAGAGATTTTTGACCTCTTGGAAGGAGAAGCCTCAGCATTACTAGAGGGAGCAGAGCGCTTCTTAGAGCCAGATCGAGCCTTGCGCATGAAGGAGGACAAAGGAGGCTCATTAGAACCAGAGGCCTCACTTGTTGCATGAAATGTTGCAACATTTTGTGCAGCGATATGTTCAACACTAGCTTCCACTAAGGGATCAGGCTCGATATCAGCTTCAACATTACACTCCACATTATCAACACCAACCTCAGAAGAACCTTGACCCATTGCACATTTATCAACATTTACTTCATCATTTACCCCCAATATCAGCTGAGCCACGTTCAGTCACAACATCAGCTGCAGCCTTATCTTGATCATATCGCATCTCACCAACTCCAGTCTCAGCAGGAAGAGTGGGAGGATCCTGAAGGATTTCAGTAGTTTCCAATTCCATAGGATCGAGAGCAGGCTTTACTGACTCATTTAGAGACGGAACCTTTCTTGAAAAATCATCAGCAAGTGGCGCTTCTACCACAGTCTCATTCTGAGAAGAATCTTCAGGACAGTCAATAAGACCATGATCATCTTTCTTAGATTCTTTTCCAGGCTCAGAAACATCTTGAGATGAGACAACAGGCACATTCTGAGCACTCTCATCCACAACACGATTATGATCATCAGACATGTTCTGAATACCTTCATCCACACACATAGGCGACGGAGAGATAGGAACCTCTTCATGAGATGGAACAGCAGATGAAGTCTCAGCATTTAGACCACCCTCCGAAACACCATCCTTATTTAACTGCACATCATCCTGCTCAATAGGATTCTCAGGAGGAGGACTAGACTTAGACGCTCCAGCAGTGCCCCTTGTCCTAGGCATTTCAGCATACACTGGAGGGTCTTCAGAATCAGAAATATCTATCACTTCAGCTTCAGAAATTTTTACAAAAGATTTGGGATTCCAGGTTCGAATGACAATCTTTCTATCTCGAGGCACTTCAACACTCATAACCTTCCCCTTAATCTTCTTATGCATGAGACCTTTAAAGTGAATGCGAGAAACATCCACCGAGGAAAGATCCAATTGCTTTCCTGTTCTCCGCAAATACCAAAACCAGTCTTGAATTGTTATGGGAGCAGGAAATTCTTCATCATCGTAGACTTCATCTTCCTCGGATTTTTGGAAGAGGTGAATTTCAAGAATTGGGGAGAAATTTACCAACTCCAAATTTGAGGCTCTAGGAGAGTGCATGTTACTGAGAGGGGTAGAGGAGAGTGATGGAGAGGAATTACCACTGGAGGACCCGCGCGAAGAACGAGGAAACACTCCTTTCCGTTTGATAGGCGAAGACGAGGATGGCGGAGCACTCTTCCGTGCGGAGGCCGTCCGTCGAGAGAACCTACGAGGGGGCTGCGAAGATTTTACCGACCGATCTCTCGCCATTTCTGATTAAGTGGAGAGGAACTTCGAACATGAAGATTTCAAGAACCCTAGATGGGCGGTTAGAGGAATCTTGGAGAATTTTGAGTTGAGGGAGAACACGGAAATGCGCCTTGGGAACAAAAAAGAAGCAGAGGGTAATAAATATCGGGTAAGGTTATTAGTGAAAAACGAACCCGACCAAAAGAAGATCGCCCGACCCTCAAAATGTTGCAACCTGATGTTGCAACAATATTCTCAACACAGAGAACAACATTAGATACGACACAGCCCTAGGGCTTGTCGCAATTCATCAAATCTGGCAGAATCAAGAAGCTTTGTAAAGATGTCCGCTAGTTGATTAACTGTAGCAACATACTCCATGACAAGAGACTTCTTTTCAACCAACTCTCTAATGAAGTGGTGACGGATGTCGATATGTTTAGTTCTGGAGTGCTGAACTGGGTTCTTGGAGATGTTTATAGCACTCTGATTGTCACATAGAATGGTTAGAATCCCTTGTTCCAGTCCATAATCTGTCAACATTTGCTTCATCCATAACAGTTGTGTGCAACAACTTCCTGCTGCGATATACTCAGCCTCTGCTGTAGATAGTGATATGGAGTTCTGTTTTTTACTGTACCATGACACCAGATTGTTCCCTAAATAAAAACATCCTCCGGTAGTGCTTTTTCTGTCATCAGTATTCCCTGCCCAGTCTGCATCATTATATCCTAAGATTAGTGTATTTGTATCCTTTGTGTACCATATACCATAGTCTGCAGTCCCACTTACATTACCTCCCCGCCGTTGATCGCCCCCATTGCCCTAATGGGCCCCCTCCTATTTCTAGCTCTGCTTGTCCTGACGTCATCTAACGCCGTCACCTCCGAACCGCCGGCCGATGAACGGACCGCCCTCTTGACCTTCATCTCCCAGGTCCGCCACCTGAACCGGCTCCAGTGGAATTCGACCCCCGATTTTTCCACCTGCGACTGGACCGGGGTCAAGTGCGACCTCGGCCGGACATCTGTCGTCGAGCTCCACCTCCCCGGCGTCGGCCTTGTGGGCCCCATCCCCCCCCCAAATTCCCTCGGCCTCCTCCCTAACCTCCGCATCCTATCCCTCCGCCACAACGCCATCGCCGGCCCCATCCCGACGACCTCTCCAACCTCACCCGCCTTTTCTCCCTCTACTTACATGACAATGCCATCGCCGGCGGCTTCCCCCATCCCATAACTAAGCTCACCCACCTCTCCCGCCTCAACCTCGGCGGCAACAAGCTCTCCGGCGAGATCCCCTTCGCCCTCAACAACCTCAGCCGCCTCACCGTCCTCTACCTCGACCGCAACAACTTCTCCGGCAAGCTGCCCAGCATCAACATCACCACCCTCAATTCCTTCAACGTTTCCTTCAACTCTCTCAACAGTTCGATCCCCCAAACCCAAAGAACTACACCCAGATAAAATTCAATTATCATTTCTTTCTGACAATACATTTCCTCCTCCCCCGATGCCATGCATGTGACATGCAAAATTATGTGGATATATTATTAATACGTGGACTGGTTCGAGAGTATATCAAAGTCATGTAGTCTTTTAGTCGTCCAACATATTAAAAGATGAAAACAGTATACAGACATACTATCGACCCCAGATGGATCCATTTCAGCCACGGACATACTATCCGTTTCAGACATACTATTCCCTTTAAGCCATGGACGAATCCGTGGCCGATAGGTAATTAATATTGCCCACGGATTAGGCCGTGCCTAATAGTACGTGGCCGAATGATTACACAACCGTTCTTCGGAAACGCCATGGCTAAATGTCCGTTTTCTACTAGTGAAATCCATTTTCCCGTTTTTGTTTTTGAAATTTTTTTTGTTAGGGCGGTTATACACCTTATGAATGATCAACACACCAAAAATCAAGTGAATCCAATACTATTTGACCCTCAATCTAACTTTTGCAAATTCAACAGTTTCATAATTATGTAAAAAATTTGCAACGGTCGGAGCAAAGGACAAATATCCATAGGGTTCACCTATATCTAAAATTTCAGAGTTTTAGAATGTGTACAACAATGCTATAAAAGAATTTCAAAAAATATTTATGAAGGAAAATGTGTTTTATGTGCACAGCTACATTTTCTCCATATATATAATAACAATTATTATTATTTGGTTCCCCTTGATGATCAGCGTGTGATCAGTACCCCCAATCCTGATTCACATTGCTCATACTGATTGGGTCGAATATGTTATCTCATCTATTTGTTAATTGCATGAGAATGTGTCACCCCAGCAAAAGTTAGGATATGATAGCTAAGTGTTGACTTGCAACAGTATGAGGATCAACTGGGAGCCAATCCAGGCGGACATCAATCGCGGATTGGGTTGCTGTTCTTGACCATTGATGAATCAAAAAGGAGTTGAAAGGGCCAATGCATGTAGGAAGTGCTATAGGATTTTGAATTTTGCACAACCAGATCACGTACACGATTCCGACCGTATTTGATAACTACTTGATTAAATTCGCCCGTTAAGAACACATACGAATACCAACGAAGCAAATATCCAAAAGGATGTATATGATCATAAGATTCATAACCTCACTATATGGTGATATTTCAAGAACTTTCTTTTTTCGTGATCGAAACCCTGATAACATGTACACCAAGGTGCAGATTCATCTATTGTCACAGTATATGTTTTTAGCAATTCCAAACTTGCTTTTTAAATACAATTTCTTTCTATTTTCCCTTTTAAGTTGTAGTAATTGCTCTCTCTCTCTCTCTCATCTCCATGTGCTCTCTTCTCGCTTCCCCATTAACACAAGAGCTCTGAGCCCTCTCTCGAGTTCATGTCTCAAAACCATTCTCGTTAACTCTCGCTTCTCCAAAAAAAACAGTGAGCTCTCGGTTGAACATAACGTGGCCATATTGTAGTGTAATCCAAGAGATGAGGCCCAAAAATAAATAATGGAGCAGCATGAAAAGGACCTCCTAATCAATCAAATGGGTATGTAAACGGCGGCTTGCCGATCAAATGCGACGCTAAGGCTATAGTGCCACAGCCGTCGGTTGATCAACGTGTCGGAATGAACCCTGTCTCCCATTTGAACGCCAGTGCATGTTCCCCAGCCACTCCCTCAATAGTCGAGTGACTCGTCGTTTCTTTTAAAGCACAGTACTACACCACGGCTAGAGCATATAATACATAGTACTGCATGTTGCGATTGATAAAGACGAAGAGAGGGAAGAGGGCCGCAGCCGTCACCCTCAACTAATCTAGCCTCCACCCCAAAAAATAGTGTTAAGGTCAAAATTGACCGAGAAAGTTGTCAAGCTAACGTAGACTCAAAGCGCTGAGCTGAAGCCTCGTCAGCAACTGGAGTGGGACCCTTGGTTGGAGGAACCTAGGTGGATTGATGGTAGTTGGGGGTGATGCGGCCTTCGACCGACCCTCGGTCGACCGTTGCGTCGCTTGTTCGAGGTTGGAGAGCTCGACGTCGACCTTCGACGTTGGACGACGATCGTTGACCTGCACCACAGGGATGCGTTAGGGGGGTCAGATCTGGGTTTCGACCCAAATCCACTCCGATGCTTAAGTTAGTGTGGAACTGATCAAGGAAGAGCTTGGTGTAGCTGAAATTGACCCCATGGAGATTCGTCTATAGACTAACGACGCAAGCTCGAATATAAGAATGGTAAAAGTGAGAATATAGAGTTCTATGTTAAAACCTCGTACCTTGAAGATGAGACCATTCCCTCTATGTAAAGACGTTCGGGGTCCTTTTGGATACGTTGGAGAGATAACGATCATCCATAATGGGGCCACGATTTTCCCTTATTAATAGGAGTAAATGTTGTGCACGTCCTCAAAATTCTCGAGTCCGCCTTCCACGTTCGAGCGAGGGGGACCCAACGGTCGACTAGCCATTTTGGCTTTGACTGAGTCGACATCGGGCTTCTTTGGTGGGCCTGGTGGGCCTTAGTCATTTGTCGACCGAGCTGTCTCGAATGCCGGCCCAATGACTCAACGGTAGCCCCCGCCGCACGACCTTGAAGGATCCATCCGCTGATGTCCAGCGACGTTACATCGCATTTAATGGGGCACTGTAGCCGAGAAAATAGCACTTGAGTTCTAGGCGCCAAAATGCCCGTCTCGTCGATTCAGATGATTTGTCGGTTCGAAATCCAAGACATTCCGGGTCCTTAGATCCTTGACACGTGTTCCATCATGTCGTTGTTGCTTTGCCCATATATGACGGTTCAAGTAATGGAGTGAGGAGTACCATCTCTCTTATCTCGATTCAGATTTTCCTTCTCTCGAACGTAATGGCTTCATCCTTTGCCTCCGAAAAGAATGTGATCACAGCTATTCAGAAGAATCAGGAAGGGGTCATGGAGTCGGGCTTCCTGGCGAATGTGAGGTCCAAAGTTAAGGCCGGCCAAATCGACGCGCTTCTGAGGAACTATGTTTGTCTCGATTACCAAATCAGACTGCCTGGGAGGGCCGAGAGGGCTCATCGTCCCGACGATCGGGAAGCGGGGGTCTATGTCAAAGCCTTCGAATGTGGCCTTCGATTTCACATGCTTCCCTTCCTGCGATACTTTCTGTGTTCCCCGAACCTCTCCTTCTGCCAGCTGATGCCGAACGCTATCAGCTTGTTGATGGGCTTCATCGTTCTATGTGTGACGAAGGGAATGGAGACATCCCTGCGTCCGTTCAACCAATTCTTCTCGATACCTCCCCTTAAGTCCACGGGGTGGTTTACAATAATGGCCCGTCGAGGGGGGAAGTTACTGGAAGATCTTCCCACCTCCAGCCCCAAGTGGAAAGATGAGTTTGTGTTTATGGTCTTCCAGGGGGATGCGAGCTTCTGCACTAGTTGGGGTGCCCCTGATTTGGGA
This sequence comes from Scilla litardierei, assembly GCA_030789695.1. Lineage (NCBI taxonomy): Eukaryota > Viridiplantae > Streptophyta > Magnoliopsida > Asparagales > Asparagaceae > Scilla > Scilla litardierei. Next base: position 159,293,862 of record CM061137.1, on the reverse strand, counting down.
CCTGTCGAGGATAAGCCATTGACCATCGAGGAGAAGAAAGCCACCGATACTCTGAAAAGCCTGCCAGAGGGCATCAGGTCGATCGAGTGGCTATGGTCAGACGACGTGTTATGTCGGACCGTTTGGACGAAAGGTTAGTTCGACCGTGCTCGCCAACTGTTCGACCTTTGTCACTTGATCTAACTCGTTTGTTGCTCTAGCAGGTATGACCAGTGTGGATTATTAGGTAGATCCTGCCTTGAAGGTAGTAGTCGAGGCTTCCATCTGAAAGGCAGAGGCGAGAATGTTGTCACCCCAGGTGCTGACCACATCAAGATCGATGGTCCAGCCGTCTGGAGATCGACCTATGATCGTTGAGGGGATTGCCCAAGTGGCTTGCCCTTAGCAGAAGAAGAAGAAAGGGTCCCCCTTTCAAGTTTGAGGTGGTTGCACTGGAGGGGGGCAAGAAGTGGCAGAGGATCATTCTCAGCGACTCGGAGCCGTCTGGATCGAACGCAACCGTGGAGCAGGCCAACCAACTAGGGAGTGAGGCTCTCCATGAGGAAAACTCGAAGGAGACTCAGTTTCCGCCGGATCTTCACGTGCACCAGGACACCTGGCCCTGGGGGTCTGTTTCCCTCCGTTGGGTTGCTCGAAGACATCCCTGCGGAGTATAGGCCGATATTGCCGGAGGACCGATCTCCTCAGACCCCCTTCAACTGTTCCGAGGAGGAGCTTGTCTGGGCGAGGTTTCCATTGAGGCTTGTAGATTCTGCTCTCCTTGATTGCAGGACCGCTTCCCGTATCGTCGAGAATGCAATCCTTCCACGGGACAGAGCTATCGTGGAAAGTGTCGACTATGAGCGGCTTGCGTCAATAGCCGTCCATGCCAGCATCCAAGTAATTATCGTCTGGGCCTCTATCGATGTTGATGTCAGCGCACATGATGACCATCAAATGTTGTATGCCAGCTCTTGTGGCGACCGCGGAGTTGCACTGTCAAGCTTCGGTGGTGGTCGATCCTGGTGTCACCGTGGAGGCCGTCAGGTCGAGAGTGAAAAAGTCTCAGGATGAGCTAGAAAGAATCAGCCACCTCTCCGAGATGAGGTCGTTAGTCATTCAGAAACTTGAGCACGAGCTAAGCGAGTCTCGTAGGATGGAGGCTGAGCAGATCGCCTTAAGAGAGCGAGCTGAAGATGCTCTGCTGGAGGAGAGAGTCGAAGCTGATGTCATTGCGGAGAAGGCGATCTGGGATTTCACTGATGCGTTTCTCGAATTTGACGAGCTATATAAGCAAGGTTACGAGCAATGTCGATTGGAGATGAAGAATCGATTCCCTGACCTATCCGCGGAGATCGACGAGATCCTGGTGATATTTCCAGACCTTGGTGAGGATGAGTCGAGCCAAGGTGAGGATGAGTTGAGCCGAGGTATGGATGAGGCATCTCCCGTGGACGAGGCTACCACCATGGCTGGTGACGAAGCAAGAGCGAGCGTTTCGGGGGGGACGCGAGCCTACGACCATGCTGGATGAAGATCATGGGCCTGAACAGCCACTGTAAGATCTCGGGGTTTTATTTTTTGGCCTGCTTGTAGAAATTTTTGAATGTATAGGTGGGGAGCAATGTAAACAATGCAATCAAAAGTGACATGAGAATTGGCCTGTGTATCCTTATATGCCATTGTCTCTCTTTATTTGTTGTCGCTCACGCCCCCATGATGGTCTCAATGCCTGATGGTCCCTTTCGATGGGTTAGTCGATGTTTCGGTGATCAAGAATAATCTATCGAACCACATTAAGAATTTGACTACCGTGTTCCGCAGAGAGAGAGACATCCACCCGACCCATGGTCTAAGATATGGGGATTTATATTGTTCAGTAGCAAAGTGGTGGCCCCTTCGACTTACAGCTGACGCTCGTTCGCGAGAGTCGTTCAGTAGCGAAGGGGTGGCCCCTTCGACTTACGGCTGACGCTCGTTCGCGAGAGTCATTCAGTAGCGAAGGGGTGGCCCCTTCGACTTACGGCTGACGACCCAGATGGCTTCGAGTCACTAAGATGAAGATGCCGCCTTTTCTTATTCCCCTCAACTGCAACCATCTCGAATTCGGTGTGGGGCTTTTTCTTTTTCTTCTGCTAGAGACGAGCCAGTTGAGGAGCCCCATGAGCAACAATGGGTAATTCCTCTGATGATCGAGCTGCTCTTTCTTCCAGAGGGGGATTTCGAGGAGGTAACATGCTCTCCTCAGTTTCTCTGATAGAAGCCTCGACCCCCTCCCTTAACATAGTGTCCATATGGTACTCCAGACCAACAATGCCTGCAAAAGAAAAACATGTTAGGACATGAAACGAAGATCGAACAGTTGGTGGGCAGAATTGGGTCGACCTTTCGTCCATACGGTCCGACGCAATACCAAGTCGGACCACAACCACTACATCTTCCTTACATTCTCTGGCAAATTCAACAGTGCATCGGCGGCTTCCTTCTCCGCTCCGGACAGAGGCTTGTCCTCGGCAAGACCTAAGTCAGGCATACCCCATCCAGTGCAAAAGCTCACCACGCCTTGAATGACCACGAATAAGAACTTCTCTTTCCAGTTGGAATCCGAGGAAGAGAGATCGTCAAATAGCTTCCTGCCTCGGCGGGCCGTTATCATGTACCAACCTGGATTCTTGAGGGAAGGAATTAAGAAGAAGTAATTGAACAATCCCAGTGACGGTTCAACTTTCTTCATCACGCACAGAGCGATGAAACCAACCAATGCACTTATGGCATTTGACATTAATTGACAAAGAGAAAGGTTCAATGTGCTCAGTACGTAGCGCATGATGCATGGAGAATCGAAGCCCTCGTTGGAAGACTTTAACGTAACCCTAACCTCCCGATCGCCGGGATGATGAACCCTTTCATTCCTCCCTGGCAACCAGATCTGATAGTCGATCCGGATATATTTTCTCTTAAATTCAGGGATTTGATCAGCTCCAACTTTGGATATTTGGTTGGCCATCAGACCGTGCACCACGGCTCCCTCCTTGTTCTTCTGCACGACGGAAGCCGAGCTCTTCCTAGATACAAGGACAGATGACGAAGCCATTTTTGAAAGGAAAAAAAATCTAAGTTGAGAACGATGAAGACGATGACTTCAAATTTCCATTCTGGAACTGTCTTATATTGCCTAGACGATTACGGCATGATGAGACACGTGTTGAAGATATGAACCTCTTAGCATTTTGGATTTCGAACCGGCGAATCATCCAAATCAGCGAAGCGGGCGTTTTGGCGCCTAAAACTTGAGTATTAATTCCTCGATTGTCGTGCCCCATTAATGCGATGTAACGTCGCTTGACCCAAACATGCAAACTGTCTGAGGTTGAGCGACGGTTGCCATTGTTAAGTCATCAGGCAGACACTCGAGGGGGCTCGTTCGACGAGCAACTGAGGTTCGTGGAGCCCACTAAAGAGGCCTGAAGCTAACCTAGTTAAAGCCCACTTACCAATTTCCCGTGTGATTGAAGGTGAGCTCATAAATAGCGGGGACGTAAGCGACGGTTACCCATATTAAAAGGGAAAGATCGTAGCACCATAATTGGTGAATGTTATCCTTCCAACATCATTGAAGAGACCCCGGAGGTCTATAAATACAGAGGAGATGGATAGAATAAAGGATGTACGAGATCTGATACTCTGCGATTACATACTTTATCTTATATTTCTTCCACAAAAGAGCTTGCGACGGGAGACCTGAGGCGAGCCTCCGTGGGTCGATCTTAACTGCTCCAAGCTTCCTCACTATCTTAAGTCCCATTCTAACTTAAGTATCGGAGGTGATTTGGGTCGGGACCCAGATCCGACCCCCCTGACACTTACTTGTGGTGCAGATCATCGAGTCCCGATCCCCATGTGAAGGTCGTACCTGAGCTTTTTCGTATTAATCGACCGAGGCTCAACCCATTCGAAGGTCAAATAACCACCGCAAGTCAATCACCATCTGTCAACGACCCTGGTTCCTCCAACCTAGGGTCCCACTCAACCGACTGTCGAGGCTCCTACTCAGCAAGAAAGGATATACGTCAGCATCTCAATTGTTTCGGTCATTTTTGGTCTTAACAGTTGTATAAGCGGAATATGTTCTCCTTTTTGTGTATATGGAGCATTACGTGTACCATCACAGCATGGCCTGCGAAAAAAATGGGTGTGACTCTCATATTCACTCTCTCCATTCCTTCTTTCTTCTTCACCCTCGCCTCTCAGGGTATCCTGGGAGCATGGTGTTACAAATATACTATTAAAAGCAGATGAAAAATCAAAAGAAAAAATTTTGTTTTGTATCGGGCCAGCAGAGGTGACCATCGGGGTGCCGGCGAGCGGCTGGCGGTGCAGTGTCGGGCCAGCAGCACAAACAGTAACAACAAACGCATTAAAAGAAGAACAAAGACGTTTTGTATTTTTGTAGGTGGGCTTTCCAACCATGGGCCACCAGGCCATTCGACACTCCACGGCACATGACAGTCTTGTCATATTCCATGGTTTGTCTTACACCTCTGGGACGGCTTAGCAATAGAATATGACAGCACCAAAGGTAACCCGTACGGGGAGAAATTAAGGACAGTTTTGATCTAAAGAGGAGACAGATATCGATTTTTTTTCCTTCATATAGCCAGTTGCATATGATATTTGCCCAGTTCGTCAAGTTCAATTTTCTTCATCGAAAATGCAATTATTTGTTATACTGTCCTTGACGAGTTTAAGCTGCTTGGAAGTTTTCCGTTGAGGGACTTGGCTACAGATTGAGCCCTTAAGTGCTAATTTTCACTTGCCCGGCTTCGGATTGTTTGACGCGGAAAATGAGCCTTCACACGCCTAACAATGCGTGTCTCTTCTTGGTGGGTTTAGACCCAAGCAACAATCACTGTTAATCCCAATCAAATCTGACGAGAATCTGAGAGCATCGACAGATGTTAGGGGCCAAACATCCATCACGCTCCTGTCCCCAAACGCCACAAATATTTATGACGATGGCAACCTCCGGCCGATCGATGGCGCCACGATGATAGCGATCTCCAATCGCAAATGTGAGACACAACTCGATGCATCCCATCCACGAGACGCAGCTACCGCTTCCCACTTATCTACGAGCCTTCGCACCCGCCCAAAATTATTGCTCCCGTTTATCGTTATTGCAAATAAAAACGTGATGGGCTGATAGATAAATTGTGTGATACCGACATCTGCGCTCAATAAAACCTGCAGTTTGGGATGAGGAGCATGGCAGGGGGGAGGCCCAGAACATTCACTGTACCCCCACCAGATTTTAGAAAAAGACAAATCGGAACAACCGTCATTCATTCAGGCGCAAGCTGGCACTTGTACCATCTTAGGTGGGGGTCGGACATGGGTCGGGTCTGGCGGGTGGGATGAGGTGAGCGGTTCTGGTTCGGGTCAGATCAGGTCTGACTCCGACCCGTTTACTGGTAATGTCTCAACTCGATTCAAGGGAGTTACTATGCGCACAGGCCTAATTGCTACTTACATAGACCATTTATTTGCGAGTTTGCTATTCAAAATTTATAGGTGTGCAATTGGAACCTTTTCCTCCCAAGCCCCCTCCCCTCGTCAAACTTGTTTCATACCGTATACCCTAGTCTGCCCCTTCCCTAGCCCCCTTCCCTTGTGGCCACGTGCGGGAGGGGCTGCGGCATGGATGTGACGTCCGGTGACGTTGGAGGAGGAAGAGCAATTAGGTTTTAAGTTAGTTCTTGTGTGCGTAAGGTGGTCTGTATGAAGAGCAATTAGGTTTGTGCGCATGGTAACTCCCCGGATTCATTCCGGATCGGAAACTTCAAACCCCTTCCTAATGGTGTAATCGTGATTTTTTTTCATGCATATGCAAAAATAAAGATGGTGTATTAGGCGTAACTAAGGATTAATTTTTCTAAAAATATTGAAGTAAAAAATATCGAAAAAAAATACATACATGCAAAATATAATATATAACATATAAAAACATATACAAATGGAGCTCTACAAGTATCTCATAAATTATACTCATTTATCATTTCTCATGTGTCAACAATGAAAATAGTCTAATAGCTACCAAACGTCCTCTCACTGAATTAAGTGGATGCAACAAACAGCATGATACATGCATGCAAGGGGATATAAAATGTGGTGTGCTAACTACACCTCAAAACATTGAGCTGTATTTAGGACTTTATCAAAATTAGCGAAAAAAATCACATCCTGTTATGTATGCGTTTCACTGGAGGAGACCCTAGACCTTTATTTCTAGTGTAAGGGAGAGTCGTTCATGTATGAGATACAATCTCTCAAATAGATACGATCTTATCCACTCACATACATCATTATATATTAACAACACTCCCCATTATCCAGTCATAAGTGTGAACTCTGTCCATGAATACTTCGGGATTCTGAGCAGATATGAGTATCACAAAAGGTGGATACTTCAGGATCCTGAGTTAATGAGATTTGACTCGTTAAAACCTTGGCTGTGGAGACCCCAGTGAGAAAAAAACATATATAGCTAATGAAAAATAGTACAAATACCCTCTAACTCCCCCTGATCTGTACAATCCCTTAGGGTTTCAGATCTCTTAGACGTGTTTCTTCACTCATATTTACAACATTCCGAAAATACATACAAATTTACAAATGTCACCATCATTAAGCAGCTGATGAATCCAAAAACTTTGGAGAGGTGTGCTTTGTTTTGTTGCCTCTGATGTGGTCCCTTAATAGTAGGGTAAGAATGTGGCTTGGTCTTCAGACTATCTGATCAGCTCTAAAACACCAGCCTTATACCCAGTCATCATTGAGATGTGATGTACTATTAGGCGCACTCAAATTCTCCATTGGTTTGTTTCTGGAATGGTGAGGATCTCGGAATGATAGGATGATGATGCCTTCATAGTTTGCTTTGCAGAGATCTGCAGTAAATGGTCGTCCCACTGTAGATACCCATTCTGTGATTTCTCATCATGTGGTCAGACCTGCAACCTGCATTTGCATAAGCATGTAGGAGAATTTTTTATAATGTAAGCCCAAATCTATCGATCCTTGGAGGAAGCGCAGAAGATGCTTAACTACGGTCTAGTTGCACTTTTTATATGTATCACTATATCTGGCTAGTGAATTTACTGCAATTGCTATATCTGGACGCATGCAATTAGCCAGAAGTGCTCTGGTTGCACTTACTTAAGGGACTTCAGGACCAAGTATATCATCCCCCTCTTCCAGCTGACGGAAGGTATTTTATGTACATCCAAAGAGCGTACTACCATATGTGTACTTAATGGATGATATTGGTCCTTGTTGTAATTTCTTCTAAACACTCTATGTGTATGAATTTTAATATAACATGATTTTATCTACATAGATAAATCTGTGAGACATGACTTATTTTATTTTACCTAGGTCTTTCATATCATGTTTGATAGTTAAACTTGAACAGATATTTCGGTTTCCTCTTCAAGAGATCCGATTAGATTTAAGTTGTTTACAAATATGATCTCAAGTCGTGTCCTTTGCTCTTTATAAATATGCAAAGATAACCCTTAGTAGAAATCATTATTTTGTCAGTAACACACTTGGTTGTACAATATTTTATATTCTTCTTCTTCTTCTTCTTCTTCTTCTTCTTCATCAATAAAATAGACATCCCGAAGTCTATTCAGGCATTTTAAGGAAATGATGAATATATCTCGATCAAGATATCCTTAGAGGCACGCTGTCACAACATCTAACAGCAGCATATACAAAATTTCCTTTGCCAAATCATAAGGTATTCACAATTTATTACTGGGGGAATATGATGCAACATTTATATAAGTGAGTCTAGCTCATCTTAGATGTTTATTCTCCAGTTTCAGCGAAAATTTTTTGAGCTATAGATTGTACTTTATAACATACGATTTTGTACTTATATATTTATGTTCTTATTTGTGCAATACTTATTGTGTCCATATGTTTGACACCTTTTGGTGTCTAGACTTCAGGTTCGAACACTTCACGTTTCATAAGCAATTCCAACTCATCTTTTATTGACTCATTCCCTATTTGGCCAATTTCTATGTTTGCATTTTAGTAGGAGAGTATGAAACGATATTACATAATTATCATCCTTTTTGCGATGTATTTGGTAATATGATATGTGAATATATTGTCGACAATTGTGTTCTTTCTGTCCAACATCTTCCCAGTACGTACAACATTTAATTTCATTTCAGTTTCTCTCGGATTTTCCACTTCAGGGATTCTGGGAGGAGTGAGGATATGGACATGAGCTCATTGTCCTGTGGTAGTGTTGTCTCAAGGCCTCCAGTAGTTTTTCTTTTTCTTGGATTTTTGTATTTGGAGCCTGGTGGTCTGCTCTTTTTAGTTGAGGAACAACCTGCTAGTGGATTGCATCTATTTTTCGGGGATGTCAATCCTAGCTGGAGTATTTGCAGCTTAGATGTGTGATCGACAATCTTCTAGTTGTCAGTAAATGAGTCCGGTAACTTGTTAACAGTTTCTTGTATATGTAGGATCTTCGGGATGTTGATCGCGCCCGGATATTCACCCGGGAAACGACTGTAGTCTTACCGCAAGTGCATGGTGAAGTGGCGAGCGGGTATTGAACACAGGAAGACAAATGACAGTACTCTATCTTGATCACCTAGCTATTGGTGGAAGAATGGAATGGTTTTGGGAATGTTGTCACAGTCGTTCAAATAACAAATAGAATTCTATGTAATAAAAGTGTCTAGGGCTAGGGAATTCCCATTACGGATCGTTACTTATCCTCATGGATCATGAATCTCAATGTTGCAAGGCTTGAATTGAGGTGACCTAGTCGTAACCGAATATAGAACCAAGCTCACGCTCTCGCGCTATTGCTGGTCTATAGCAACCTATATTAGAGTCCACTCTCGTGCAAACACTAACCTAAGCCACTAGCATGAAGATCGACATCATCGTCCAATCGCACCCCGAGTCCACTCTCGTGCAAACTCGAGTTGCGATCTAGGTTATGATGGTTTGTATTCGTCCAATCTCTTGCAAACGAATATAAGTATAGATTTATAATAAAAATCCTAGCTTTGGTCCAATCTCTTGCAAACCAAGTCTAGTGGATCTCGATTATAAACCTAAATCGAATATGTAGGCCTTCCCATCAATTGAAATCCAATCTCTTGCAAACCCCAATCAATGAAAATTTCTAGCTACTCGTAGTAAATCAATCATAACCTAACCATCTATCAATCCTAGCAACAATTCAATTCATTCATTACAATTCTAAGATCGGATCCGTAGGGTTCATCCCCATGTCCTAGAACGGCGGAACTACTCATAATTAATCACAGTAATCACAGAAATAACGAATAAGATTATAGAGCAATTCATGGTTAAGAGAAAACAATTCATAAAAACAAGAAATTTAGATAGAAAGAACAAACTAAATCGCGAGTCTTTGATCTCCAGCTGAGAATTACAATTAGAATAGTCGTCAAAACTAATATTTCGTATCTTCTAAAACTAGGAATAAAACTACCCTTAAATACAAGCCAAAATCGTCCAGAAAATCCTGAATATTTGCCCCTGGCGCAGCCCATAACCCTAATTTGTGATACAGTCGGACTGCGCTACTCGGCCGAGTGGAACATGTCACTCGGCCGAGTGACGGACCCAAGAAAAAACAGAGAAGTTGGGGTTTCGGGGGTCTATCTCACTGTGCTACTCGGGCGAGTAGGCTTTCTCACTCAGTCGAGTGGGCTTTCTTACTCGACCGAGTGGGTCTTCTTCAAATTCCAGTAAGTCGGCTGATTTCAGGAGAAAAACTATGTCGTACTCGGGCGAGTGGACTTCTTCACTCGGCCGAGTGAGATATTTCACTCGTCCGAGTGGACTTTGACTCAATGTGCTCTTGTATCCTTTGTACTCGGCCAAGCATGTTCCTTCACTCAGCCAAGAGAACTAACTGGTCGGCCGAGTGAGCTGTTTCTGGGGTTCTATCTTCTCCTCCTCGCTTCCTTGTCGATTCTATCGAACTTCTTCCTCTTTCGCTCATCATCTAGCGCTGCTAGCTCCTCAATAAGGTCGTGGGCGATGCTTCGGTGCGCGTGAGAGCCCCTTGATCTCATTTAAGCTCCAGATCGCTCGATATTTCCTGAAATATGACAAAAACAAGAAATAATAAAAAGCAACGCGATATCATCGAATACTCGTGAAAAACGCAATATGGGCGATCGAAACGACATGAAAACATACATTCGATATAGAAACCTAAGAATATCAAAACGATATGAAACATGAAATCATTCTAGAATTAGCATCGTCTGAGGCATCCAAAGTAATATACATAATCATAGATCGCACACTTTTCAATTGATCGCTTTTTATTTGGAGTATAAGAGGCATCACACAATATGGAGCAATAAGAATAGAAAGAAGCGGTTTTCATGAAATGCATGCCAAATTTCAATTCGTGTACTTCGTAATACTCCTAGTAATCTCTCTGAGTATAGAAAATTACCTAACTTAGGTCGTCATGCACAGACAAGTGGTCACACACACACACATCATTGTAGCCTCCCCCAAGCTTATCTATAAGTGTGGTGGCATCAAATAGAACGATACGACTTTTCCCATTTTTTTGAAGCTCCAAGAAAAATAAAAGAGGGAAGAAAGAAAGAAAGAAATGGGATAGTGTATGAACTTCTCTTTTTTGTTTTTTCTTTTTCTTCTTTTCTCTTTTTTTTTGAAATCAATATATACTATAACGATCCCAAATCAAAGATAGAGAGATATGCATGTATTCTTCTTTTATTCTTTTGATTTTGGGGCATTGGAGCTTGGACTTTATAGCAAGGGGAAGATGCCAATATAAGATTTGCTAAAGGGAGATTCACCAATGATTTTTAGTGTAGAAATGATGTTCAAGATATGTGGAGAAATAAAAATATGCAATGCTAAGTTCACTCTTTAGAATGTGCATGACAGCAGCAGGGCAATGCAATCTACTCAGTTTGAATTCAGAAAGTAAACTAATCCAGTTATATCAAAAAGGCATACATTCAATCTACCGGAAAATTAAGCGTACAATTTTCATGAAAAAAGAAGTGATAGCAGACAACAAAGCAGTACTCTAAATATAGGCAATCAATGCGTGAAGCTTGGTGTGAACTCTGCCTTGAATCGAGTCATAAGTGTGAACTCTGCCCATGAATACTTCGGGATTCTGAGCAGATATGTGTATCACAAAAGGTGGATATTTCAGATCCTGAGTTAATGAGATTTGCCTCTTTAAAACCTTGGCTGTGGAGACCCCAATGACGAAGAAACATATATAGCTAATGGAAAATAGTACAAATACCCTCTAACTCCCCTGATCTGTACAAGCCCTTAGGGGTTCAGATCTCTTAGATGTGTTTCTTCACTCATATTTACAACATTCCGAAAATACATACAAATTTCCAAATGTCACCATCATTAAGCAGCCGATGAATCCAAAAACTTTGGAGAGGTGTGCTTTGTTTTGTTGCCCTTGATGTGGTCCCTTAAAAGTGGGGTAAGAATGTGGCTTGGTCTTCAGACTATCTGATCAGCTCTAAAACACCAGCCTTATACCCAGTCATCATTAAGATGTGATGTACTACTAGGCGCACTCAAATTCTCCATTGGTTTGTTTCTGAAATGGTGAGGATCTCGGAATGATAGGATGATGATGCCTTCATAGTTTGCTTTGCAGAGATCTGCAGTAAATGGTCGCCCCACTGTAGATACCCATTCTGTGATTTCTCATCATGTGGTCATACATGTAACCTGTATTTGCATAAGCATATAGGAAAATTCTTTTTAATGTAAGCCCAAATCTATAGATCCTTGGAGGAAGCACAGAAGATGCTTAACTACGGTCTAGTTGCACTTTTTAGGTGTATCACTATATCTGGCTAGTGAATTTACTGCAATTGCTATATCTGGACGCATGCAATTAGCCAGAAGTGCTCTGATTGCACTTACTTAAGGGACTTCAGGACCAAGTATATCATCCCACTCTTCCAACTGACGGAAGGTGTTTTATGTACATCCAAAGAGCGTACTATCATATGTGTACTTAATGGATGATATTGGTCCTTGTTGTAATTTCTTCTAAACACTCTGTGTGTATGAATTTTAATATAACATGATTTTATCTACTTAGATAAATCTGTGAGACATGACTTATTTTATTTTTCCTAGGTCTTTCAGATCATGTTTGATAGTTAAACTTGAACAGATATTTCGGTTTTCTCTTCAGGAGATCCGATTAGATTCAAGTTGTTTACAAATATGATCTCAAGTCGTGTCCTTTGCTCTTTATAAAGATGCAAAGATAACCCTTAGTGGAAATCATTATTTTGTCAAGTAACACACTTGGTTGTACAATATTTTGTATTATTATTATTCTTCTTCTTCTTCAATAAAATAGACGTCCCGAAGTCTATTCATGCATTTTAAGGAAATGATGAATATATCTCGATCAAGATATCCTTAGAGGCATGCTGTCACAACATCTAACAGCAGCATATACAAAATTTCCTTTGCCAAATCATAAGGTATTCACAATTTATAACTGGGGGAATCTGATGCATCATTTATATAAGTGAGTCTAGCTTATCTTAGATGTTTATTCTCCAGTTTCAGCTAAATTTTTTTGAGCTATAGATTGTACTTTATAACATACGATTTTGTACTTATATATTTATGTTCTTATTTGTGCCATACTTATTGTGTCCATATGTTTGACACCTTTTCGTGTCTAGACTTCAGGTTCGAACACTTCACATTTCATAAGCGAGTCCAGCTCATCTTTTATTGACTCATTCCATATTTGGCCAATTTCTATGTTTGCATTTTAATAGGAGAGTATGAAACGATATTATATAATTATCATCGCTTTTGTGATGTATTTGGTAATATGATACGTGAATATATTGTCGACAATTGTATTCTTTCTGTCCAATATCTTCCCAATACGTACAACATTTAATTTCATTTCAATTTCTCTCGGATTTTCCACTTCATGGATTCTGGGAGGAGTGAGGATATGTACATGAGCTCATTGTCCTGTGGTAGTATTGTCTCAAGACCTCCAGGAGTTTTTCTTTTTCTTGGATTTTTGTTCTTGGAGTCTGGTGGTCTGCCTCTTTTTAGTTGAGGAACAACTTGCTAGTGGATTGAATCCATTCTCGAGGATGTCAATCTTAGCTGGAGTATTTGCAGCAGGAATGTGTGATCTGACAATCTTCTAGTTGTCAGTAAATGAGTCCGGTAACTAGTTAACAGTGTTCTGTATATGTATTCGGGATCTCATTTTTACATTGCTATGTTAACATATCATAGTGGGTTAATGATTTTGTATCCCACAATATTATTTGTGTGGCTCCAGATTTTGCAGTATTTGGGCCTAATTTAGGAAAGTTTGTCTCATCAAATTCATAATCTTCATGACGTGCCTCGAATGCATCCCCTGTTTGGGGTTCTAGCTATCTTATTATTGTGGGTAAGTCAAACCCTACATAGATACCCAGCCGACATTGATAACCCATTTTTGTCCTCTGCAGTGGTGCTTTGGGGATACAGACCGTGCAACCGAAAATTCTCAAGAGAGAAATGTTTGGTGGTATTCTGTATGTAAGTTGTATTGGAGAAAGGCTCTGACCTCCAGAGGGTCTAATTTGTATCAACGAAGTAGCATGCGATAAGCATGTCCCCATGCAGTCACCGGTAACTGAGATTTCATTAGTAATAGACGTGCAATCCATTGTAGCCTTCTTATTTATGAATCTGCCAACCCATTTTGGGTATGAACATATGGCACATGATGTTCTATTTCTATCTCATTTCCTTGGTAATATTCTTGAAATGACCGGGAGATAAATTCACCAGCATTATTTAAACGGATTTTCTTTATTAGATTGTCTGGTAAATGCGCCTGCAACTTTTTTATTTGTGCCAATAGATTTGAAAAAGTTGGGTTGTGGGTCGATAGTAGACACATACGAAAATTTTGGGGATGCATCTATCAGTACCTTAAAGTACCGAAAAGGACAACTAGGAGGGTGGATTGGCCCACATATATCTCCTTGTATTCTTTCGTAAAAGTCTAGGTTCATGTACTGGTTAAGAGAAAATTCGGCTAGTGTATTAGATGTGGTGTCGTAGCCCTGGCAGGCGAGGCAACTGCCGCAGTCACCGGTTTGGCAGTGGTTGTTTCCGTTGTTGTCGAAGGAGCAGCCGGTGCGAGCCCAGACTCGGCCGGTAGTGGTGCCTTGGTTAACGTTGATGGTCTAACCAGGGCCGGTTCTCTCATAAAGCAGCTAAAGGCGTTGCTTTAGGCCTCAAATTTTGAGAGGCCTCAAAATTTCAAAATTCCTCCTTCCTAACTCTTAAGCCCAACAGCCGAGGCCTTTAATTTTTTTTGATACAGCACAAAAAGGCGTAAAATTTTTTGAAGTTGAAAAGTGTTGAGAAAACTCAAAAATGAAAACCCTCTCTGGCTAGCCCTCTACTGAATTATGCGGATTCATAGTCTCTCCTCGCCTCTCTCTCTCTCTCTCTCTCTCTCTCTCTCTCTCTCTCTCTCTCTCTCTCAATTGTGCGGATTCATAGTCTCTCTCTCTCTCTCTATGAGATCAGTGAATCGGTGGTGATCGGCGCACGCTCTTTCACTGTTGAATTTGAAATGGGTTTCAGAAAACCCTACCGTCTCTCCGCTAAGTCCACTCTCTCTCACTGTTTCACACGAACAGACGGCGAACAGACGCGCTCGGTGTTCCACAACTCCAGCTCCACACAGTTCATCCGATCGGTGATCCGATCCGGTGAATCGGTGATCTGATCGACAGTTCATCACATCTGGTACATTTCTATTTTTTTCCTTCATTTTTTTCTCCTTTTTCTTGTGCATTATTTTTAGTTATTACGGGTAAATTTTACAGAAATGGAGAGGAGGGGGCTTGATCAACTAGAAATCTATTCAATTGAATTAAATTTTGATCAGTGTATGTGTTTTAGTGTATGTGTTATTATTAGTAATTTTGATAGTAATTATTCTCCTTTTTCAGTGTATGTGTTTTGATCAGTGCATGTGTTATTATTAGTAATTTTTCTCATTTTTCTTGTGTATCAGTGTATGTGTTTTAGTTTAAATTTTGATTCTATTATTGTTAGTGCGCGGGTACGGTTCTGGGTCAAAAATCCGCATACCCGACCCAAATGGTGCCAACAACCTGATACCCGTTACTCGGAGCAAGATATTGTCGAGTCAAGCAAACAACCCACTCAACTATTGGACCCTAGCTACTATTCAGGGGGAGGTTCATGGGGCCAAATAAATGGGCAGCTGTTATCTCAAATCCCAGAGGAGATCGTGCTCAAATCAATGAGGGACGGTTACATACAATCAAAGTGGAACGACCTATAAATAGACGAAAGAAAAAAGGTAAAAGGGGTCCAATTTGAAGGTACGAGATCTAAGACACAGAACTCTACTTTCTTAGCTGATATTTCTTACACTATAGAGCTTGCGACGACGGATCTGGGGTGAACCTCCGTGGGTCGATCTCAGCTGTTTCAAGATCTCTCTCATCCTTAAGTTCCCATATCAAGTTAAGCATCAGAGGGGATTTGGGTCGAAACCCAGATCCGATCCCCCTAACATGTGCTGGTTAAGAGAAAATTCGGCTAGTGTATTAGATGTGGTGTCGTAGCCCTGGCAGGCGAGGCAACCACCGCAGTCACCAGTCTGGCAGTGGTTGTTGCCGTTGTTGTCGAAGGAGCAGCCGGTGCGAGCCCAGACTCGGCCGACAGTGGTGCCTTGGTTAACGTTGATGGTCTAACCAGGGCCGGTTCTCTCATAAAGCAGCTAAAGGCGTTGCTTTAGGCCTCAAATTTTGAGAGGCCTCAAAATTTAAAAATTCCTCCATCCTAACTCTTAAGCCCAACAGCCGAGGCCTTTAATTTTTTTTGATACATCACAAAGAGGCCTATAATTTTTTGAAGTTGAAAAGTGTTGAGAAAACTCAAAAATGAAAACCCTCTCTGGCTAGCCCTTTACTGAATTGTGCGGATTCATAGGCTCTCATCGCCCCCCCCCCCCTCTCTCTCTCTGAATTGTGCGGATTCATAGTCTATATCTCTCTCTATGAGATCGGTGAATCGGTGGTAATCGGCGCACGCTCTTTCACTGTTGAATTTGAAATGGGTTTCAGAAAACCCTACCGTCTCTCCGCTAAGTCCGCTCTCTCTCTCACTGTTTCACACAAACAGACGGCAAACAGACGCACTCGGTGTTCCACAACTCCAGCTCCACACAGTTCATCCGATCGATGATCCGATCCGGTGAATCGGTGATCCGACCGACAGTTCATCACATATGGTACCTTTCTATTTTTTCCCTTCATTTTTTCTCCTTTTTCTTGTACCTTCTTTTTAGTTATTACTAGTAAATTTTACAGAAATGGAGAGGAGGGGGCTTGATCAACTAGAAATCCATTAAATTGAATTAAATTTTGATCAGTGTATGTGTTTTAGTGTATGTGTTATTATTAGTAATTTTGATAGTAATTTTTCTCCTTTTTCAATGTATGTGTTTTGATCAGTGCATGTGTTATTATTAGTAATTTTTCTCATTTTTCTTATGTATCAGTGTATGTGTTTTAGTTTAAATTTTGATTCTATTATTGTTAGTGCACGGGTACGGTTCTGGGTGAAATATCCGCACCCGACCCAAATGGTGCCAACAACATGATACCCGTTGCTCGGAGCGAGATATTGTCGAGTAAAGCGAACAGCCCACTCAATTATTGGACCCTAGCTATTATTCAGGGGGAGGTTCATGGGGCCGAATAAATGGACAGCTGTTATCTCAAATCCCGGAGAGATCGTGCTCAAATCAATGAGGGACGGTTACATACAATCAAAGTGGAACGACCTATAAATAGACGAAAGAAAAAAGGTAAAAGGGGTCCAATATGAAGGTACGAGATCTAAGACATACTCTACTTGTTAGCTGATATTTCTTACACTATAGAGCTTGCGATGACGGATCTGAGGCGAATCTCCGTGGGTCGATCTCAGCTGTTCCAAGATCTCTCTCATCCTTAAGTTCCCATATCAAGTTAATTATCGGAGGGGATTTGGGTCGAAACCCAGATCCGACCCCCTAACATGTCTTTGTGGTGTATATCGACGAGTCTCCATCTCCCACGAGAGTCGCTTCCGAGCTTCCCAACCTCGAGCGATCGATGTTTAAGCAGATCAAGGGTTGATCGAGAACCGCATCATCATCCACCTCCATCAGTCGACCCAGTTTCTTCCAACGTAGGGCCCCACTTCACCTACTGACGAGGCTCTGACTTAGCACGTGGATCCCACGTCAGCCAGACAACTGTCTCGGTCATTTTTTGCCTTAACAGTTTGGCGCCGTTTGTGAAAAACCACGAGTCGACATCCCGATCAATGAAATACCTCAACCATGTCGAATCACCCATCAACATCCTCCAAAAATACCTCGACATGTCCTAGCGTCAGCCTCATCAACATGATAATAGGAGGTCCCCCGCACCCAGAGCTGTCAACCTCGCTCTAAATCTCCTTTACCGGAAGATTGAAGAGAGTATCTGTGGGGCTAATGCGTCACAGAGATTCTACACCTCATATCTCCTTCTCGGATGAAGAAATGGAGGGTGTGGAACTGTCGCATGATGATGACGTCGTCATCAAGGCCACCATCAACGAGATCGTCGTAAAGAGGCTACTTGTTGACACCGAAAGCTCGTGCGATATACTCTTCTTCACCACGTTGGAGAGAATGAGGTTGTCCTCTGCGAAGTTAACGCCCCGTTCTGGGCCCCTAGTGGGATTCACCTGACACTCTGCCCCAATAGCAGGCATCATCACCCTACCAGTGACCCTCGGCATGTATCCGCGACAAATCACTCATGTGACCAGTTTCATGGTGGTGAAGATCAACTCGTCATACAACGGGATCATCTGGAGACCACTACTAAATGCTATAGAAGCGGTGGTCTCAACTTTCGATCAGATGATCAAATTCCAGACCCCCGAAGGAGTCGGAAAAGCAAGAGGAAACTAGAAGCAGGCGTGGTCGTGCTATACAATGTCCACCGCATTGAGAAGGATTGGGCATGCAGACCCAGTCGATCCCAGTGGCGATGATCGACGGCCCGCAGCAGTAGAAGAGATGGAGAACATCCGGATCTCCGAAGAAGAAGGGAAAACTGTCTCTATTGGATCAATGCTCCCTCTCGACTTAAGGAAACAATTGATCGCTCTTTTGAAATAGCATGCATACATTTTCACCTGGTCCTCGAAGGATATGCCCAGCATTGACCCCGAGGTGGCATGCCACAAACTGGAAGTCGACCCGACTTCTAGGCCCATGAAGTAAAAGAAGAGAAACATGTGAGGAGAAAAGATGAAGGCGGCGATCAAAGAAGTGGATCGACTTCTAGAAGTAGGATTCATTCGAAAAGTCAAATATCCTGACTGGCTCTCGAATGTCGTTATAGCAAAGAAGGCGAACGGCAAATGGCGGAAGTGCGTCGACTTTACCGACCTCAACAAAGCGTGCCCAAAGGATAGTTACCCCATGCCACGAATCGACCATCTGGTCCACGGTGCTTCGGGCTACAAACTTCTCAGCTTCATGGATGCATTCTCAGGATATAATCAGATCCAGATGGCACCAGAGGACGAAGAGAAGACTTCTTTTATCACTGGTCGATGTATTTTCTGTTACACCAAAATGCCATTTGGTTTGAAGAATGCAGGGGCAACGTACCAACGTATGATGAACGGAGTTTTAGAAGCTCAAACTGGGCAGAATTTAGAAGTCTACGTTGACGACATGCTGGTCAAGTCGAAGAAGCTGACAGATCACATTGCATATCTTCGAGATATATTCGTGCAGATTCGACGATACAACCTTCGGTTGAACCCTACCAAATGTACCTTTGGGTTCGATCCGAAAAGTTCCTCAGTTTCATGCTGACGAATCAAGGGATCTAGGTCAACCCTGACTAGATCGCTGAGATCATCACGATGAAGTAGCCTTTGACCCTCAGAGAACTCCAGAGGCTGAACGGAAGGATAGCTGATTTTTGGCTGATTCTTGTCTAAGTCAGCCGAGGGATCGTTGCCTTTCTTCAAAGTGTTGATAAAGGTGACAGCCTCTGCATTGAATGGCAAGAGGGTCATCAAATGGGACGTGGACTGCAAGAAAGCCTTCTCTGAGTTAAAGGAGTACCTTCACAGCCCACCGACCCTGACCAGGCCAGATAAAGATGACCAACTCATCATTTATCTGACCGCTACCATGGAGGCCGTGAGCTCGGTGCTCGTAAAATAAGACTCGGGGGTGCAATGGCACATATACTACGTCAGTCAAGTTCTCCGAGGTACGGAGATAAACTACTCGGGAATAGAGAAGATGGCTTTTGGACTGATCAAATATGAGAGGAGTTTGTGACCGTACTTCCAAGCGCACACCATCTTGGTCCTCACCGACACTCCTTTGGAACAAACCCTAAAAAGATTGGATCGTTCGAGGAGAATGAAGAAATGGGGAGTCGAGCTGAGCGAATTCAACATCCAGTTCAAGTTGAGGACCACCATCAAAGGACAGGCTCTCGCCAACTTCATTGTCGAACTCACTTACGATGACGGCCCAAAGGATGAGGTATATGTTACTAACGTACAACCAGAGGCTACACCCTCACCCTCGATAGGTATCAATTCACCGAATGATACAATTAAAGACGAGGGAACCTGGATCGTACAAGTTGACGGTTCGGCCACTCAAGTCGAGAGCGGGGCCGGAATAATTGTCCAAACATCGACCATCAATATATTCGAGTATGCCATCCGCTTCGATTTTCAAACCACAAACAAAGGTATTGAATACGAAGCGGCCATGAACGGACTCCGATTGGCTCGAGCCCCAGGGGCAAAGAGTGGTCAAACTACTCAGTGATTCTAGCCTCATCGTCCACCAATTGAACGGAAGCTTCGAGGCCCCCGAAGACTCAATGCATAGTTACAAGCAAGTCGCTAAGGCTATCGCGCAAGCCTAACTCAAACCACTAGCATTAAGATAGGTAATTATGTCCAATCCCAACTTAAGCTCGCTATCTTCAGATCTAGATCGTGATAGTTTGTACTCGTTCACCGTCATGCAACGAGTATGGGTACAGGAGAACAATAAAAACGCTAGCCTTGGTCGATGTCGCACACCAAATCCAGGAAATTTCGATTGTAATCCTAAATCGAATATCTAGGGCTTTCCTTGGATCAAGATCTTCTTTGGAGCTCACGAGATCCAAGAGAAATCCCTATCTATCCGTAGTAAATTAATCAAGATCTAACCTTTCTAACAAGCCTAATATCATGGCAATTCAATAGATCTCACAATTTAAACATTAGATCCATAGGGTTCATCCCTTTGCCCTAGAGCAAATGAACTACTCGCAAATCATATTAAAAATCGATAGGAAAGCAATATCAACAATAGAATTCATCATTCAATCAAGATTCAATAAGAGATATTGCATAAAAATCACAACTTGCAAGAGATCAAGACAAACCATTATCGCCACGAAGCTTCAAATAGAAAATTAAGATCCAATCTTCAATCTCTCGCCAATACAAAAGCTTAAATAGAACTAAAAATTCAAAAAAAATATTCTAATAAGTATATCTGGTCTCCTTTTGGGCTGGAGACGAAACTAGGCTTAAATACATGCCCAAAAGAACCAAAAAACGCAGACCACACTGCCCCTGCACAGCCACAAACCCTAGTTTTCCCGACTGGGCGTCTGTGCTACTCGGCCGAGTGGGAATCTTACTCGGCCGAGTGAGAATTCTACTCGACCGAGTATGACAGTCTGCAGATCATCCCAAAAAATAGAGAAGTCGGCCTTGCCTTCTTCGAAATCTTTGCCTCCACTCGGGAGAGTGGAGTTCTTACTCGGCCGAGTGGAAGTCACCACTCAGTCGAGTACCTTGTGGTACTCAGGCCGGTAGATGTCATCGTGTCAGCTTTGCTCAACTGAGTAAGCTGCGTCACTCGGGCGAGTGAGCTGCCTCACTCGGCCGAGTGGCCTGTTTCAGAGCTGATGTTTTCTCCTCCTCGCTTCCTCATCGATTCCTTTGACGTCTTTCTTCTTCCACTCATCCTTCAGCTCTGTTAACTCTCTGATTTGATCATGGGTGATGCTCCGGCACGCGTGCAAGTCCTTTAGGCTCCAAATTGCTCCCGATTACTCCATATCTCCTGAAATAAGATGAAAAACAAGAAATAGTGAAAAGTGTCGAAATGTCGTCAAATAATCGTGAAAATCACAATATGCGCAATCGAAATGGTATGCAAAAATACAGAAATAAAGTGTAAAATATGACCCTATCATCCTTCATCCTAACCGGTGCAAACATACCTAACGGATCTAAAAGAGAGTCAAAGTCAGTCAGGAAAGAATATCGAAGGAAGAGCAAGCAATCTCCAGGGAGGCGATGCTGGAAGCAAGCTTTTGAAATAAGGAAGAAAGAGAAACAGAATGATCTCTTCTTCTTCCACGCTTTTCTTTTTATACGAAGGAATTTCACCGACTGATGGTCGATGGACGACACGTGTCCGAAGCCAGCCACAAGAAGCGACGGAGATCAAACCAAAGACGAAAAGGATTTGGCGGCACCAATGAAATCAAATGTTTCTAAAACCGTGTGCATTTAAGGAGATTACACATCATTCGGTCTCAATCAGCACAGTTTCTGAGGCACGAATGATGGGGTCCATTGGTAGTGCATGGGTACGGTTCCAGGTGAAATATCCGCATACCCAACCCAAATGGTGCTAACAACCTGATACCCGTTGCTATTTCCAAGTCAAGCGAATGGCTCACTTGATCGTTAGACCCTTGCTACTATTCGGGGGAGGTTAATGTGGCCGAATAAATGGACAACCGTTATCTCAAATCCCGGAGGAGATCGTGCACGAATCAATGAGAAACGGTTACATACAATCAAAGGTGAACGACCTATAAATAAACGAAAGGAAAATGGTATATGGGTTCCAATTAGAAGGTACGAGATCTAAGACATATGACTCTACTTTCTCAGCTGATATTTCTTACACTATAGAGCTGGTGACAACAGATCTGAGGCGAACCTCTGTGGGTCGATCTCTGCTGTTCCAAGCTTCCTCTCATCCTTAAGTTTCCATACTAACTTAAGCATCGGAGGGAATTTCTATTGGAACCTAGATCCGACCCCCCTAACGTGTCTTTGTAGTGTAGATCGACGAGTCTCTATCTCCTGTGATGGTTGCTTCCGAGCTTCCCAGCCTCGAGCGATCGACGTTCAAGCTGATCGAGTGTCAATCGAGCACCGCATCATCATTTACATCAATCACTCGACCTAAGTTCTTCTAACCTAGGGCACCACTTCACTGCTGACGAGGCTTCGACTCCTCACGTGAAGCCCGCGTCAGACAGACAACTGTCTCGGTCATTTTTGGCCTTAACAATTATGAACCATACGAATTATAATTTGTGAAATGTTGAGGAATGAGGACTTTGTAATGTTTGAAATGATTTAATTTTGATCATTGCCTCAAATTTCTTAAACTCAATCATTTGGATTTAATGGTGAATGTATAATTTTCAAGTTCAGTGGTGCACCTGCAAAACTTTGCCTATTTCATTTGTTTAAACTTTGCCCATTCCATTTGTTTAAACATGCTCCTTTTGTTTAAACCCTTCCTGTTTTATATCTGGTGATATAATTGAGGATGCAACAATATTTTGATATGTAGATTTGTATTGCTTGGATGTCATACGCAAAAGATAAGCTAGTTTTCGAAATTGAGGAGTAATTTTTAGGATGATATAAATAATGGTTGGCTATGGTTTAGGCGCTTTAAGAAATTATGCAAAATTTATTTTGTGGTCAAAGGGCCTATATTGTTTCTTCATTCCTTGTTTCTTGATTTGGTTAGCAAAAGAAAAACTTTCTGAGAATTATGAACATCGATTTATGTTTGCAACTGACACTAGCCATAAAAAATTGTTCTCTTCCGAAAATATGATAAAATTTCAGGTTACATCGATTTTAAGATTGTAACATGCTTGGTTTGGGAGTGGGTTATGTCCTTTTAAATTCAGTTATATTAAGACTCCTGAAATTTTTGATGTAATACTTAGGTCTCATATTTTGTTTCGCTTTAGGCCTTCTTTATGCTTAAACCAGCCGTGGGCCATGTTTGGCCGGGGTTGAGCGGCTGGCCACCGCCAGGGACGGCTGCAGACCAGACGGTGTAAGGGCATCGGTTGACAACGTCAAATGACGCAGCGTCTGAAAGGGTGAGAAGAAGAGGAAGGAGGCAGATGAGGGTGGTGAGAGAAGCTAACAAGGCTATTTGGAAAGAGAGCGGGGTTTTGCTGTGTTGTAGGCTAAGCAAACATCGTGGAGTATTTATAGGACGTAGTGTTATAGCCATGGAGAATTCTAGGAAAAATGATGGGTACATGAATGCAAAGGGTCGGTGTCAAAGATGATTCGACATACGTCGTTGTGTGTAATTTTTGCCTAAAATTTTGGATTTAACTCATTTAAAGGAGGAAATAAAAGGTGTTAAATAAATTTTCATGTAAAGATTAATTTCGAATTAATGGTGCTAAAAATTCAAATTTTTGGGCATGGTTGATTATATATTTGGAAATAAATTAATTAAAACAACACCCACCACAGTGGGCTCACTTGTGAAAATTGTTTTATTTCGAAGTATAAACGATTGTTATACATACTTTTGTATGAAAATTTTGCCTTTAAAATTTTGGATTTAAATAAAACAGGAAATAAAAAGTGTTATGTATATTTCTCCTTAATGATTAATTTTCAATTTAATGATGCTAAAATTTAAATTCAAATTTTTGAATGATTAAATATATATTTTGAAGTAAGTTAATTGAAACAACAACCCACCAAACTGGGTACAGCTTAGAAATATCTTGTATCCACGTTATGGCACTAATAATCCATTCTTGCATCTCAACGCATATCCGATATTGAGGTGGATACTCCATATTGCTGCGTCTCAACGTATTTGGAAATTGAGTCGGCTGGTCCATCTTGTTGCGTCTCAAGTATATTGTTAATTAAAATTATCCAAAACTGAAGCAAGCAGCCAGACTTGTGTCCTATTGCGAGGGTATATGCAAAACGACCACCATGCATGCATATCCTCTCTACATTAGAAAAATTTAATCATTTCGTGGGCTTAATTTCGTAGCCTTTTATATTTCGAAATAAAAATAATCTCCACAATAGAGCCCACTTTGGTGGGGTTTTGTTTTAATTAAAATTATTTCGAAATATATAATGAATCATGCCTAAAATTTGAATTTAAATCAAAACCAAATTTTAACACAAAAATATTTTCAAGGGAAAATATATTCCATATACTATTTATTCTTCTTGTATTTGTATTGAAATATCCAAAACAGACCCAAAAAAGAAGTCCAAATAGCTGAAAAAGGCCCATAACCAAAAGCTCAAGCCCCCTTTCCTTAAAAAAATCCCTATTTTAAAGACTTCGTCTGCAGCTTGCTTGTCAGTCGTGGGCTTCAGCCCGTGGGCTGAAAAAAGGTTAATCATTTTTTAATTCAATAAGTGTGTGGGGGACCGGCCCACATGCTGCAACTCAATCGCGTGAGGGGGAGTTTCTAGGGTTTTACTGGGAGGGGGCGGTGGCGGCCACAGCCGCCATCGTCACTCCCGTCGCCGCGGGGGCCGGCAGTCTTCGACCGTCGCCCCTCTGGTGGCCGACGGCCGAAGACCGCCGTCTCCCCTCTTGGGGCCGACGGCCGAAGACCGCAGTCTCCCCTCAATTTTAAAGACAAAATTTTTATACAAAACTTGAAACCCCTAGGGGGCCCCAGCGTTCGTCGGGCCTAGGGGGTCGGCGGCGATGGCCGACACCCCTCTAGTGGTACGACGGCGATCGGCCACCGCCCCATTAAAATCCCAATTTTTTAAATTAAATAAAACAAGGAAAATAATCAATAAAAACCCTAAAAACTTGAATTTTCATGCGTAAAATAGCCAAAAATTCCGAAAATCGAAAGATCTCACAGATCTAACATGAAGGGGCTCCGATACCACTTGAAGGGGCTTTTTCTAGATTAATAAACGCAATACCATGCAAATAATCTAGATATAATATTCATGTCAGATCTACGAAAGCATACCTGAATCCATAGCAACTGAAACTGAAGATCAGTGTGGATGGCCTTTCAGATCTCCACGGATGTCCTTGAGAAATCCTTTGGCTTTCTCTCGCTCTAATCTGTCGACGGATACAGAAAAGACAGCTCATATAGGCAAAACATAATGCCTATTGGGTTTCGGGTTTAGCCCAACATTAAACCAGAAAGCCCATGATCTCTAGACATTAAAGCAACGGTACATTAAAGCCCACTTAATTTATTAGATCACTTTATTGTGCTTAACTTAATTTGACAGTCCGCATTACATAATTATTTTACATATAAGCCCAACGTTGGATTAATGATCCAACATGCGTAACTTAATATGACACTCTGTAATACATTTTATTTTACATATAAGCCCATTGTTGGACTAATGATCCAATATATGGGATAGGACGAGGAAGATGAGCGGCATGGATGGGGGATGACGGCTGGCAAAAACATTTGAATGGCAACATTGTAAATTTTGAATGACAAAATAGGTCTGCGTGTATAGCAACGCCCCGGGAGTAGTTCCCTAAAAGCATACTTCAGCATTCACGACCCCCCTTGAAAGTATCTTTTTATTAAAGAAAAGGTTACACTTCATCCTTCGTCCTTTTTTCACATTTTCAATCTTGTTTATAAAGAAACAACCAATTTTCTTGGCTGCAGCTCTTTGAGGGGACTTATAATATTCATGACAGAAAACAAATGGACATGTGAATAACTTGTTTATTACAGAAAATAACGTACATTTGCATCACATGTTCCACTTTGTAGGCATGACAGTACGATCAGACAATAATATTATTTAAAGGAAAGCTGCATGTAACAAAGAACAGAAGGTTCTCTTTGGGATTCGGGCAACAATTTTAGTGCTGATGTATGGACCATGAACGATTAGAGATCTGTAAACTCGTCGAAACTGTAGCCGTTCTCTAGACCCAGCATTTCATCCACATTACTCCAAAAATCCACATCCAAAGCACATGGCGAGAAAATGTTGGGCATCACATCCTTCATTTTAGGGATATTTGCGACAGCTTCGTGCGATGGCAGTACGTCTATCTCGAGTTCTGTAAGCACAGCGCTACCGGCCGCAGGACTGCTGTCAGCCTGAACGTGACTCTCTGCGGCAGGCTCCACGAGTTCTTTCTCACAGGATAACATCTTATCAGAACGCGATCCTGTTACTAGGGGTTTGCATGTGTGGTGCATGTTGTAAGTTACTTGGAACTTGGGCGGGTTGTGATCGCCATGCATTTGCTGTACTGTTTTTGTAGCAGAGCACCCTTGGTCTTTGTGGTATGCACACTTGTAATAGCTCCTTCAATTTGCATATGAAACAGGATACTGATTAGTATGAGCTGTCGGCCCATTTGATCTTGTGATTGAGACAGTCGTAAGGACTAATTATATTCCTCATTCGATTTGGCTAGCGGTACTGTAGCCTTACATGTCCTTATCCAACAGGCTCACTTCCACTAAATGAGCCACCAGCTTATATTTCCTTTAAGGTTTTGTAAGGTAATTATAATTTACCTGATACTATTTTGACGAAAATGCATGATTAACTTGATATTGCTAAACGTTGAGTCTGAGAGAAGACAACCTTGGAAATTTTGAGCTACTGATCGGCTTCTGCCCGTACTTCCTCCATTGATGCCCATCATTATGCGGCACCGTTGTCGTAACGGTCCATGATTCCACATTCCTTCTGAAATGAAAACAAACGACTACGTCTAATCGCAAAATACAGGTATGAAAATAGTTAGCAGATACGCAAAATTGCAAGCCAAAGCGAAGAAGGAAAAAAAGATAGCGACTTGACCTTTTACTATGGCCACAACAGTCATCAGCATCAGCTCCCCGCAGTAGTGGGGAAGATTGGAGATTGGAGAGAACATTGTCGAAGGACCCAACGATATCTTCAAACAGATCTCTGGCAAGCTCAGAAGGGCGGCCGGGGGGGGCCGATGGGAGCACAATTGCACGGAGCTGACACAGGAGATCGTGCACTCGGCTCATCTCTTCCATTATCGTAGAACGCTTGCTTGCCAATGATGTTGAATCTATTGCTGCTTCCATTTCTTTCAATTTTTTAAAGGGGTTGTCCCTCACGATCTCTGTTAGGCCATTTAAATAGATAGATACAAATGTATGCGTGGCTACTATATAACGACCTTTCGATGGCCATTAATATCATTTGTCTCGTTTTACTTGGCCATTAATATCATTTGCCAGTGACTTACAATGTCCTTGCTGGCACAGAAAATTCACAGAGCGTATATTTGTAAGCGTTATTGCAAGATGTTTTAATATGTCACTAGCAAAATTATGGAATTTCCTCATGGAATATCTCCACGTTCAGATTTAGATAGGAATGACTTCAATGCACACGGATTTTTTTATGGTCTAATCATCGGCGCAACTACGTGGGCGTTGGCAAAATGAAGCGCAAAAAAAAAAAAAAAAAGAATATGTATCTTGTTAAGATAGTACAAAGGAAGTAAGCATATAGTACTCCATACCTATATTTATATTATAACATGAGAGTTACAAGTCTCTTGGAACCCAAGGGACACCCACTAAGAGTATGTTTAATAGTGAATGATAGTGGGTGGAGAACAAAGGTTTCCACTATTAATAACACTCCCCCTCATCCATCCATTCTTAGCATATGAATTCTTCAGGATCCAATACGCTAGTATGGGGTGAATACTGCTGGATCCAGAGTTACCGTGTTTGCCTCGTTAAAACCTTAGCTGTGAAAAACCCAGTGGGAAAAACCAGCAGCTTAAGGAAAAAGAGTACAATACACAAGTGACTCCCCCTGATCCGTACAGGCTTCAGGCTTGTAGGTCTTTCAGCTGTCGCATCCCTATAGAAGCTTTTTAAAAGTACATCTAGGCAATGCATTAATAAACAGATCAGCTAAATTATTACAAGCCTGAATCTGCCACACTTCAATCTGCTTCTCCTCCTATAACTCGTGCGTCAAAAAGAACTTTGGAGAGAAGTGCTTCATCATATCGCCCTTGATGTAACTAGCTTGTTGTTGAGCTATACAAGCTACCTTATTTTCAAATAATATGGCTGGCTCAAGGTCGTCCGTCTTCAGGCCAGTCGTCACTAGAATGTGATGAATGACCGAACAAAGCCAGTCACATTCTCTGCTAGCTTCATGGATCACCAGGAGCTCTGAGCAGTTGGATGAGACTGCTGTGGTGGTCTGCTTCACAGATTTCCAGGAGATGATCGTACCACCGAAGGTGAACACAAAATAAGTCTGTGATTTCTTGGTGTGTGTATCAGACCTGTAACCTGCATCTGCATAACCAATCAAAGTGGAAGATCCACCTTTCGGAAAGTATAATCACAGATCAACTGACCCGTGGAGGTAGCACAGAAGCTGCTTTACTCCGTTTCAGCGGCGCTCGGGCGCTGAACCGTATCTGGCTAGTAGAAAGACTGCGAACACTATGTCGGGACACGTGCAGTTTGCCAGATATAGTAGTGCTCCAATGGCACTAAGGTAAGATACTTCAAGACCTAATGTTTCTTCCCCCTCTTCCAGCGGCCGGAAGGGGTCTTTATGTACATCCAAAGATCTAATGACCATTGGAGTACTTAGAGGATGGTACTTATCCATATGAATTTTTTTTAAGTAATTTCATTGTGTGTGTGGCTTGGTGTAACAGGATTCCTCTGCTGAGGTTTTCTATCTATAAGCCAAGACTATATTTAGTCTTGCCTAGGTCTTTCATTTCAAACGTTAGTTTGAGGCTTGCAAATATATCATCAATCTCTGCAGGAGATCAGATGTTGTTTAAGTCGTCTACTTAGATGAATATTGTTACGAATCCTGTTTCCGTGGTTAAAAATACACTGGCAGATTACATTATTGGTGAAACCTTGTTGAACAAGGAATTCACTCAGTCTGTTATACCACTTTTTTTACAGATTGTTTAAGATCATATAATGATCTTAGAAGCTTAACAGAATAGACGTCTCGAGGTCTATCTTTTATTTCTGTCAGTATTTCGAAACCATCTGGAAGTTTCATATAGATATATTTATCTATATTGCCATATAGATAGCAGTCACAACGTCCATGAGCTGCAATTCTAGGTCTTCCAATGATGTTAAGCTTATTTATCAATCGAAATGTGATCGTATCCATAACCAAGGAATGTGTATCATCGTAATCTATCCCCGGTAGTCGGAAAAATCCCGGAGCTATAAGCCGGTCTTTGTAGCGTATGATCTGATTATTCTCATTTATTTTCCTTACGAATACCCACTTGTATCCCACAGGTTTTACACCTCTTGGTATTTGGACTACTGGTCCAAAGACTTTGCGTTTCAAGAGTGAGTCCATCTCTACTCCTATTGCTTCGTTCCACTGTGGCCAATCATCTCTGCGTTTGTATTCAGCTAGAGATAGTGGATCGATATCATCGTCACCTTTAGCGACGTGAACAGCAATATCGAACGCAAAGTCGTCGCCGTTGACAGTGCTTTTTATGTCCAGTACCTCCCCAGTACGTACGAATTTTAATTATATTTCTCCTGTATTGTCCTCTTCGAGGGACTGAAAGAGGGGAGCAGTTACTGGTCTGAGCTTAGTATCCTATGGTGGGATATTTTTTATTTCTCCTGGTATTTTCCCTTTGCGAGGGAATTAATCCTTGGAGCAAGGCGGTCGTCCTCTTTTTATTTGAGGTACAACCGATTCTACTGCCGGTGGATTGCACCCATCTTTGGGATGTCCATCCTAGCTGGCGTATTGGCAGCATGTACGTGTGATCTGATAATCTTCTGGTTATCAGAAAATTTGTCCATTAGTAAATGTAATGTATTCTGAATGTGAAGGATTTTCAGGATCTCATCTTCACAGAATTTAGTACACTGATCATATTGAGACAAAGACTTAGTGTCCTAAGAAATGGTTTCAGAAGCTTCAGGCTTTTGTTTTGTGAGCCTAGTATAGAAAATAATTTTATGAAGATGCATTGATCAGAACTATAAAGTACCAAAATGGAGAACTGGATGGGTGAATTGGCCAACAAATGTCTCTTTGTATTTTCTCCAAGAAGCTAGGAGATTCAAACCCCACTTTTAGATGAGACGGTCTCCTGATTAGTTTTACCTTTATAACAGGGGGAGGGGGAACAAGGAAAATCACCCTTTTGAAGAATTTTCAGGTTCCTCAAATTATGTCCTCGGTAGTGGGTTATGATGTTGTACATCATTACCGATCCTGGGTGATCTAGTCTATAATTGCCATAGACTAAATTCTGGTGATGTAGAACACTGCTGGTGCTCTGTCAGATTAGCTTCTATAGGTTGGATGTATGTTTGACAAAGGCTCGACGGGAGTCCTTTAAAACATTCTAGGATGGTTTCAATACCATTCTTACGACGAATAACATATAATTATTCAAAACTATTGAAATCATCGGTTTCCAAGTAATATACGTTTAAATGGATGTCCTTGAAACTTAATATATTTATGTTTGATTATGGAGAAAATAAAACACCTTTTATTATAATTTGTGTTTGGTTTAGGAGCAATAAAATTGCTTTACCTGATCCTTCTATTATATTATTTAGTCCCGAAATTATAGTGATGGGACCATAATAATTAAGATGCTATAGCATCTATCAAGAAGGATCTTGTGCGTGGAGGCACTATCAATTAGGCATTCACAATTCATCTCTATCTCTAAAAAAGAAAGTAAAAAGTTTTATTGAAAAGTAAAACTACATTCGATTCATAATGAAGATAAAGGACATAATCAAAATATTAATGATAATGTCTGAAAAGATGACTAAATTAGCTTTAGTCAAGGAGGTCATTATTCTCGAAATCTTCGATGTTGAACCGAGTTGGAGGCTGTATATCCACCAGATTTGTTTCAGAGGAAAGCTTCAGGCTTGCCATATACAAATCTTGGCGGTGGCATAGAGTACGACAGACCCTGCACCAATGTCCAGTCATGCCACATCTATGGCATTTGTCTTCCCAGTTTTTCTCGGAAGGAGACGTCTGGTCAGAGGTATTCCTCTTCCTCGTATTCTTTTTTATTCCCCTTATTATTGTTGTTCTGGGAAGAAGATATCGTCTGCTTATTTGCAGCTTTTTCCTTGTTTAATATGCCTTTGTGCTTGTTCTTCATCTTCTGGAAAGAAATATTGTGAGCTTCAGGTAGAGAAGCAGAGCCTGCAAGGCATATGTTATGATTAGCCAGAAGGAGGTCGTTGTTCTTTCTCTGTCATAAGAAGGCAAGAGAGTAAATCAGAGTACCTCGTGAACTTGCGTTTACGATACTGTTGCATGAGAATAACATCCTTCTCATTAAAGGATGTATATGTTTTCTCAAGCATGCGGGTTTCCGAGACTTGTTCACCACACAACTTCAGGCGTGAGGTGATGTTATGGAGAGCTGGGTTATAATCAGCCACGGACTTGAAGTCATGTAGTCGGAGATTTTTCCACTCATAATGTGCATGAGCAAGAATAACATCTTTCCGATGTTTGTATCTGTCCTCAAGTGCTGTCCACAGTTCATGAGGGTCTTCTACTGTTAGATATTCGGCATTCATGGTCCGATCAGTATGTCTCTTGATATAGATAATGGCTTTCGACTTATCTATATCGGAGACTCTATCAGTAGAAGTCTCCTCATCAGTTGTCACTGCCGTAGCCGTAGCTTGAATTGTGTGACCTATGCCCTGTGAGCGCAGGTGGAACTTCAGGTCCAGCTGCCTGCTCAAATAATTTTTTCCCAGCCGTATCGATAACATCAAAATCAACGTTCGTAATCTTTGCCATTTATCTAAGCATGGAATAAGCATGAATTAAATATTTTCAAAATTTAAGACATGCATAGTAGTAAAACTAAGACTGTTGTGGGGATCTACCGGTCACCGTCAAAAATAATAAAAGTCCAAAGTCCCTTATACATTTCGAAATACGAGAATATTAAAATTGCAGTTTGGAAACCCTTGGGGGTCCCAGCATTAGTAATTTTTCTCCGTCTTCAGGCGAAGTTTCTCCGGGCTTTGGATTTTACATTTAGTTCCTCACTACATTTTCACTCAAAAAGAATAAAATGCGAGGAAAAATAAATGTTGGTGACTAATAACGGCCGATCCAAAACCACAACACAGTCTTACTAACATTCCATGCAGTTTTAATAATGTAATTATGCAATATCACATGCATAAACAAATACATTTTTTTCAACATTGCAGGTAATTTTAGTGGATAAATATATTAAATTTATGTTTTATAGTTACTTAGACCATGCGGAAACGTCATTACCCGTTAGGTTAGGTAACTAACCTAACTGCAGAGCGGTCTCAGGATCCTTGTAATTTATTAAAACGTAAATTAATATTAATTTTAATCCAATTAAAAATAAGGCGATTAATAATGAATAAGATTCATTAACAAATTTATAATTTGCTCCAATATCATCACCCTGATTTATCTGGATTTTTCCAGAATTTTTTTTTCAAATTTATCTCTGATTTTTCAGTATTATCTGAAATTTCAGGCTTTTGAAAATGTATTTTTTTCTTTTGAATTAATAATAAACTGGTCTGCAGGCCAGAGGTCCGCGGGCTGGCTACGGGCTGCAAGCCCGTAAGTCAAAAGATACCCAGTTTTTTATTTTTATTTTTGTTCTTTACATGGCTCAAAGCCCATCAGGGAAGACTCATATCTCTTCTTCCCCTTACCTTAGGGTTAGGTTTTAAGGAGGGAAGGAGGGGGCATGATAGGGGTACCCGCCAGGGCGGCTGGCTTTGATCCGACGACCAAGCCAAAGGAAAGCCTCCCCCCTGACAGGAGGGGGCGAATTTGGGCATATCGAGTTGCGCCCCCCTTCGAAAGAGGGGGCGGCACGCATGGAGGCACACATGGAGGCGCAACCCCGATAGGGAGCACGACCATAGTCAGAAAGCACCCCCGGCGATCAGAGGCTTCGAAGGTCCCCCGGCGATCCGAATGGAGGCCCCCTTCTTGTCGAAGCTGATTCAGTTGCTTCCGGCGCTTCCGATTCCGACGAGGGACGGGTGCTTTAGGCGCTTCTGATTCTGATAGGGGCCGGGCGCTTCAGGTGCTTCCAGGCGCAAGGAGGGGCGGCGAATTGATGTCCCCCCAGGGGGGTGACTCCATGCCTCCCCCGACAGGGGGAGGGCGCCGCTCCAGAAATCGAGAAGAGCCCTCCTCCGATAGGGGGGCGTCTCTCTAACGACAAAAAGAAGGCCGTCCTGACAGGCCGGGGGCGGCACCCCGACAGCAGGCAGATGCCCCAATTTGCAGGGATGAATAAAATATATTGAATAAAATAATTGCTTATGCATGTAAATGTAATATATTGCATCGAAGGAAATTGCAGGCAACCTCAAAATTTCAAAATTGGCGTTACAAAAGTTGCCAATTTGATGTTGCTTCCCAATATAATATGATTTGATTCGAGCGAGGGGGGATGCTGCCCAAAATTTGCAATCAAATGTAGATCCGAAAGTGGGGAAATTTGGGTGTTTAAAATTTGTATAATCAGTTAATCTGTGTTTTTGAAAACTGATTTTCTTGCTATAGGTTTTGCTATAGTTCTCTTAGAAAATTAATATCATAGATTTAACGACATGTGCATGTAAGAATTTTAATCTAGGATTCGTAATATTTACCTCTAGATCATACCCGTCGGATCTAGCGAAGTTCGGAGAAGGAAGCCCTATCCGCTCGCAATTCGTCCGTCGGCAGGGATTCGGCTCAGCTGAAGAGCGTGCTGATAACTTGTTAAGATAATATGGAGGAAGTAAGCATATAGTATTCACCATAGCTATATTTTTATTATAACATGAGAATTACAAGTCCCTTGGAACCCAAGGGACACCCACTAAGAGTGGATTTAATGGTGGATGATAATGGGTGGAGACCCCCCATTCATAACATATCTGGCTTTTTCTGTTGTTATACTAAGGAACACACATTACATTATTTATATTAACAACTGGTCAAAATGTCTAGCTTTTGGCCCTCTTCTTAAATGGCTTTGGTTTCAAATCCCACCCTACCAGGCAATTAAATATTATTTTTATAATTTAAGTTTGACTATTGATTTTTTTATTTATGTTAAACTTTTGTCATATTTCTCTTCTTAAGTTTTTTCATTGCACATCTACAATATTATTAATTGTTATTACTATTTAATCAAGAGCTTTAACATACATATAAAGTTTTACCATGTATGCCTACACTATTATAAAAAGAGCGAATTTTAAGTTTGTAAAATTTTCTATTAGTTTTAAGCCTCTCAAATTTTCAATCTCTGATGCACTTATTTTTCGGCCAAAACTAAATGAGCTGAAGTCGATAGAGTACATTTATTGACAATTGGTTGTGTATTTTTTACTAAGATAATTGCATAGCATGTATGATCCGTTAAAAGCAAAATACCTTTTAAATTAAAATTTGAATCTTTACTCTAAATTTTTATACCATATATGAAAATATTGAATCACTTCTTTACTTTAAATATGTTTGATATCAGTGCTTGCTTGTCAAGTTAATTCTAGCAATTATTTCAGTCATTTCTATTTGGCATTTATCTTTAATTTTCGATACATATTACTATATTAATTTTTAAAGCTAAAATGTCTCGAAATGGAATGAAAGTTTTGTTTTTATTTTATTCCAAAAAACATGTTATTGAAGTATTAAGTGAGCCATATCATACAGAGTCAACAATAGATGCTACTTTTCCATCAGCTTAGATGCGCAGTTTGATGTAAATACACACACACATATATATTAATTATTATATTTTGAATATATGCATGACACTATTTTGTTGATATTATCAATATGTAATTAAATAATTTAATCGTTAATTTTTTTATTTTGATATTTTATAAAGAAATTATTCTTTGCATCATCATTATTTTCGCCAAGTGCAAAAAATATTCTTGGTTACGCAACTGGGTTTAATTCATTGGGTAAAAAGAGATATTCTAAAGAGGAAGATAACCATCCACCGAGAAGCTGTGCTATTAGCAATGGTTTTAAGCGGAGTCCACTTTAACACACGTTAGGGGAATATCCCTAATGAAAAATATGTGGACTGTTATTTCTTTTTTTGCTCATGTTGACAAAGTTTTTTTTCACATTCACAATGAAAATTCCATTGGAAAACATTTCCCATCAACCACATTGCCCACAAATTTCCTCCAAATTCGTGACCCCCAACCTCCAAACTCTATCCCCTCCCTTTCCTGTTGCCAAGGACTATTGCCAATTGTCACTATCCATACACACACCCCCCAAACCAACTCACGCTATGATGCTCTCTTTCTCTTGCTTGATAGTCCTTTCATCCTCGTCATCTCTTTATCTCCCTCTATCTCTCTTTTATCTCCATTACTCTATCCAACTCTGTCTACAATGGAATGTCATTGCACTATACCATATCGTTTTCCATTGACCTCCGACCATTGTTTATCATGTGTTGTTCGATATCATATCATATTGTACAATCTCACACTCTCTTCTAATTTCTCTCTTTATCTCTTACTTTAAGAACCCTAAGTGCTCTCTGTTGCTCGCTACCCAATTTGTCGCCATCTACCATGCATCACCTGCCATCATGCATGTGCTACTTGTTACTATCTATCCCTCTCTCATTGTAAATCCCCAAACCCCCCCACTAAGATAGCATGGATAGATAAATAAAGAAAGACATTCAAGGAGTTAAAGAACTTCATTAGTCATGTTCCACTACTCAAACATCTAGTAGTGAGAAAGGTGATATACTTGTATTTTAATGTCTGACTATAAGTAGTATACTCTGTCTTGGTATGAGATGATAATAATATTGGATGAATCTCTCATTAAGAAGGTGACATGTATCATAATGATATCTGACAAAAAACTTCTAACATATTTCCTATCCCATACATGCATTGTTTATGCAAACCAAGTACTGTGCAAAGTTTTAGACACGCCTGATTGCTCTAGAAGAATTTTCCTTTGGTCCATCGAGATATCATAATATTGTTGGATATTGGCCATTAAGCACAATATGGTTTTGATGATGATCAACACATTATGTGTTGCTAATGACTTCAATTATTTTAGTCTCAGATTATTTACTGTGGTATATTCTTGATGGAGACAAAACATAGGAATGATGGGTTGGTTCACTCAAAGCATGGAGCTTTGGAGCTTAGAAGCCATGAAGAATCAAGAAGCTTAATGTATTTCATTTTGATTCTTTATGTATTTTGCTCCTTATTGTGTAGAATACATGTATGCCTTGATTAGATGGTCACACACACATTCATGTCATTTACCATTTTAGAGAACCATAGGAGAAGTCTAAAACCCATCCCAATAGACACTCCTCATTGTGTTTTTGGCTAATGAACAGTTTCTCATACGTCTGAGTAGTGAACTCCAGCCGTCTAATTTCAGTGGGATTATTTTTCGAGATCTGTCTCTCTCCACACTCACTTTACCCATCTGAAGTAGGGTTGCCAGACGACTAAACAGTGCATCAGCGGTCTAGTGCTTGTTCTCCAGACGTATGATTGCTTGGAGTTAGTTCTTTTACTAGTTCCATAACCAACTCACTTTCACCCGTCTGAATTTGAGTGACTAGACATTTGAACAGTTGATCAGCCGTCTGTGAGCTTTGCTTTAGACGTCCGTTGAATGGAAAAATCTGCCCATTTATAGCCGTTAGATTACGGATTTCTTAGGTTGTTTTCTCGTTTTGTGTGTAGTTTTAAGAGGCTATTTGGGGGGAATTCAACAGCTTGGGTGATTTGCAACAAAATTGGAGCTTAAGTGACTTGGTCTTAAGCTTGGAGCAACGCAACGCAGTAAGGATCACCACAAATTTTGGGTAAATTCGCTCAATTACCTCAATTTAAAATTTTTGCCCAAATTCTCAAAAATTTTGTTGTATGCTCGCTTGATTGGCTGGATTATGTTTATCTTGCTGTTTCATATCATATCGCATCACACTTTCACATACTTCACAATGCCATGCTAGAAATGCACGGCAGCTGGACCACCTGCACAACGCCTAAAGGCTACTCGTCCACGCACATCTGATATGCCCTCATCATCCTCGCAACCATCGCCACCAACCGTTCCCCTACTTTAGGTTGATACCATGGAGATTATTTTCAAAAACAAAGCCCAACATGATCGTTTCCAAACCCTGGATCCTCTACCCTTGCTTGCAACATAATTCGACA
Source organism: Scilla litardierei (assembly GCA_030789695.1). Taxonomy (NCBI): domain Eukaryota; kingdom Viridiplantae; phylum Streptophyta; class Magnoliopsida; order Asparagales; family Asparagaceae; genus Scilla; species Scilla litardierei. The sequence goes on along the minus strand of CM061137.1, from coordinate 159,256,294 downwards.
TCCATGCTCTCGAGACTTTAGGAGCCCACGATGGAGTTCAAATGCTATTCTCTAACATATGGTGGAACGATTTTATAGCCTGTGAAGCCCTCACATATAGGAGAGTCACCCTTGAGTTTCTTATTCCATTAGAAACATAGGCTCAGGCTTAGGGTTCAGGCTCATGAACACTGATTATACTATCTCTTTTGATGCCTTAAACATCATCTTTCGTTGGACTGCCGTCACCATCGAAAATTCTATTAGCCATACTAGCTCCTTTTTATGCCTTAACTACCTCCACATTTTGGAAGCAACTTACTAGGATGGAGCCTTCCCTCATATAGCGACGAAGGCCTCATCCATCATACACCCATTTTTACGCCTCGCCCACCGCATTCTTACCAATATATTATTTTGTAGGGAAGAAACATGCACAGTTTTACAGCATGAGCTCCTATTCCTATGGGCCATGAAATAGCCCCGTATCACACACAACCACAACACCACTTCTCCACGTATACTAATTCATGCCGGATCTTAGCTGGCCCATAGGCTCATCTTCGTCGGTGCATCCACCGCTGGAAAAATTTGTTGTGGTAGTTTCATTACCTTGATAGTTCGCCACCCTCCTATCCTCTCTAGATCCCTAATGATATGGCCACAGTTGTCGGCCATACTTCCCTTGACCTCCCAGTTCTCTCCAACATGCAAATGATCAGGTCCAACCTGAAAGGCCAGTATTTAGGGCTACATGGACCGTCACACACTTCCTACACCACATTGTTGATTTCTGTTTGCACACGTATCAACATGGAAATGCAGCGGTCGTTTGACCATGACTCTATTTTTCAGCCCGCGGCACATCCCCACCCTTAGCCCATCCCTGGTCCACATCACGATGCACACCATCCTGAGGGCACTGAGGAGCCTAGAGTCACACCTCCACCCCTCCTCCAGGTGGTGATGATGCTAGCTATTCTGGTACTTCTCCTCCACTTGATATTCCTACACACTTACACATATAGGAGGCAAATGTATAGGACCTCAAGTCCACCATGACTAGCTTTAGAGACACACTCTATATGATGAGCGCCATGCTCTTTGCTATGTATGAGTGGCATGTCCATGAGCGTCATTTTCCATTCATCCTACCACCACCACGCACGCCACCCCCACCCCCACCCCCACCCCCACCCGAGGATGGAGCTCCTTGATCACGACCCCACACACACACACACACACTCTCTCTCTCTCTCTCTCTCTCTCTCTCTCTCTCTCTCTCTCTCTCTTCATGTGCACTCACTCTCCACTTCTGCATCACATATATGGCATAGCACCATCCTAGCTTGGGGGATGCCTCATCTCCACCATATTTTCATTCTCTTCCCCCTCACATATTGCCTCCTATTTTCACTTTTTTCGCATTGAGGACAATACAAAATTCCAGCTTGGGGGAGGAGCATTTCATGCATCGTTTTCATGTTTTTCCATCTTTTTTGTTTTATCTTCTTTTTATTTCAAGCATCGTTCTTTTTTTCTTTTTCCATGCATCATTCATACATATTTTATATTAAGAATCCCATGAAATCGAGACTTTATATGCATGGATGTCTTCATTTAATAATTTTCAGATTTGCATCTTTCCATGCTAAATTTCTTGATGTTGATCAGAATGTAAGTTTAGGGTGTGTTTTTAGTGATAGATCTCATATAATATGCCTATCATGCTTATGTTCATAATCCATATGATAGAAGTGCTCGAAATGGCCTAGGCTATATTTTTTATTGGGAATCCATCTTATGCATGAATCTTGGATGTTTTAGTTGAGAATAATGGCCATTAATCTTATATGACCTGTATAACAACATGTCTATCTAGTACTGAAAAGTGATGTTGCCTAGCTTATTCATGTTTGAAAAAGACGAAAAAATATTTGTATATAGCTAGAAAAAGAATAAACATGCATCATTCTTCTAGCTACGTTGAGTAGCCAGGTCCTCGTGCCTCAGGAAGCATTGGGGATTCACGTCAAAAGGTCTAGCTTGGGGAAGTGCATGTGAATAAATATAATGGTTGGTTTGAACTAGTATGTCCGAGGGGTCCTTCTTGGCACAATGCCCAAAGGTCATCTGATCTGGGAGTCATTGACCTAACGAATTACACGAACCAACTAAAATTGGAAAAAAGAAAAAAAGAGAAAAGAAAAAAAGAGTCATATGTTATGAATGGGGGAGACCTTTGGTCTCCACCCACTAACTATCCACCATTACACCCACTTAGTAGTGGATGTCCCTTGGGGTCTAGATGATATAACCCCTATATGAATGAATATAAAGTATGGCTATGGCTTAGACCATTAGATAGTTCTTTCAATTCTCAATAGTATAAAGAATAAAAACATGAGTAAGGCTGGCAACCCCACAACTCAAGGAATGATAGTGTGATGTGAGAGCCATTTCCTTGATAGATACATAAACCATTATACGATACTAAACCTCCCCATGATCCATCACATAATTTCAATTCTCATCCAATAACCTAGCACGGGTTAGAGGAAATATCTTAGGATTTAAGCATGACCATGGTAATATATATTGTATGTTGATTTATGCTAAAAGCATTGCTCTAGGCTATGTCTTGATAGATGGAGACGAATTGACATGCTTATACTTCTAAAAATCCGACACTTGTCCTTGCATATAAACTTGATTTTGTGGAATTCTTGATATCGTGTCATCATATGTCTGCATGCTTGCATTTCTCCAATCTCTACTCTCTCTGTCTTCCTTGATAACAAGGAAGAGTTTAGCTTAGGTGATTTTGATGAGTGTTTATTATATATATTTTTCATGAAGTTTTCTTTGCAGTTCATATCACCTCGTCACATCTTTCATGTCATTTCTTCCATTTTTAGTTTCTTTTTTACTCTTGGTGTCCCTTGGTGCATTTCAAGTGAAAGTGAATACATTTGAGACTTAAGAGTGATGGTAGATGCTTGGAAATAGATCGGGGAAGCAACTAGATTCAATTCAACAAAAGAGTGGAGCAAAAGAAGCATGTTGTCACGGTCGTGTGGTGCATGTGGCATGCACCACACGACCATGTCGTTTGAATCCAAAAAGAAAGCTAGAAAATGGAGTTCTACACGGTCATATGCCATGTCACACACGACCGTGTAGAACGACGCGCTAAAGTGAAGCACCCAAATGGTCGTGTGGGCCATTTTATGAAGGGGCTAACGGGAGATACACATGGTCATGTGGCCATCCATACGACCGTGTCACCAAAAAGCCAAAAATAAGAGAGAATGCTAATTTTGAGCTCTGCAAGCACACGGTCGTGTAGGAACTCTACACGACCGTGTCGAACCATGTCTTTTGAAGGGTTTCGAAGGCCATTTTCTAGAGCAGAAGCGACAGGACAGTGTCACTTACTTGACATGGTCGTGTCAGGTTGGGTTTTGTCTAACCCGCTAGGGTTTTATTGGGTTGTATATATACTTTGGGATATCGTTTTAAGGGGGGAGCATGATTTTACCCAGTTTTTCATCTTCTTCTTCCTTTGTAACTAGATTAGGAGTTGGAGTACGATTATGATAGATTATTACTTGTTTTCCACATCCTTTGGATCATTTGTATTGTGGATTTTGAAGACATCTATGCATTGCAACTTCTAGAGCTAAGTGTTCTTTTCTTTCTTGCTTTTATTTTATATTTTTTTATGTTCTCTTGTGATATCTCTGTGATCTTTGTGATGTTTATTGAATACTTTTCATCTAGGGCATGGTTGAACCCTTTTTAAGGGATTGGACATGGATTGATTATTTTGTTAGCTATTGAATGACCGAATTAGGGTTTTGCCTCGGAATATTTATTATCAATGAATATCGGTTGCCCCCTCTTTGTGGTCAATTAGACCTATCTGCCAACGATAGTTGGGTGTGCGTGTTTAGGATTACTAATCCCTTCATTGATTTACACTATCTATTCGCCAATGATAGTTGGGTGTAGCTTAGAGCCCTCCTAGCATTGATCTGACTTCTATCTATGATAGTGACGTGAATGATGGCTGGGGAATATTTTCGAGTGTCTTGCACCCGTCGTGTGACGATGACCAACGACAGTTGACTTGGTCACACGAGGGATAGTCCAATCATAGCATCATGATAGTGGGGTGAGGGGTGACAACATTAGGTGCGACAAACTCACCTTAGGAATGATTTGATAGCTATACAGGATGTTCATTTCCATGTTCGGTCAACACTAGGGGGATATCTAGCCCTAGAGCCTTTCTTTATCTTTATTTCTCTCTTTATATAAAACACACACGTAACTAACCACAACCTAGGAGTGGCTAGTACTCGGTTAGACAACCCTCCCTGTGGATCGACCCGTAAGCGCTACGACTACGCCGTGCGCTTGCGGTTACAAATATTAAAACTAACACTTCACATGTTAATTTATTAATTATTTCCTGTTCACTCTTATTATTTGATCTATCACCCCCATTTAATTTGAGGGATGTTAAATTATTCTGCAATAAATGCACGTTAACACCATGGTATTTTGCTAATAACCATGAAACACAATATAAACTGAAAAGATATACTTCTGTTGTCTGACTAGGGTTCTGTACGGGTTCATGTCGCATCCCTATGAGTAATTAAAGTGTGTTACGGTAAAATAATTAAATTGCTGTTAGAAGAGTATTGGAGAGGATTAACCATGGCAAATAGCCATGGTACAATATTTATAAAACTCTCATGTTGAGTTGGGAGTCCAAGGGCCTCCCCACTAACTTAGTGGGGAGTAATGGAGAGTGATGAGGGGAGGGAGGCCAAAGGCCTCCCTCAACTCACAACACTCCCCCTCATCTCTCCATTACCTTGGGTTAAGCATATGAATACTTCAGGATTCAGTATGCCAATGGGGTGGATACTTCTGGATCCAGAGCCACTGTGGTTGCCTCGTTAAAACCTTAGCTGTGGAAAACCCAGTGGGAAAAACCAGCAGCTTAAGGGAAAAGAGTACAACTATCGAGGGACTCCCCCCGATATGTACAAGCTTCAGGCTTGCAGATCTCCTATGTATCTATACAATCATCTCCTATTCGTCTATACATCCATCATGTTCTGAAAGAAAATACAATTATCATTCATCTACACAAGTTTCACTCATCTAGCGGCTACTGGAAGGCAGCGTCGCTCTGGAGTGTAATGCCCTTCGAAGTTGGTAGATGACTCCACTAAAGTATTCTTTGAATCAGTCTTCAGTGTGTCTGCAAGGTACTGCTAGACCTGGCTGAGCGTTTTCAATACTTGCTTCTTGGATGATGAGCTTCTCAGAAGATGTAGACATTGGATGATGATGTGTTTATATTTAGGAGGTGGCCGGCCTATTGTGTTTCAGTCATCGCGATGATCTTTAAACCTGCATATGCAATATATATTCCTTGACCCTTGGAAGTTGCGCAAAAGCAGCTTATCCTTGGTCTAGTGTTGCTCTCCAGGACAACACTGTATCTGGTTAACAACTTTACTGGAGACGTTATATCAAAGATACGTGCAGTTGGCCAGATAATACACTAGAGCTAGGCTCTTCGGGACCTATGATGTCCTCCCCCTCTTTCAGCTACTGAAAGGTGTCATAAATAAGTATCCATTTTTAATAGGTTGCAAAAGGACATTATTCCTCATAAACTCCAGGTGTATGAAGAATATGAAAGGGTTCCACCACGAAGGTGTTTAATATGTAAGCCGAGACATCTTCGACATGATTAATAATAGTTCATCTTCAGGATGATTAATGTCATCTTCAGGATGATGGTTCATCTCTAGGATGATAGTTCATCTTCAGGATGATTAATGTCATCTTCAGGATGATGGTTCTTCTTCAGGATGATAGTTCATCTTCAGGATGATTAATGTCATCTTCAGGATGATAGTTCATCTTCAGGATGATTATTGCCATCTTCAGGATGATTAATGTCATCGTCAGGATGATCAATGTCATCGTCAGGATGATCGTTATACCTAGGTTTTTCATTTTCAAGGTACGCTTTAAAGCTATTTGAAATCTCAATGGTCTCTGCTGGAGATCCTATTAGCTTTAAGTCGACCATATGTAAGGCAAATATAACAAATCCTGTCAACGATCTTTCGAAAAAGATACAAGGGCAGAATATTGCTTAAGATCAACTAATGATCTTTGTAGCCTTTATGGAGAAGACGTTTCTACGTTTCTCTTTCATCTCCGGGGGTAGAGTATACCCTTCTGGAAGTTTTATATAGATCTCTATATCTATATTGCCGTATATAAATGCAGTCACAACGTCCATGAGCTGCATGTATTGTCTTTTGCAGAGAAGTGTAGGCTTAGTAGGAAAATGATCACATTTCCTTCATTTCAATTTCTTTATGAAATTCGAATTATATTCCACAGGTTTTTACACATTCAGGTGTATGGACTACTGGTCCAAAGACTTTGCTTTTCAAGAGTGAGTCCAGCTCTACTCTTATTGCCTCGTCCCACTTTGGCCATTCTATGCGTTTACGCTATAGAAAAGTGGGTAGACGTCATCGTCGTATTCAGCGACGTGAATGGCAATAGCGAAAGCAAAACCGTCGTCGACGACTGTGCTATATTTATCCAGTACCTCTCCAGTACGTACATAATATAATGATGTTTCTCCTGTTGTTTCCTCTGCAGGGGAAATTAGGAGGGGAGAGGTTGCTGGTCTGAGCTCAGCATCCTGTGTGGTTGGATCATTTTAATATATCCAGGAATTTTCCTCTTTTGAGGAATTTTTATATTTTGAACCTGGTAGGCGTCCTCTTTTCAATTGAGGTACAGCCAATTCTGCTGCCGGTGGATGGCATCCATCTTTGGGAATGTCAATCCTAGCTGGCGTATTGGCAACATGGACGTGTGAACGAACAATCTTCTGGTTGTCCGCAAATTTATCCGTCAATTAATGTACTTTAGTCTGAATGTGAAGGATCGTCTGGATCTCAACTTCACACAGAAAAAGTATGCGGATCATAACTAGATGAGGACTTTTGTTTCCTATGATATGGTCTCAGAAGCTTCAGGCTTCTTTAGACTGCGTGCCTATTTCAATGAGATCTTGCTCATCAAATTCACATTTATCAAGACTTGGTGGTAAACCAGAAGCAAGCAGCATCAGCAATAAGATATGGCAACAAGCGGGCCGTATCGTGATAAGTGATGCGGAATGCATTGTGTTGGTCCCTAAATACAAAAGGCAACTGGGATTTATCAATGGACGTGAAATCCATTGGAGTCTCTTTACCAGAGACTCTGCAAACCCATTATGAGTTTGAACATGCTGCAGGATGTTCAATTTCAATGCCAGTTGCTAGGTAGAAGTCTTGAATGATATGTGTAGTAAATTCACCCACATTATAAGCTTTTGAGAAAGCTAGGTTGCGAGTGAATATAAAGGCACACATAAGACCATCTAGTAGATGCATATATCAGTACAGTAATGAAGTACCGAAAATGGGCCATTTGCGGGGTGAATAGCCCCGCAAAGGCCACCATGTATTCTCTCAATGAAGCCAGGAGACTCCAAACCCTCTTTCAGGAGGGAAGGTCTCTCTATTATTTTTCCCTTATGACAAAGGGGGACAAGGAAACTCAACCTTTTGAAGAATCTTCAGGTTCTTCAATGGATTCATTTGATGATGCGTCCATCATCGCTGATCCAGGATGACCAAGTCCATTTTGTCAGAGTTAAAAACTATGGCAAAGAAAGGCACTTCTGGTGCTCAGTCGAGTTGGCTTTCTATAGGATGAATATCTGTAATTATAGGGGCCCGACGGGGGTCCAATGAAATCGTAAGTAGATGGTCTTCTGGCCATTCTCTTGACGAGTTACATATTGATATTCAATTTATATTATCTACAATTTTCAAGTTATTTTCTTTAAAAGAAATATCCTTGAAAATTGGAGATTTCCTATATGTTTAAGAGGAGAATTTGCATCTTATAGTCTCGTTGTATGTGGGAGCAATATCAATGCTACACCAGTGCAACGAGGCACTGTCCACAATATTCCATACTTCATCTATAAGTAAAACGAAATTTTATTTAAGTCAATGAAAAAGACATTCAAAATAAAAGTTCGTAATTAAGAAAATTAAAGATGAAGCAACATTGAATTTTAAATGCATAGATAAAAGATGAAGCTTAATCGAGCAGGTCGTCGTTCTCGAAGTATTTTGCAGTGAACATCGTTGGTGGCTGAACAGCCGCCAAGTTTGTTTCAGGCAGAGACTTCTGGCTCGCCTGATATAGTTCCTGGAGGTGGCGAGGAGTGCGGCAGATTCTGGACCAATGACCAGTCATGCCGCATCTATGGCATTTATCCTCCCAGTTCTTCTTAGGAAGTGACACTTGGTCAGTGTTCTTTTGCTTCCATGTGAATTTACTCTTTCCTGTATTGTTGTTGTTGGACGGGGTTGCTGCTCCTCGTCCATTCTTCATCACAGCTTTCCCTTTGTTATTATTAGCCTTATTCTTGTTTTTCCACTTCTGGGGAGAAACGTGGTGGGCTTCAGGGATAGGTGCAGTGCCAGCTGGACGTAAATTATGAGTGGCTAGCAGTAAATCTCGATTCTGCTCTGCCCTAAGTAGGCACGAGATCGGATTAGAGAATTTCGTGAAGTTGCGTTCACGATACTGCTGCATGACGATTGCATCTTTCTCGTGAAACGAGGTAAATGTCTTTTCCATCATGGGTTATTTTGTCATTTCTTCACCGCACAACTTCAGGTGTGAGGTGATATTATGAAGTGCAGAATTATACTCAGCGACGGACTTATAGTCCTGAAACTGAGGTTTTCCCACTCATAACTGGCACGTGGTAATATCACATCAATTTGATGTTTATACCCTGCCTTCAGAGCTGTCCACAATTCAATTGGATCCTCTACCGTAAGGTATTCGGCCTTTAAGGTCCGATCTATATGTCTCCTAATATAGATAATAGATTTCGCCTTATCCACATCAGAGATAGTGATAGGAGGGCTGCTAGATGATTGTGCCGCTTCTGGGGCCTTACTAGCAGAAGCATCAGCCGCTGCTGGGGCCGATGAAGGAATCAAAATTGAGCCAAGGAGGGCCATCGAACGCAAGTGGAACTTCAGGTCCACTCGCCAACTCAGGTAATTCTTTCCTGCAGCATCAAGAACTTCGAAACTACATTTGCCAATTTTGCCATTTATCTATGCAATTTAAAATAAGCATGAATTAATTAAAATTGAAATTCAAGCATTAAAAATTAAAATAAGTAAAATGTGGGGATCGGCCAGATACCCAAATAAATACAAAGTCCAAAGTCCGAATATACAGTCCGTAAACAAAAGAAAAATACAATTTGGAAACCCAGAATGGGTCCCTATATTTTCCAATTTATGCCGCCGTCTTCAGTTGTCGGCACACCGGTCTTTGAATAAATACATATAATCCTCACTTACAAATTCTCTCAAAAAGAAAATAAAATTGCAAGGAATATGAAGGGTATCAAATTGGCCGATCCCAAAAATCACATTTTAGCTTATACAAACATTCACGCAGTTTATAAATGCTACATGCACAAAAGAAACAACCACGCAAGTATATAACACATGCATATATTAAATGGAAAAAATAGGCTAGAAAATATAATAATCTCTCGGACCACGGGGAGACGTCATACACCGTTAGGTTAGTTTACTAACGGCAGAGCGGTCGCAGGATCCTTAAGATAATTATATTTTGAAAAATCCTAATATTCCATAATTTAATAATAATGCAATAGTGTTATGAATTTAGCAATAAGAAAGGCTGGGCGACATGCACATGACAAGGAAAAATAAATTAATAATTCGAATGAGACTGCAGGCCCATAAAAATTAATCATATGTAATATTTTATTTATATTTGGGTATTTGCCAAAAATTAACAAATTAATTATTGCAATAGGATTTACATGGCTTCTGGCCCTAATAAGTCAAATTAACATTTGGTCTGCAGGCCCAGTGTCAAAATATTAACTAACACTTTAAAGATTGCAATAAGAATTATTGGGCTTCGGGCCCGTTTTTGATAGGCAAAAATAATTATTAGGTAAATGGGGCTGCAGGCCCATAGAATTTATAAACAAGGTTACAAATAGGCTCCAGGCCCAAATAAACATGCTATCAAATTTATTAAAATTTTGGGCTTCTGGCCCATAGACTGTTATGATCAAAAAAATTTAATTTGAGGGAAAATTAACATAAGCCCTAAATCAAATTTTTAGTATGTTAGGGGATATGAAGAGTCCCCAATAACCCAAAATCCAAATAGGGCCCCTCATCTCCCCACCTCCAGCAGATATTAGATGCCATAGGCCACGATTGAAGAGGCCAGCCCCCCTGTCCCGGGGGGTGAGGGGGGCGGAGTACTGAGCATGCAAGTGGTGCTTGAACCAACCAAGAATTATTAAATCATACACAGTGGTGCTTGAGTCTGTAGAATTTGGCCCAAGGCAACAATCCACATGGTTTTTAAATGTTTGGCTCACTGTACTCGTTTTAAATTTGAACTGTACTTCCAACTTAATTGTTCCGTGCTTGTAATAACAAAGTATATATTCTATTATGCATGTATCTGCAAAGAAATTATTTAGGCTTTTTCACACGGTCACGTGTGCTCCATGTTCTATATATAGTACATGTAACTAAATATCTTAATCTTTGATGGTAGCATCATATCTTTACCTTTGTTAGCATGAATATTGTGTAACATAGCCATCATATGTGTGACTAAGTTACAGACACAAAACTTGACACAAAACTTCTTCATGTACAAGTGGGCAGATTTTGCAAACAGTTGACGTAACTCAATCTGTGACATAAAAAACCATCCTTGTTTTTGACCATTTGCATTCAAATCTTTGGGATAGTGACACTTGCAAGATATCAAGAAGATTAATGCAGATCATGTTAGAACAACTTGTATGCACGCAAACAGTGTAGAGATGGGAGATTTGATCAAGATACGAAACACCTTTTTCGGTATATACAAGCTTATAGAAAAGCATTGTAAAATCATTGCAAACTCTATTTTGTAATTATTTAAAGGATCGAAAAAGTTACCTCTAGATCAAAGATCTAGGGACGATCGTAATAAGAAAAATCCGTAGATCAAAATCCCGCTCCCGATACGCCTAAAAAAATCGTCGCAACGGTTCTCCGCAACGATTCGCCACAAGCCAGATCGCCGCAACAATAGATTCCTTCTCACGTAGGAGGATAAGTTTGATGGGATACGGAAGAAAAAGCTCAAAAGAGGAGAGCTTCAGTGCTGATAACGTGTTAGAAGAGTATTGGAGAGGATTAACCATGGCAAATAGCCATGGTACAATATTTATAAAACTCTCATGTTGAGTTGGGAGTCCAAGGGCCTCCCAATAACTTAGTGGGGAGTAATGGAGAGTGATGAGGGGAGGGAGGCCAAAGGCCTCCCTCAACTCACAACAATTGCATATTTATCCCACATCATATACAATATATGGTGGATATGATATCAAAATTATTAGGATTCGTCACCCAAAATTAGTTGATCTTTTTTTAGTCAACATGGGTTTTAACGATGTTAACCATATCCATCAAAGTTTATGATTATAATTTCTTCTAATGGGCTTTACCCGCTCCAAAAATTAAGGTGAGAACACTTGGTTCGATTGGCCTTCGTTTAAGGATGATTAAGAGGTAGATGGTTGATAAATTCTTCTATGGTTAACTTTTGCATCTAATATTTCTCAATAAATTCTTGTCTCTCTGTCTAAAAGGAATTAGCCCATTAACTCTTCCCGCTACCCCAACAATGAATTCTCACGAGTCATTAGAGTGATGGTTGACAAATATCATAAAAAGTGAGTTCAATCGCACCACAGTTTAAACAAATGATGAATGTGTAACCAAAAATATAGAACTCGTATTCAAATGATGTTAACATTTTAAGTCAATATTGATTATAAGTTGATTAGCTAAATTAGTAAAGGGGAATTACTACGCGAGCACTCACCGTTTTACTCATGCGTGCAACCACTTTATTTACAAGTTTGCCATCCCTATAATATACCACATATCCCCGGGCCCGCCCCTCGTAGCCACGACGCCAAGAACTCCGATGGCGAATTACTAGGGTTTGGAATGTGCGATGGGAAAGAGGGAGAGATGGGCTGGGATGTCGGAAAAGGAAGAGGGTTGTTGGGGAGGTCGCATAAGCGGCATTGGCGCCGTGGAGGTCAGAGGAGGGAGCGTCGTCGTCGTCGTCGTTCGGCCGTTTTACTCATAGCGCATCTCTAAGGGTATTTTCGGCAACAAAGATGTAGTGGTGCTGGTGCACGGTGAGTAATTCCAGAAACAAGCTTGCAAATAAGTGATATGTGCGTGGGAGTAGGGGCAAACTTAATAAAGTGGTCTTGCGCAAAGTAAAACCGGAGTTTTGCGTAGCAATTCCCTTAATAAAGTTTGTGGTCCGTGTTTTCTTATGACCTACTCATCAAAAGGGAACACCATGAATCCTCCTTACTTGGCATTGTCCAATGTGTCTTTTTTGTCTTATTAACATTATTGCCCCTGGTCCTGATTCAGAATCATCGTTTCCACTCATTTGTTTCCTCCATACGTGTCATGATGTGCTTCCCTCATTTCTGCTACCATGGAAAACAATATACTAATAAAATAAGAAATACAAAGAACCCTCACTTATACTCGTACTTGAGCATTTTCATTTATACTTGTTGTGTTGAATTTCTGTTGCTATATGTTGGTATTAGTGGCATTAGATCTGGAGTGTTTTGGTTGCGGAATCTAACCATGTTCTGTACATGTGTGAGTAATGTTATGAGTCATGTTATATGACATCATTCATGACATGCGTGATCTGAATACAGGATCGGATGCATGAGCTCTGTTTTGGTTTTCAGATCTGTTTTGCTGTTTTTCAGAACTAATTTGTTTGCCCAGAATCTTTGTTCGCCTAGAATCTTGGTTGTTACTGAATTAAGGGGCAGAATATCTGCTTGAGATTTTAATTGGTTCTGTTTACTCGAAATAGATCCTTGAATTATGGGCGGAAAATCTGTTTGAGATATGATTGAACTGTTTACCTGGAACAGTTCCTTGATTGGTGGATCTCGATACAAAAAGCTCTCAAGCAGTTTCGGCCAGGGTTAACCTTTCAGAGATTGGTTCATCATCTTGTGAAGGAGGCTGACGGCTACGTGAGTAGGGATCAAAATGAGTTTGATTTAGGTCAGTTTTTGCCAGAGGATTTTGCTGGAATTACTCCACTTTCTCATTCTGGTGAATGAGGCTGACGGCTAAGAAGGTAGGTATCAAATAGAGTTTGATTCAGGTCAGTTTTTCGTTGCAATGGGATCTTGCTATTGTGTTGATTGTAATCACCTATTGTAGTTGAATTGAGGGGAAGTGAGTTTTCCTAATGGAACTGCAACATTAGTGATTGTAATCGTTTTTGAAAATAATGGAGTATCATTTTCTGGGCGTGGCGCTGCAGATGTAGGTGTGCGCACTGAACTTTGTTACCAATTGATGTGTGCTCTCTGTGATTTTCATATTGTTTTCATGTTCTATGTGATTGAATCATAGGTACTGACCTTACAATTGGTATAAGAGCGGGTCATCTGTGTTGCTTTGTTAGCAAAGTGGGTGTGATCTTGGCTTACAATACGTCAATCATGAATACTCGAGAAGGTGCTTCTGTTATTCGCCCCCTCTGCTTGAGAGAACCAACTACACTTATTGAAAAGCAAGGATGCATGCCTTTATCAAATAACTTGATGAAAAGGCTTGGATTGCTGTCTCCACCTGTTGAAGTTGACAAAGATGGAAATGAATCATTTAAGGTGGCAAATGATTAGAGTCAAAATGAAAAATGTGCATCTCTTGGAAATTTTAGGGCTGTGAATGCTATCTTCACTGCAGTGGACGAAGAACAATTCAAACTCATCTCTACATGTGAATCTGCTAAAGATGCATGGTATATTCTTCAAAATGTTCATGAAGGAACCAATTCGGTAAGAGTTTCTAAACATCAAATGATTGCTTCAGAATTTGAAGAATTGAGAATGGATGAAGATGAGACCATTGCTGTGTTTAATGGAAAACTAAGGAAAATTGCAAATAAGGCATATCAACTTGGTAAGAAATATTCCGAGGTCAAGTTAGTGTGAAAGGCTTTAAGATCTCTTCCTGAACGGTTCTCGGCTAAGGTTGCAGTTATTGAGGAAGCAAGAGATATTTCTACCATGAGACTTGATGAGCTAATGAGATCTCTTCAGACCTATGAGATGAATAAGAAGCATTACAAAAGAGACAAAGGAGTGGCCTTGAAGGTTGATGCTACAAATGTTTCTAAAGACGATGATGAATCTGGTTTAGATGAGGATATAGTTCAGCTGAACAAAAATTTAAGTAGGATGCTCAAGAAAATTGGAAGTAAAGGGCGGAACTTCAGAAATGAAAACAATGTGCTTTGGACTGGTGATACTTCTACTGGAAAAACTTTTAACTGAAATCTGAGGTATGATCAGAAGAAGAGAGGAAAAGGGATTCAGTGTAGAGAGTGTGAGGAGTATGAACATTTTCAGGCTGAATGTGCAAACACTCTGAAGAAACAAAAATGGGAAGTCTTTGATGAGTACCTGGAGTGAAGATGAGTCAGGGGGCAGTGCTGAAGATGAGGAAATCAATAGTAATTATGTTGCCTTTGCGGCCTCTCTGAAGAAGCGATCTGATTACAACACTGACGGTAATGTTAGATCTGATGTTACAACTTCAGTCATGACATCTGTCAACAAATCAGACAATGTTAGATCCAGTGTTACGACGTCGTCCAAGACATCTACAGCTGAGTCAGATTCTGAAGTTGACAGCGATGAGGAAGTAAGTGAAGAAGATTTCCCTTATGTTGCATTTTCTGGGTGCATTGCATATATGTTGTATAGTTGGCTGGTTATTGCACTACTTAAAAAGCCACGGAGACTTTTTAAAGTGCTCACATAAATAGTCTGGTTATTTTTGGGCATGTCTATAATAATTTGGGTTTAGGTCCAACCCAAGTCCCAATAAATCGGATCACTCGCAGGGAAGACAAATCCAACACAGCCCATTCCTACTCTGGCTAGCGTACTTACATAGAGTGATTTTTAGGAAAGTTTTTTCAAAGATGAAATTGGTGTAATTACTATGTTTTAATAACCATATATTCTCATATGTAAGTAGATGAAAATGTACCCTTCTTTTTGTCCGTTAGAATTTCAATCTAATGACGATTAATCTCGATTAAATGTCCATTGTTAGTCATATGATGTTCCGCTCTTGCGCATCCTCTCTCTATGAGTAGATGCATAGGATAAAAGAATATTTCTTGTCGGCTGGATGTGATCTACTGTCGAAAAAATCATCTTAAAATTAACAAATTATCGAAATCGAAAATTGGTGTTCTGGCCCCTATGATTATCTACAGCTGAATCTCCAGCCTCTATGATTATTTACCAACTTCAGCTCCTTTTCTCCGACATGATCAGTAATTTCTTGTGTTCTCGTTCATTCTTTTTCAGGCTACGTTGGCGACGAAGAAGCAAACGCCGCCGCCTTTGATCTAGACGGCTGGTTGAAGCCCGTCGATGTCTGCTATTTCGATCGCAGCGGGTTTCTCTTCGTTGTAGACAGGATAACGGAGCTAATACAGTACAAGGCGTATCAGGTATATACCCCCTCTTCTGCTCTCAAAGATGTTGGATTTTTTTGACAACGTCTTTCGTAATGGCTGCAGATTTCTCCCTTTGAATTAGAACAAGTGCTTATGCCCGACATTGTTGATACGGTTGTGGTTCCGTAAGTGTCAACCCAATACAACTCCCATTTTTTTATTCCTAAAATGTTTAGAAGGATGCTATCTTATGTGTATTAATTTTTCCATTATGATTGTTATCCACATGATGAAGTCGGGCACGACATTGGTGGTGAGAAGCACTGGAAGCGCCCTCAGCGAAGCGCAAGTCATGGATTGTGTCGCGAAGCAGGCATCACTTCATTCATATTTCCAGCAACATGGCTTAAATGTTAGACTACGGAAAGCTCGCCGATGACATCTGGATTGCTGCAGGTTGCTCCTTACAAGAAAATCAGGAAGGTTTTGTTTGTTAACTTGATTCAAAAGGCTCCGTCAGATAAAATTTTGAGAAGGCAGATGGCAAGTCATGTTCAACCTAGCCGGGTGCCTAGGTTATGATCTGCGTTGAGGGCTAGAATCGGCATGAACAGTATTTGAGTGTGCATGTAACTGGCTTCGTCGCTGCTGCATGAAACTTAAGCTGGCTGAAGTATGAAGAACGTCATGTATCCATATCATCATTAATGAAATCATTTAGAAAATCATTTTTCATATCGATCCTAGCGGTATGATCAACTGTCAACCCTAATAGCTCGAAACATGTTAGTCTCCATCAATCTTTAGTCAAATAATGTTAGACAACTTCCAACGTACGCTGACCATAGTTTTTACTAAAGACCGAACTAACACGTGCGACAGTAACTCCCCATAAACGGGAGAGACGAATCCTCTCTTAGTCATAACTCTCCTCGCACGCTTCAAGTGTCACCCAACCAAGGGCCTTTCCACAGGGCTTGCCCCGAGCCTAGATCAATGATCAAAGTGACACCATTCACGACAGGTTCTTACAATGACATCAAGTCAAAGGACCAACTTGCCTATCATTACCGAGAGTTATCATTGACAGATTAGTCAATGTTAACCATTTGATAACTCTCGTTGGGTCGTTCAGTGAACTCATTCTCTAATGAGCATATGTGTCTCGTCTTCGACTTTGCCAAGTCAAACAACCATGAGATCATCGTCACCACTCTATGGGGAAGACTAAGACACAATGGTCTATCCGATATGTCGATATCTTTTTCTCAAAACATTTACGACCACGAAATTTTTTAGACTTGTACTACTTACGGTCAAGTACTTCTCCATGATCAAGATCTCCATCTTGATACATGTTTGACCTTGCATTAAGTCGCAGGACTTTACTTAAGTTCTAATGATGACTTCATTATTATTAACTTATGTTACTTTTTCCCAACCAACTTACTGTTATTTCGAACAAGATGTTTGTACACATACACAAAGATAAATTGCCTCGAGGGCATACCCATCTCCCAACAGAGTCGACTGGGGAACTTCCCGAACTCTCTGGGATAGACCCTCGATAGCCTTAATCGCTCCACTCTCCATAAGACCCGACTGAAGGAAAAGCACATCCTTTTCAGCTTCTCTAATAGAAGCTTCAAGCACCTCCCGCATACTTGGTTCGACCATGTATTCCAGTCCGACCATACCTGCAAAGACGAGTTAAAGTTCAAGAAGAAGAAAAACAGGCTAAAGGCGAGTGAGAGATTCGAGCGTTCGTCCACACAGTCTTGATCAGATCTGGTCAGTCAATAGCCATTTTTTCGATTTGCACCCCTCAGACAACTTCAACAGAAAAGCAGCAACCTTTTCTTCCTCCTCATAAAGGGTTTTGTCTTCATTCATGGCGAGCTCGGGATTCCCCTATCGGGTGACGAAACTTGCCTTGCAAGGAAATACCACAAACACAAATTGGTCTTTCCATTTTGGGTTGGAGGTATGAAGATCATTAAACAATCTCCTGTTGCGACGAGCGGTGATCAGGTACCAACCTGGAGACTGAAGATGGTGTACTTTGAAAAAGAAGTTGAACAATCACTTGGATGGCTCAACTTTGTTCAACATGCACAACGCTATGAAGCTAAACAGGATGCCCATCGCATTCGGCATCAACCGACAAAGGGAAAGACCTATAGTGTCTTCAATACGCACAACATGAAGGGGTTCATGGGAAATCAAAGCCCATGGTAAAAAGTTATGACATAAATCCCAACTTCTCAATCGCCAGGAGAATGAATCCTCTCCTATGCACGGGGCAACCTACTTTGGTAATTGCACCTTACGTATCTTCTTTGAAAGTCAGGGATCTGGTAGTTACCACTCGAGAGGCTTAGCCAGAAACTAGGTCGGGTGCATGGCTTCCCCTTTGTCTTTTCGAGAGACGGGAGTCGAGGATCCAGCAGAGGCGTAAGGGGATGAGGAAGCCATGGTCAGATGTTAAAGTTCGATCCGAGAATGCTAGAGACGATGAAGTTTTTTTCTCTCTCCAAAACTACCTTATCAAGGTAAAGGTATATCTAACGACGATCTAAGTTACTCTTATCATCCAGGGACACGTGTCGATAATTCGATCGTCCCGTATCTCGGATTTTGAACCGACGCAGCATCCAAATCAGAGGGATGGCATTTTGGCGATTAAATTCAAATACTCCCATCTCGACTGTCGTGCCCCATTAATGAGATATCACGTCACTTGACCGCAACATGCAAATCGTCTGAGCCCAAGTGACGAGATTCATTGTTAAATCATTGGGCCGACACTCGAGGAAGGAAAAATATAGTTGCCAAAAAGCCTATGAAGATAACGCCTGGGCCCACTAAGCCCACGAGAACCATGAAGAATGCTAGCCGTTACCCTGGTGAAAGCCCGCATGACCATTTACCCATTGAGCTTCCATCGCTTGAGGGGGCAATTGATAATGGGCTCATAAATGGTGGGAGGAGTGGACAACGTTTATACCTATTTATGAGGATTGATCGTGCCACCATAATTGGTGACAGTTATTCCCCAACATCACTAAACAGACACTTCAGTCTATAAATAAAGAGGAAACAAACAGAAGAAGGGCCAGATTTCAAAGGTACGAAATACTAGATACTCTGACATATTATTCGTCTTCTACTCTTATAATTCTTCCTCCAAAAGCTTGAGGTGACTGACTCGAGACGAACCTCCGTGGGTCAATCTTGACAGCCTTAAGCATCTCTTAAGTCTTGTTTTAACTTAAGCATCAGAGGAGATATGGGTTGGAACCCAGATCTGACCCCTCTGACGACTGTCTATAGTTCAGGTTGTTCGAGGCACGACCCAGCAGTTAGGTCGAATGGTCGTCCTAGCCGACCGTGAGATCGAACGAGCTCCAGCCCAACGCTCGCCGCTCGACCCTCATGGACCCCGGGTTTTCCAACCGAGTGTCCCACTTCACCAGATGACGAGACTCCAGCTCGACAAAGGAGTCTATGTTAGCCCCATCTACAGTAGACCGGAATTCATCCGTCAACAATACCCATTATCCTATGCCCCCTGACCTCCATATTTATCCCATATATATAATGGGTATGGTATTACGTGTGAGACTAAGCCTCATATACTCCTCCAATACTAACTCTGCAATTTTTTTGAAGATCGGAACCTTTCATTTTGTTCTAACATTCTAAAACCTTAAAGACCGAATACATGGTGAATCTAAGGGATTTTACACGTTCATCCACCCGTCACAAAGTTAAGGGTTTTGTATGAAAAAAGATTTTTTGGATGGGTGGATGAACATGCAAAACATCTTGGGTTCACTCGATATTCCATATTTTAGGGTTTTAGAATATGAACTTCAAAATGAACCGTACCGATCCTTCGAAAAATGGCTTAGTGTTGAGTTTTGGAGATCGGATATCAGACTTAGCTACATATGTCATATGATACCCATTATTCTCATATATGTGTGTCAGTATATATATTCAACAATTTTTTGCATGCTCCAATCCATAAATTAAAATTATACACCACACAAAAAATAATGTGATTTGACCCTCGATGAATGCACTATAAAAAATATACATATACATATTGTTCAGAAACTGTTGAATTTTTAACCACTACATCGAGTGCCAAATCCCACAGTGTTTACCTATTATTTCTCTTGAGGGTATATGACTGTATGGATTGAAACATAGAGAAAAAAGGTTATTTGAATTTTTTTTAAAGAAAATAAAACCATTTTCACACTGAAATTTTGTACGAAATGTTTGCAAGGGAAAACTTGTATTTAAAAAAAAAACCTTCACCACAGCTAGAATACACTGCATGTTGCAATTGAAAAAGATGCAGAGAGGGAAGGGGACCGCAGCCGTCACCCTCAACTAATCTTGCCTCGACCTCCCAAAATAGGTAGATATGTGCCATATGCACCCCTACTCATAGGGGTGCATATAGGTTTCAGGTTCAAATTTTTTTTAAAAATGGAAAGAAACAATAATTATTTTACAATCCAATCACTTGTTTTACTAAGTTTGGAAATAAAAAATCCCTACACCCCTATAAGTAGGGGTGTAAAGAGCATAACCCAATAGGTATATCTCTGTCACTGCATGTGCAACTCACGGATGAAGCACCTAATTGAACCTCATCATTTGTTTCTGATGCTTTGGTCCAAGTGAATGCCACCATAAAAATCACGATCCTGGCAGGAATTTAAGGTCACATCGCTGATGCAATGCCAGCGCAGCAACTGCAAAAAATATTCGCCCTCTTTTGGAGTGTATGCTTAATTTATGAAGTCTCTCATGAAATCAATATGCACTGCAAGGGAAATTGAAGAAGAAGATAGCAGCTGTCCCTGTGATGCCGACTCGCATTCGGGGCACCCAACATGATCATCGATTCATCGATATCACGTTGTGCATGTTGTCTTTGTGTCAGGAGCTTATCATTAATATGAATTAATCACGAATTGATCTAAAAATTTAACAGACTTAGGACTCTGGATAATTCTAAAATCCGTATCAATTGAGCTCAAGCTTTGTGTATTTACATTTGAATTAATCACGAACCTTGTACAAAAATGAAACGTTCAATCAACATTTTGGCATCTATATATCTTGCATGTTAAGTTATCGAAGTCACAAATATCTTTGAAATGCTGAAATCTCCAACATATAAAAACTCATAAAATAGCCATTAAGAGGACTGAAGAACTGAGGAGAAATATCGGATCAAAAGAGGATAAAAAATTTAAAAAGGGTTGGTTCATAATTATCCACTCCAACCCTGACGTCACCACCACCCGAGAAAGCCAGTGGAGGTGACTAGCGTCGGCGCTGGGGAGCGGCGGCGGCTGCCGTGCCGCAGCACAAACTGCACCCAACAAACGCACAAAAAAAGAAGCCGAAAGATTCTCAGTATTTTCTAGGTGGTCTTCGACTTGTTTCCCTTCTTTCTATCTTTCAAACTGTTGGCTAGGCCTGTGGGCTCTGAAAAATTAGGAAGAGAAAACCAAGAGATAGCAAAATAAAAAGGATGACGATGGGCTGGGCTTTAGGTTATAAAAGAAAAGGCAAGTTAATAGAAGTTAAGGAACCCTTGTATCCTAAAACTTATGAACCTTATCAAACAATTTATGTGTGATGAAAAATCTAGAATTGACACTAATATTTTTTTAAATAAAATTCATACGATGCGTGTGGACTAAACAACTTCTTTGACTTTATAGAATTACAGTTCACTTTCAACGATAATGATGCTTTTGGCACCTTTCCGAAAAAAAGGCAGACTTTTCATGGAGAATTTCGGTTATGTACTATGATTGAATTAAAACCAAATTCAATAACTCAAAATTTAATAAACAATAATCTGTAGAAAAAAAACCCCCTCCTTTCATTGATTGCATCTTAAAAAGACCTCTACCAGATCATAGGGATCCAGCGAACGGGTTCAAAAATCATTTTCCAAGCTCAAATCCTGTCAAGAATCCAGCCCTCTATGAAATATCTAGATGGAGCCGTGAATCACGAAATACTGTTAAAATCAAAATGAAGGAGCTCTCAACCTCACAAGTCACAACTTTGAAGTACTTGGAATTGTGGGGGAAATCGAAGAAAGCTACGCCTGCGAGTCGGCTTCATTTGTAATAAATACATCGCCGGCCCTTGATGCTGATCTCTTCCCTCGTAGCTCGCAGTCAGCCATGCAGTGCCTGTGACAATTGATACACACACACGTCACAGTTTTATCTTCAGTTTCCGTGTCTTTCTCTTTCGCCTCGTGACTCCCGGCATCAACTAATCGTACGTTGGACGTTTGGAGCGACAAAGCAAATGAGGACATCACAAAGCATATTGTCATGAGCTTGGCAAAATTTTCACATTTGAGGCATATGAAACTATCACTTGCAGGTACTAGCTACTACCTGGCATCGTAATAAAAAGATACACGTCCAATTTAATATACACCGACCCTGAGAGAACTGTGCATAAAATTTCCATTACCCCACATAAATCAAAAATAAGAACTAACCAACACAAGATGTTATAAAATAAATAAAGATGCATAGATATTTTTAAGAGTTCAGAAAGAAAATAGTTAATATATTTCTTATGTATGGCAAGAGCATTAGTGAGACAGGGTACCCTCCTGCATGCAATTTATTTGTTAGTTATTATAAGAGATGGATATGTATGTGCTTAGAAACACACTAATATCAGAAAGATTCTTCACCATCCTATTTGATGGGGAGCCTTTGTTAGATACTGGCATTTATTCAGGCATCTCCAACAGTTGGATTAGTAGAAAACTGTGAATAATTTTTAAATTCCTATCCTCCACTCCACATTCCTGTTTGCATCTACTTTCTTCTCTTCTTATGCAGTGATGTCCACTAAGAGAAAATGTATTGTCCTTTGTTGAGTTTGTCAAGGTTGGTACATCCACATGATTCAAATCTTTAAGGCTATGTTTGGTTTAAGAGAATATGTACGAAAGAAAATTGAAATGAAAAGGAAATAGAAAAATAAAGAAAAATAAAATAAAATGATATTCTTTTTCAAGTTTGGTTACCAAAGAAAATTTTGAAGAAAGTTAAAAGGAAAAACAAGAAAATTTCTTCCATTAGGTTGCTTATTGAAAATGAAAAAAAATTTAAGAGGTGTTTTTGCTAAATAGGATTTAATTCATGAGTAACTTGTTTAGTCAAAGTTTTCAGAAAAAATTCCATCAAATTCGATAATATTTTGGCTTAATATAAAATGATAATATTACTGTAACTTAATTATTTAAAATAATTTACTAATATATCACCAATAAATGTTAGTTACTATTGTTAATTTATTTCAATTTTCAAATATACAGTATGGAGTCAAATCCTTTTTAGTCTCATATAAAATTAAAAAATTGTAAGCTATTTCGAATAATTCGTGAAGGTAGCAAATAATTTACGAGTCGTAACGAATAATTCAATAACCCAACAAATATCATGATTTGTTAATAATTTGTTATTAAATAGTACGTAGATAATACACAAATTATATGAAAATTTTGGAAATAATTTGCAATCTAATTGAAACATTCATGCATAATGCACGAATTTTTCAAGCAACACGCAAATAATTCATGAATTTTTGAAAACTTCGTGAATTATTCTCTAATTTTTCGAAAGCGTTCAGGAATAAAAATATATTAAATATTCATGATTTATTTTTATAATTTTGCAAATTATTTACGTGTTATTTGAAAAATTCGGGAAAAATTCATGAATTTTAAATAATTCGCGAGTATTAAATAATTCATAAATAAAATTTTGATAATGATTCGTGCTTTTTTTTGAAAAATTTACGAATTACTCATAATTTTTGGAAAAAATTCATGAATTATTCATGAATTCTTTAAAAACATCAAATAATTACATTTGTTAAACACACGAATGCATGAATGTGAGAGTAATTAGTTTTTCTCAATTTTTCCTCCTTTTCATTGGGTCCAGAAAAGGAAAAGTTGAAAGAAAATTTTCAATGTTTATTTCCCTCCATTTTCCTCCATTTTCATTTTCTTTTCTCTTTTCTTTTCAACCAAAGAATGGAAATTCATTTTCCTTCTTATTTTCTTTCCTTATCTTTCCTTTCCACACCAAGCAAACATAGCCCAAAGAGAGAAATGGATGGCATAGGAAAACATTCATGGGCTCACCTAAGCATAGAAAGCCCAAGTGATTATGGAAACTTTTCATAATTTTCTTGATACTATAGGTACACCATGCCATTACCACTCATATTGCCCTGCCACCTTCAATTAATAATGTGGTTCTTTTGCCCTCTTATCTTTCCATCAATTTAGCCGATTATCTTTAAAACATGCGCGAACGGTTGGCTAAGGACAATCTTCTATGATATTAGTATGCAAATATAATACGTATATATCATTGTGTGTTTGTATATACTTTTGTTTCATGAAAATTTCAACAACGCTATCTATTTCGTGGTGTATGTGTGATGTACTTTCTTTGTATTTCCCTTCCGCTTTACTTTCATGTATTTGTTGGGAGAGTGATGTTTGGTGTTGTATTTTAAATTTGGACTGTAATAATGTACGCTGGTTTGAGTATTATTATGCGTCTCTGCATCGTGGCTATATTGGTTTCACTGGTAAACTGCAGACCTGTAAATAAATCAAATAAGTAATGCCCACCTTAGAGCGGGTCGTTACTCTTCAAAAGAATATGCTAATACATTAGAAATGATCTTTGCAATAGAGCTTCCACGTTATTTTGGCAGGATCCTCGGATTCATAACTGTATCTTGTTAGAGAAGTTTGGAAGGCGAACATTTTTTGCAAAATCTCAGGTGTCTTGAAAGAGATGGTGACAGATTGTTGTATCAATGGGCTTTGGAGATTTAATTTTGGTATCTCTAGGAAGGAGCAGCAGCTAAAGGTATTAATTGTTGGGGGATATATGCCCTCAGTTCATTTGTATTTGATGCAAATGATTTTTTATTATAGATGTAGAAATTTTGCATAAGATGCAAAGAAAATTAAATGTGTCGTAAATTTTTTACGTGCATATTTAATATAATAAACGCTTAAAAAGGTTATTTAGATGATGGGGACGTCTCGGACTAAACCCAGGTTCGAACAGCGTCCAAAACGGACGCCAAACGCACAAGATATACCAGAACACCAAAAGCACATGGCCCATAGCAAGATGGGCTTAAGCCAGCCCTGGTGCTGGGCTCGCCCAGGCACTTGGCCCAGGCGCTGGGTCGGCCAGAACAATGGGCCCAGGCGCCTAGGCATGGGGCCAGGGCGCCCAGGGCCCAGGCACTCAGGCGCCCGGGTGCCCAGGTCGGCCTGCGTGCTGGGTCCAGTCGCTCGGGCGCCCAGGCCCAGGCTGGCTGGCCCCTGCCCAGCAGAAAACATGTGCAGTGGGCCCCATTGTGGGGCCTACAGTTTTGAGAAACCCTAGATCCTTTTGGGGGATGTGTTTTTTGCGAAAAACATGGCTTTGGGTAACTTTGGAGCTATGTTTGAGTGGTCAAACGGACTCGGAATGGAGTTTCATTTCTTTCTACGTGTTCACCGTTTAACCCTCTTCGATTTGATAGGTTGTATCACTTGTAAAGCTCAACGGTGAAGGGAAAAATTCGCTAAAGTTTGGCATTTGTGAAAGGCAAACTTTAATTAATTTTTTCTCCAAAAAATTTTAGTCCCACATCGGATATGGAGTGAAGGGGATGGGTTAGACGCCTATATAAATAGAGGCATACTCCTCTCCTTGAAACGTCCCAAGCTCCAGATCTGAGTAGCTCCATTAAACGTGAGCAATCTCGGATCTGAGCTTAAATTAAATATTCTCTTTCTTTCTAACACTACTACAGATTTGTGCTTGGGTAACGCCACTTAGATAGCATTTTAAAAAAACGTTATCTAAGTGAGCTCTTGTATAGCGCTTTTACACTTATAGAAAATAAAAATAAATCAAAATTAAGGTAAAAATCACTTAGATGGCGCTTTTTGTTAAAATGCTATCCAAGTAATTCCTTGCATAGCACTTTTTGTTAGCGCTATGATACTAATCGTTACGTAAGCACTTTTATTAAAAAATATACTAGAAAAACCCTCAGCCCACACAGAGTCACCGGGTTCAAAAACAAACCTAGATTGTTCGATTTGTGACCGCCCTCAAGGAGCCATCGGGTTCTGAGAGCAAATGGCACCATCAAAATGAGGGAAAACGAATGATGGCGCGGCCCCTGCAACTCCAGCTGCTGCCACCACTACTGGTAAATTTCAACCCAATCCACCATTTTTCCTCTGTCGAAGTGTGAACAAAACAATTATTCATACATCCTTGCTTCTCTCTTATTGAATCTGACAGCTCTCTCCTTTCTGTGTTTATTTGGGTTTCTATGGCGAGGATCTCAAATCAGATACCCTAAAATGTCCAGCAACAGCAGCAACAACAACAACAGGGATAAGCTAAACACTAAAATGTACATCCTCGCCATCTCTTACCCCAGAAAGAGACCTCCTAAGGTTGTAATCCCTTCGCTATGTGAACTCATCATTTAGACTAATTGCATCTCAGATTTTTTTATAAAACTTTTTGACATGTTTTTCATGAAATTTCTTTAATTGTTACTCTGGATTGTATGCGTGGCTTTGTCTTCTGCAATTTACTACATAATGGAAATCTTGATTGTCTTATTTCCAGGCTAAGTAGATGAATTTTTCTTGGCGCACATCAATTTTTGCATTATTTGATTTGGTTCATGATTGCTTATGTGGTCACTTCACTTTTGAGCCAGTGGCCAATTCAATTTATATAAAATCACAAAATTTTACAATATTATGTAAAATCACAAAATTTTTATCATTTGAATTTCATGTTCCTTGCTAAGAAAACCAACACGATTCCACTTTAGGGGTGATCTACCTGATGGTTAAGCAAAAAAATGCGTCATTTTTTCTTGACCATGAGCAACTATTACAACCATATCCATAAGCTATGAAGTGCCTGCTCTTTAATCAATACTTGCTTAATTCGTTAAGAGAAACATGTTTCAAATCTTAGTCATCAGCAACCTGTTTCCCTAAAAATTTTATTTCTACATTGATGTTATATATTCACATGATGCGAAAAGATCAGAATATTTAAAACCACAAGAGCAGTGTGAGTGTCATTTGAATTTTTGTTCAATAATATAAGTAGCAAGGCCGTAGCACTTTGGGATAGCATGATCTAGGTTTATGTGAGGAACAGTCCCCAATCATGTATACTATAAGCTATATATCTTCTCAACAGGCTTATCAATTATCCATGAAGTTAGTTAGGTAGCATGGACATGAACATGGACATACCAGCATGACACCAGAGATAACAAACCAACGTAAATCAAACCATATAAGAGAACAAACAAAGACAATATCTACACGGCTAGAAGTGTTGAATCTGACTTTGAAAACCGAACTCTATCCCTATCTCTGTCTTCTCTTAAAAAACCTAAGCCCGATGTGGAGTGTGACCTCTTCAACTCTCTATCTCTATCTCTCTCCCCTACCAAAAAGCTCAAACTAATAAAAACATTTTGTGGTTGCCTTTGAAAACCAAACTCTTTGTATCTCTCTATTCTCCAAAAAAGCCTCAACCTGATGTGGAGTGTGAAAACCAAACAAAATCATGATAGATTGTTTTATTTATGTAAATGGGTTCTTTTTAATTAATTATGATCGATGACTATGAGTTTCATCACAAGTTGTTCAAAGTTTTGGTTTATGAAGTTAGATGCTGAGTGTTCAGAAAACTGTGTGGTTTTTTTCCTTCTTCCTTTCGTTATGAGGTAATTAAAATGAGGGATGTTTGTGGGACTGCTCTCACCTTTTTAAACTTTTGCTCTTAAATTTTGTAGGGAATGCTAAGAGATCACCTTTGCCGGTGTGGCCCGGTGCCATATGAGGAGTCGCTGAACTACTTGTCGTTGCTTATAATGGTTGGTGTTTCTAATAATTAATTCTATGGATAATTATTTTCATGGATGAGTTTTAGGTTTACATTCCTTTTTCTTACATTTTGATTCTATTTTTGAATCGTAAAAGAATTGTAATTTCTCTTTACTTTGCTATAATATAAAAATAATTTAATTTTGACCTGATTAATGATGAGACTCGAAAAATGGGAGCAACTCGACTTATTAGCTTGAGTTGGTTTGCAAAAATTTGCATAGGTCAGGTCTATGCGTCGTTGAAAATTCTGATCCAGAATCATAGATATTTTGAATGGGACTGGAGAATTTGAATGAGGGGATTTTGAAAGGGGGTGAAGAAAATTTGAATGTGGGGAGGGAAGATTTTGAATATCACATTCCTCAAGGGAATGTGTGAGATCTTGAATGGGTGGAGTTCTATATGGGTGGAAGAATTTTGAATGGAGAAAATTTATAACGAATGATGAATTGGATCTAGATCGGCAAAGATAATTTCAATGTAAACTTCCTTCACATATTATGCTTCGCCATCTTGATTCCTCCTCCAAGGCCTTCCACCCATGCCATTAACCCAATTTTGTTGAAATGCACATCTCAAGAATGACTCATTTTATTCTTTTTCCAGGTTTCTAACATTCCTTTTCTCAACTTATTAAAATGTATTATCATTTGGTTGTTTTTTTTTTCATTCTTTGTTGGATTTGGATTAGAGTTTACTATAAGAGTTTCATTGGTTTTAATGCTTATATGTTGGTTTGAATTTGAAATCCAGGTGTTAATCCTTGTTAATCTTTGTAGTCTCGTATGTAAAAACTATAAAAAATAAGTTCTAAGTGTTTTGACATCAAGTTCTTCGTCTGTTTTGCTGCACCACTGTAATTCCCACCTGTAGCTTACCGCCAAATTCTATCAAAGATTTTTTTTTAAAAAAAGTTAGTTTGTTTAATTATATCTAGCAGGTGTCTGGGGTACAAACCAAGAGCAGAGAAATCGGTTTTCCGATAACTAAACAAGGATTAAGGGCTGGTTTATTTAACAGCAGGTCAGTAACACGTGGCAGAAACTTCATCAGGTATAAAATCTTTAAAAACTGCGGTGTTTCAGATTACTCTCTTCTTTTACTGTTTCTGGGACAGACGAAGAACTTGATGTCAAAACAGGGGAAAACATCACATTGAACTTGGAAAAAAGTTCAAAGAACAGCACTACTGCTGCTACATACAGGAGGCTGGGGCGTCATTTTTTCAATGCCTATTGAGCATCCATGTGCTTCTTCAGATTGGAATCCCCCCACAGGTAAATTTTTTCATCCTTCAATTGAAATTCTTCTTTCAATGCCTATTGATGCGCATGAGTAGTCAGAGTACACACTTCTCATTAGACATCTGGATGTTGATTTGCATATCTTTAGCCAGTGATGTGCACTACCGATTACACTATGTTCTTTAGTGTAAGCAATGGGCAAGGAAGCTTCCATTGTTCTATGCACTTGTTTTGTTGCATGCTGGCTAAGGACTTGCCAACTCAACATTCAAATAGTTAAAGAGAACTGGGTACTCTCTGTTCTTGTGCATGCAGGAGATTGAAAATCACTGAATATG
Organism: Scilla litardierei; assembly: GCA_030789695.1. NCBI lineage: Eukaryota > Viridiplantae > Streptophyta > Magnoliopsida > Asparagales > Asparagaceae > Scilla > Scilla litardierei. The sequence goes on along the minus strand of CM061137.1, from coordinate 159,226,967 downwards.
AGATTTATGGTTTCACAGGTTGTCCACATACTGGGGACTTGCCAAATAAGTTACAAAGCATAAAAGAGATGGATGTGATGTTTTCATCAACTGACGTCCCTCAGGAACCACAGGACAGGGTTAAATGTGGTGTCAATGGGAAAGATACCAGTAAACCAAATAGGGATCATTGCCAAAATTTCGATGTGCCACATACAACTAGCACAAAATCTGCTCACAGTTCTCCAAATGCTAGCTCGGTGCTCTTCGTTGTGCTCTCCGTCTCCGTTTTCTCTATCCCTTTTCACGAAAATGTTTAAAGTCAATGCAGAGATGTGTATCTGATCCCTTCTCAGTACCCCAGAGAAGCACTTTGGATCTCAGGGTTGTCTTCCCTCAACGTCATTCTGATGCAGATGAGGGCACGGTAAGACACTATCGCTTCTCTATTTTTTTTTTCCTGGGGGCGACTCTCTATTGGCAAACATTAGGCTCGCCTTTTTTGTGTCAATAGACATTGATGGAGTGTTGGTTCTTTTCTAACCGTGCTAAATGTTCATATTTCTACAGTTCTGGAATAATATTTCGACTCCTCCTTATTCCTCGAGTATTGATGATTGCGTGACCTTTTGAACCTTCAAGTAGACATGCTTGGTCTTTGGATTTCTATAGTTAACTATGTTATGAATAGGCCCATTGGGCCAATTGGGTATCCAACCCACTATTGAAAGTTATAAATACAAGGGTAGGGGGCTCTTAACCCTCTACACCTATTCTCCCTATATTTCCCTTCACAACACGTTATCAGCACGATCACGCTCGTTGGAGGAGACGGCGGCTCGCGGGGAAGGAGATCCATCAATCGCTCAGATTCAAGAAGATCGTAATCTTCTCAACGGGGAGCGAAAAGGGCATCCTTCACCAACCGTCGCCTAGATTCCTCGTCGAATCTAGAGATAAAAATCCAAACTTTTTAGATCTAAACTTGCTTTTCTCATTAGATCTGCATGTTTTAGGATCAAAAAGTTTATAAACACTGTGAAATTCAACTCTTTAATAGATCTGCATGCTTAAAACAATAAAAACTTGTTTTTTAGCGATCAAAATTGTTGAAAAATCCGATTTTTACCCCACCCGCCTTTGATCCAAAAATCCGCACGCTCGTAGGGCGGAACGTCGGCGCGCCTCTAGCGCCGCCGGCGGAAAACAAACGCCGCGGCCTGAAGCCGCGGCCCCAGGCCGCGGCCAGTTGCCGCGGCCCGTCGCCGCCACGGCGGCCGCGTCCTACGCGGCCAGCCGTCGCGGCGACACGCCGCGGGCCCCCCCAGGGTTTCCTGAAACCCTAACCCTAACGGGCTATTTTTCGGGGGAGGCCCAATATTAACCCTAATGGGTTGTTTTCATGGCCCAAAAGGCCAGAAAATTAGCCCATTCACATAAATTATTTTTCTTTTATTTATTTTTGGCCCTAAAAAGCCCAAAATAGTTAAAAGAAATTTTGATAGGGTTTAAAGCGGTAAAATAAAACATTAAAATATGGATCAAAAAGGCAAAAAGTTTTCAAAAAAAAATGTTTTTGCACGTCGCACACAAATTTAAATTATTTTAAATGCCTGTGTTTTTGATTATCTGCGTGGTTGTATGTCTCGAATATATTATCTGCGTGGATGTGCAAATTTTAGGCTATGTTTTTAGGGATCAGCCAGGTTTCCGACACCGTTTTAAAATTCCTGCAATTTTTCTTTTTTTGAGAGAAATTTTGTATGTGAGGATGAAAATGTAAAAAGAAGACCGAAGGACACCAAAAAGAAGCTGAAGGCGTTCGCTCAATGAAGATAGGGGCTTCTCTCTGAAGTTCCCGAGTTGTACTTTAATTTTCATGCATTTTATTTTTGATGTAACTTCGGACTGGACTTCTTTTTTTTATTTTTTCGGTGTCGGCTGGCTGATCCCCATAGTCCTAAATTATTTTTCTGTTTCATTGCTTATGCATTAACTGCGTGGTTGTTACTTAGTTTAAATCCCATGTTTAATGTCACAATGAAACCACTTAACAGCATGCGTGATTGTTAATTTTTAGTAATTAATTATTCACATTATCTGAAAAAAAAGCGTGTATGTTAAAATTACATTAATTAAATTCATGCTATGAAAATGTTTACATGCGTGGATGTCTATCTTACTCAGTTAAATGATACATGTTGTTTTTCTTTACATTGCTAGATCATAAAATGGCCAGACTCGCAAATGTCGACTTCTCGGTCCTGAAGGCCGATGGGTCAAACTACCTGAGTTGGCAGTTGGACCTGAAGTTCCATCTGCGCTCTCATGGTTTCAGTCTCACACAGACTGAAAAGGCAACAACAAGTACTACCCCAGCAAACAAGGAGGCTTCAGTGGAAGCACCTCATACAGAGGAAGTTTCCGATATATTAAAGGCGAAAGCCATTATATATATCAGAAAACACTTAGACTCGACCTTAAAGGACGAGTACCTCACTGTAGAGGACCCTTACGAGCTGTGGGATGCACTCGAGGAGAGGTACAGACACCAGAGGGATGTCATACTCCCCCGTGCACAGTACGAGTGGACTCACCTCCGCATACAGGATTTCAAATCCGTAGCGGAGTACAACTCAGCTCTTTTCCGCATCACCTCACGCCTGAAGTTGTGTGGTGAACCAGTGACGGAGAAGATATTGCTGGAAAAGACGTTCACGTCTTTCCATGAAAAGGACATGATCCTTATGCAACAATATAGAGAGAGGAAGTTCACAAAGTACTCTGACCTGCTTTCATGCCTGCTTATGGCTGAACAGAACAGAGACCTGTTGGTTGCCACCCACAACCTGCGCCCTCCTGGCTCCGCTCCATTGCCACCTCCTGCAGAGGCTCACTTCCAGTCTTCCCTGAAGAAGAAGACGGACAAAAAGGCAAAATTCCAGAAATGGAAAGAACAGAAGCAGCGGAAGAAGGCCACTCCCCCAGCTCCTCCCCAGAACCAGAAGTTCGTGGACAAGAAGCAGAAGAGGATTCCCAACAAAGGAGGCACTCCCAAGAAAGACTGGGAGGACAAATGCTCCAAATGCGGGATGACGGGCCACTGGTCCAGAATCTGCCGCACAGCAAAACACCTCCAGGACCTCTACCAGGCAAGCCTCAAGCCTCGAGCTGAGACAAACCTGATTGAGAGCGCAGCGTTGGCAGAGACCTCATGGACTCCTGAAGATTTCATGGGAGATGACACTCTCTAGATCTGGACCACTTTTATGCAATTAGCAATGTATCTTCAATTTTATGCATCGTATCTAGTTCTATTTTCCATGTCAAACAATATCTTTTTGAGCATTTATTTATGAAAGTGAATCTTTTATCTATATTTATTGCTTGAATATCTTTCCCCCCTTTTTTTAGATATGGAACTTATCTGCCTAGTGGACAGTGCATCGACGCACTCGATCCTTCAAAACTTAGACTACTTCACGAGCATAAGTAGTTATTCTGGCCCACTGAGAACAATCTCAGGACCAGCAAACATAATCGAAGAATCAGGGGAAGCAATTATATTTCTCCCCGGCAACACACAAATAACACTTAAAAATGCGTTATACTCCCCTAAATCCATCCGAAACCTCCTAAGTTTTAAAGACATCCGTTTAAACGGATATCACTTAGAGACGGTCGAGGAAGATAAAAGGGAATACTTGCTTGTAACGGCTCTTACAAATGGTTCAAAAACCATTGTGGAACGTTTCAAGGGACTCCCCTCGGGACTCTACCAAACAAGTATACAAACTCCAGAAACATCCATGGTGGAGCACCTGCAGTGCCCCCAAACACCAGAATTCCAACTCTGACATAGTCGACTGGGACACCCTGGTTCGGTTATGATGTACCGCATCATAAAGAACTCCAGGGGCATTGACCTGAAGAACCTGAAGATTCTTCAAAAAGGCAAATTCACATGTCCACCCTGTTACAAGGGTAAACTGATCACGAGACCCTCTCCACTGAAAGTGGATGTGGAGTCTCCCAGTTTTCTGGAAAGAATCCACGGAGACATTTGTGGGCCGATTCACCCATCAAGTGGTCCGTTCAGGTACTTTATGGTCCTGATAGACGCATCTACTAAGTGGTCACATGTGTGCCTACTGTCCACCCGTAACCTAGCACTATCTAAGCTTTTAGCTCAGATAATAAAGTTACGGGCCCACTTCCCCGACCACCAGATAAAGAAACTTCGTCTGGACAATGCGGGGGAGTTTACGTCACAAGTCTTTCTAGACTATTGCCAAGCTCAGGGAATTGAAGTCGAACATCCTGTAGCACATGTTCACACCCAAAATGGGTTAGCAGAATCTCTAATTAAGAGACTGCAATGGATCGCTCGTCCATTATTACTTCAATCCCAGATGCCAGTGAATGCGTGGGGTCATGCAATTTTGCATGCTGCATCTTTAATAAAATTAAGACCCTCTGGAGGTCAGTCATCTTCTCCAATGCAACTAGCACTTGGAGCCCCACCAATTGTCTCACATTTGAGAATATTTGGTTGTGCAGTATACGTCCCCATAGCACCACCACAAAGGACAAAGATGGGTCCACAACGTCGCCTAGGCATTTATGTTGGGTTTGACACCCCCTCCATAATTAGATTCCTAGAACCCCTTACGGGGGACGTCTTTAAGGCACGTCTAGAAGACTGTGAATTCGATGAAACATCGTTTCCAAGACTAGGCTCACAGACAAAGAAGCCCGAAGCTTCAGAAAGTATCACTTGGGATACAAAAACTTTATGTCACTTTGATCCGCCAACAAGCCAGTGTGAGGAGGAGGTCCTGAAGATTCTCCACATCCAAAACACTGTCCATCTCTTGCCGGATAAATTTACTGACAACCAGAATATTGTCAAATCACACGTCCCTGCTGCTAACACTCCAGCTAGGATTGACATACCGCAAAATGGATGCAACCCGCCTGCAGCAGAAATGGTTGGACCTCTCAAAAAGAGAGGACGACCACCGGGATCCAAGGACCAAGTCCCTCGAAAGAGTAGGACCCTTGGCAATGGTAAAAAAATACCACCACAGGATGCTAATTTAAGCCCTGCTACCCCATCTCTCCCAAACTCTCATGATGAGGAAAAACCGGGAGAAAATGAAGTATCGATACACTATGTACGAACTGGGGAGTATTGGGACAGAAAAAGCACAACAATAGATGACACATTTGCGTGTAATATTGCCATCAACGTCGCGTACTGCGACGATGATATTGAACCACGCTCTCTGACAGAATGTCAAAGCAGAGATGATTGGCCAAAGTGGAAAGCGGCAATAGGAGTGGAGTTGGATTCACTCACCAAACGCAAGGTCTTCGGACCAATAGTCCAGACACCAAAAGGTGTAAAACCTGTGGGTTATAAATGGGTATTTGTTAGAAAACGAAATGAACAGAATGAGATCGTACGCTACAAAGCAAGGCTTGTAGCGCAGGGTTTTACCCAACGTCCTGGGGTGGATTTTGAAGCCACATACTCCCCGGTCATGGACGCGATCACCTTCCGATTCCTCATTGGCATAACAGCACAAGAGGGTTTAGATATGCAACTCATGGACGTGGTTACTGCATACCTATATGGCAACCTAGACCGAGACATCTATATGAGATTGCCTGACGGTTATTCTTTGCATGCAGCACTAAAAGAGAGAGAACGTGACATCTACTCAGTGAAACTGCAAAGATCATTATATGGTCTAAAACAATCTGGAAGGATGTGGTATAACAGACTGAGCGACTTCCTTGCACAGCAAGGATTTAAAAACGACCCAGTCTGTCCTTGCATCTTTATAAGAGCAAAGGCAACAGGATTTGTAATTATAGCCGTCTATGTAGACGACTTAAACCTCATCGGATCTCCTGAAGAGATCGCAAAGATTTCTAGAAGCCTGACAGAAACTTTCGAGATGAAAGACCTCGGAAAATCAAAATTCTGTTTAGGCCTTCAGATAGACCATCTTAAAGATGGGATACTGTTACACCAGTCAACTTACACATCGAACTTATTGAAAAAGTTTCAGATGGATAAGTGCCACCCCCTCAGCACTCCGATGGTCGTCAGATCATTGGATGTACACAAAGACCCCTTCCGGCCGCTGGAAGAGGGGGAGGAAGTACTAGGCCCCGAAGTGCCTTATTTAAGTGCTATCGGTGCACTCCTTTACCTGGCTAACTGCACTCGCCCTGACATAGCGTTTGCAGTAAACTTACTAGCCAGATATAGTGCTGCACCTACACAGCGGCACTGGGCCGGAGTTAAGCATCTTCTGCGCTACCTCCAAGGGTCCATAGACTTAGGTCTATTTTACAGGAAAGGGGCATCAACTGGTTTAGTTGGTTATGATGACGCAGGTTACAGGTCCGATCCTCATACAGAGAAGTCTCAGACCGGATACATGTTCACATATGGCGGCACTGCCATATCCTGGAGATCTGTGAAGCAGACCATGACGACCGTCTCATCCACCCACTCAGAGCTACTAGCGATCTTCGAAGCAAGCAAGGAATGCTTCTGGCTACGCTCGGTGATCCAGCACATACTCACCTCCACCGGCCTGTCGACCGGCGTTCTTGCACCCACTACACTCCATGAAGACAATGCAGCATGTATAGCCCAGCTACAGGACGGCTACATCAAAGGTGACAAGACGAAGCATATCTCCCCCAAGTTCTTCTGGACGCACGACCTTCAGAAGCAAAAGCAGATTGAGGTACAGAAGATCCAATCATGTAATAACTTGGCGGATTTGCTTACCAAATCCCTGCCTACTAGTATCTTTGAGAAGCTTGTATATGGGATTGGGATGAGGAGAGTGAGTAAATGTAAACTGGGTCAGGATGAGAGAACTATGAACTCATAGATACACAGGAGACTGATGTATAGATTCATAGGAAATCTGCAAGCCTGAAGTTTGGTCAGATAAGGGGGAGTCAACTGCAGAGTTGTACTCTTTTCCCTTGGCTACAGGTTTTTTCCCACTAGGTTTTCCATAGTCAAGGTTTTGACGAGGCAACCTCGTTGACTCTGGATCCTGAAGTATCCACCCCTAGACACATCCCCAAAACAGGGGAAGTTATGGGTTAACTGTTCTTTCTTTAACAAGACAGTTACCCTAACTCGGATCCTAAAGAATCCACCTCTTATTTCAATGTTGATTGGATAAGGGGAAGTGTTATGAATAGGCCCATTGGGACAATTGGGTATCCAACCCACTATTGAAAGTTATAAATACAAGGGTATGGGGCTCTTAACCCTCTACACCTATTCTCCTTATATTTCCCTTCACAACAAACTACTTATTTTCTCAGTCTCTACGAATGGCCTTTTCTGGGTTTGGGTTGGGTTAGGTTGGGTTGGGTTGGGTTTGGGGTCACTCGTGTCTGCTATGCCCTTATGTCCCACTTGGATTTTCATATTGATTCTCATCCGGTGATTGGTAGTGTCAAGCTACATAATCACCTTTGTAGTTTGTGTTCATCACCAAACTAAAGATTTTTGTTTTGGTTGCTTGGACAATTTTGTCTTCGATTCTATGTTCGTTTGTGTTACATTGATGGTTCCATGGTATCCATGATGGCTGAAATTGCCAATAGCTCTCTCACTTGATATATGTTTGATATTTCAATGGACACGGGAGTTTTCCTTATTGGATCTTCACACGCATTTTAGCTTTTACAGGAGTCATGGCTTTAATTCACAAAAACTACCTTGACATATATTGGATCTTCACAAGCATTTTTACTTTTACCAGATTCATGGCTTAATTTACAAAAACCATCCTTAAAAAAATTCACGAATTTAATAATACTACTATTAACTTCAAAAAATTCATCAAAACCTCCCTAAACTTTGACGGTTCACCAAAACCTCATTAATAACTTTTCGTCAAAATACCCTAAATCTGTACATTGTTTCAGCGTGTAAACTATACAAATGTTTATATAGAAATTACTCTAATTCACGTTGAATTTAGTAAGACTACCTATCACTTCTAAAATTTTAGGAGTTTTTGGTTAATTTTCAAAGTGTTTTTTGGTTTGGCGGGGCGGGGGTGGGTTTAATTTCTAAAGTTAATGTAATGTTCTTAAATTCATGAATAGTTTTGGATAGTTTTGTAAGTTAAGTTGTCATTTGCCATCACAACTTTTTTTCAATATATTTTAGGTTAATTTAGGGCAGTTTTCATCGTCTTTGTCCCTTTAGTGTCCATTGTGCTTTCCTTCTCATCAATTCCTTCCATGTTATTGGTTCTTTAAGCTCCACATGCCAACCATCTTACAGAATGAATGAGTGTCTGTAGTTTCTGTCTTCTTGTCCAAGGCCTATATCACTTAAGACATGCATTAACTTCTAAATTTGGTGAAGGCGTCTAATTTTTCATTTTTCCATTTGTGTTTATTATGATTTCGAGATATGCATGCCAAATAACTATTCAGAAAGTATGATATCCAAGTATGATATACAGGTGATCCAGGTCTTTATATCATCTGATATTGGGTTTTTTTGCATGTAGGTTGCTGATATTTACCGGAAGCTTTGCAATGGATACAGATATACTTTGCAATGGAACTGAAGCTTGAAGCTTGAAGCTTGAAGCTTGAAGCTTGAAGCTTGAATGGAAATGAAGCTTTGCAATGGATATGAAGCTTGAAGCTTGAATGGAAATGAAGCTTTGCAATGGATATGAAGCTTGAGGTTGTTGATATTTGCCGGAAGCTTTGCAATGTGTTACGCTTATTTGACCGAGACCCAAAAGACACGAGCCCAGGAGCCCAATTGCTGGCCAAGAGCCCATCTACGTATACCGGCCCGTGTCGCAAGACCCACTAAGGGACCCCCTGCTATCGATCCGACCCGGCCCCGGTACCCGCTGGTCACTCGCCCACTCCTGCGATAACCGCTCCCCCGGTTCCGCGACCACTAAATGACGGTAATGGGGAGGTGCGGGCATGGCGCAAGGGGCGGCGACGGGGGGGGCGGATTGAGGGGGCACGATTGAGGGCGGGCGAGGGAAGTGGGCCAGAGGCAATCACGCTGGGAGCTCTTTAAAAGGGCTAGGAGGACGACGAAGCAAGGGACCGCATCTCAGGTATCTAAAGCCTAAGGTACTCCATCAACGACCTAGTTCCTCCTTTCCATCTCCTTCCTCCCCCGCTCGTGCCGTGAGACGCCGTTCCGATCTCCTCACGAGTCGAACCGTCTCCGCCGGGCCTCCTCTTTCAGATCTCTGTCTGACTTAGGCATCGGAGGGGATTTGGCCGGAACCAAGGTCCGGCCCCCTGACGAGCGTTCTCGTCTACGCAGGAGGACATCTGATCAACGGGCCGAGGCTCCCCCTCGCCCCTCGCCGACCGCGCACCCCGCTGGACGAGTGAGGCTTCCCCTAATCGTCCGACCGCCGAGGCCGAGCACATCCCACCGAGGCCGAGCGTCTCGCCCAGGGCCGAGGCTTCCCCTCGCCCTTCGCCGACCACGCATCTAGCTGGACGACTGAGGCTACCCCTCGTCGTCCTACCTCCGAGTCCGTGCGCGACCGTCCGAGGCCGAGCGTCTCAACCAGGGCCGAGGCTTCCCCTCGCCCCATCCGCACCGACTCGAAGCCCCCGAGGGACCCAAGCGGGCCCCTTGACCACGTTGACCGGGTTGACCACGGTCAACGCTTTGTAGTGAGAAAACACTCTGAAACATCTGGCGCCGTCTGTGGGAAACGAAAACCGTCCCACGAAGAAGCAAACCACACCTACAATGGCACGAGCCAGCAATGGAAGGAAGCGCATGACCCCCATCCCGGAGGAGGGGAATGGCGCATCAAACGGCAACCCCGAGGACACGCACGTCGACGGCCACCCCGCCCACTCAACCGAAGAGACCGGCGGCTCAGAACTAGCCACACAGGGACAGCTCCGCGCCCTGGCTCAGGAGACCAATGCGAGCCTCCAGACGTTGGTCGCGACGGTACAGCAGCTTGTCGGCCCCGCGCCGTCCAACGGAGGCGCGTTGAACGATAGCCATCGATGGGCGGGGGGTCCCCCGCACTTGCGGTCCGCCGTGGTCGACGACCACGGGACCCGGAAACCGAACACAGAGCGTCGGTTCACGCGGTCCGGCTCCCGTCAGGCGAGGTCACGCGCCTCCTCCCCTTATCGTGAAAGGAGCCGACGGGAAACCGAAGGGACGGAGGGCGAATCGATGACGGCATCATCTCGTCGGTCACGGTCGTCCCGCCGCAGGAGAAGCGAACGACACCACTCAAGAGACCGATCACGGCGGAGCAGGAGCTCCCGCGGGAGGAGTCGGGAGCGCCGGGTCAGCCCGACCCCCAGCGTGGCGAGGGCCGTGGAGCCAGCCCCGCCGGCGCCTGTACTCCCTCCACCCCCGAACGAGCCAGAGGCAGGCCTCTGCCGCATCCCCGGGGGCATCCACGGAGACCGGTGCCCCTTGTCACAGAGAATAACCGACGCACGGGTCCCCTCTCGATTCAGAATCCCGGTGCTGAGAAAGTACGACGGAATAGGGGACCCGGGACACCACGTGATGGACTATGAGGGGGACATGTCCTTCCAGGGAGCTAACGATGACCTACTCTGCCGGGCTTCTATTCTACTCTCAGGGGAGCGGCGAGGACCTGGTACCACAGCCTGCCCGGCCGCTCCATCGACAGCTTCGAGGAACTCGCCCAGTTGTTCTGCAAGCAGTTCATGGCGGGGAGGCAGATCAAGCCTGGTGCTGAACATCTGTTCAACATAGTGCAAGGCCCGTCCGAGCCGCTCCGACAGTTCATGCGCCGCTTCAATGCGGAAAGGCTGAACGTGAACAGCCCTCCTGACCTGGTGGTCCAGACGGCCCTTAAGAAAGGGCTTCGCCACAGAGGCCTCAAGAAGTCCCTACACAACGATCCCCCTAAGGACCTCCCCGGGATCATGGCGAGGGCCGAACGCTTCATGCTAACCGAGGAGGCCTTGGCCGAGGACGCAGGAAAAGCCACTCGAGGGACCAAGCGCGGCGACGGCGGACGAGGCAGTCCCGAAGGGTACCGGACCGAGAAGAGGCCGAGGAACAGACAGCGGGGGGAAAGCACGAGGGACACCACCCCAGACGCCATCCTCGCCCAAGTACAGAAGGAAGAGCGAGCTGATCGCCCCCCACCGAAGGCTAAAAGAGGTGGGAAGAACAGGGAGAAGTACTGCAAGTACCATAAGGACGATGGCCATGACACTGAAGACTGCTGGCATTTGAAGAAGGATATCGAGAAGCTGATGAGCCGAGGGCACGCCAGGAACCAGGCCGACGAGCCAGCCCACGGGGAAGGGACCTCCACACAGCCAGACAAGGGGAAGAAGGTCAACACCGTCCAAGGTCCCCTCCGCATCATAGAGTAAGCGGGCGATGTCTCTCCCCCCGGTTGCAGCCTAGTAAGAGGGAGTTATCTAGGTTTACATCCCTCTGTCTAGCTTCATTTCCTTTTTTCCTTTTCCTCCAAATGTACCAGTCCGGCAGGACTCTTGAGAGTACAAATGCATTCCCTTGTTGTCTTTTCTTAAATCCCCGACGGAACTGACGTGTCACCAATAGCGCAAAAGAATGGGGACCGCCGCCTCACTAGAGGAGGAAGAAGAGCTTTGCCCTCGTCGATCGAATCCTGCGCTCATAAGTCTGGGGGCAGTTCCCCCAGCAGGCACGGACGCCGACCGGTCCTAAGCCGAGGAGCTTTGCCCTCGCCGACCGACTCTCGCGCTCCGGTCCTAAGCCGAGGAGCTTTGCCCTTGCTGACCGACTCCTGTGCTCATAAGTCTGGGGGCAGTTCCCCCAGCAGGCACGGACGCCGACCGGTCCTAAGCCGAGGAGCTTTGCCCTCGCCGACCGACTCCCGCGCTCCGGTCCTAAGCCGAGGAACTTTGCCCTCGCCGACCGACTCCCGCGCTCATAAAGTCTGGGGGCAATTCCCCCAGCAGGCACGGACGCCGACCGGTCCTAAGCCGAGGAGCTTTGCCCTCGCCGACCGACTCCCGCGCTCCGGTCCTAAGCCGAGGAACTTTGCCCTCGCCGACCGACTCCAACGCTCATAAAGTCTAGGGGCAATTCCCCCAGCAGGCACGGACGCCGACCAGTCCTAAGCCGAGGAGCTTAGCCCTCGCCGACCGAATCCTGCGCCTATAAGTCTGGGGACAACTCCCCCAAGGCACGGACGCCGACCGGTCCTAAGCCGAGGAACTTTTTCCCTCGCCGACCGACTCCTGCACTCATAGGTCTGGGGAGAATCCCCCCCAGCCAGCGCCAACGTCATCCAGTCCTAGGCCAAGAACAAGGCAGCAACGCAAAGTACACGGGGAGCCCGAGTAAGTTAATTTTTTTTATAACAGTTAACCCGGGTACAAAAATGTGTCTTATTTACAGGGAATCAAGGCGAAGAGACCTCTCTACAGATAATCCACTCACGACGAATGACAAAGTTCGTCACCAACAGAACAAAATTGGTTGACAAAAGACCCAAAGTAGTTAACCCAAGTTGGCAGCCATGCAACCAGCAATTATTGGCCCCAGAACCAGTAGCGAAGCCGAAGGAGATAGCGGAGTCCATTTCAAGTAGACTGGCCCAAAGCGAAGCGGATGCTTAAAAATTTGAGGATAAGGCCAGGAGGGACGGCTTAGAGGGCCCGGGCTCGGGAGGACACATCCTCGGGCACTTCGCCCTGCTCGGAGCAAGGAGGATCGACTGGCGGAGGGGCTTCCCAAACACGCTCCACACATTCCCGGAAGGAAGACTGGACGACGTCGACGATCCGAGGGGCGATAAGGTCTTCATACTTACCGAAGGCCTCCCTGAGAACCTCGAGGATTCTCTTCCCCAGGGTCTCAACGACGCCCCTCTCCACCTCCTCCGCGAGCCGCGCCACCTGGCGCCGATCAGACAACTCCCTCTGAAGCTCCTCCATCTCCAGGCGGAACGACTCCGCCGCTTCCTCAGCCGACTGCAGGGCGTCCTCCAACTTTCCCTAGAGATCACCCACTCGTCCCTCCAGCTCGGACACACGGAGCTGGAGATGCCGGGACTCCATCTGGGCCTTCACCATTGCTACCTCCGCTGCCCCGACTCGTTCTTGGGCCCTCATGGAGGACTCCTCCAGCTTCCTCAAGAGGATGGCTCGCCGCTGCAGCTCCACGGCGAGCGTCGACCCCTGGAAAACGGGACATGAGCTAAGAAGGGAGTGAATGGAAAGAAAGGACTGCGAGAGGGCCGAACCTGTTGAAGGGCCCAAACCAAAGAATCCGACACCTTGTCGGCGGGAATCTTCTCGAGGGTGCTGCGGTCCCGGGGGAAGACGGAGCTCTCGGCCACCTGCTGGGCCAGGGCTCGGTCGACGAACACCGAACTCCCGGGGGCAACATCGAGGGAAGCCATATGGCTCGCCAATAGCGCTCCGATTCCCGGGGACGGAAGCGGGGACGCTGCGATGGGGGTGGTTGTCAGAGTCACCTGAAGATCCCCGGTGGTGCCTGCAGGAGGCACAGAACTGGCCGGGCTGGAGGGCTCCGCATCCTCCTTCCTCTTCTTCCCTCCGTGAGGCTCCACGAGCGCCGAAGGAGAGCGCTTCCGCCTTGCCCCATCTCCACTCTCGGGGAAGGGAGGGGACGCTCCGAGGGCGAGGGGGACTACACCGGACCCGTCTTTACCCCCTGCCTCTCGGGCTGGTGGGGCAGGTCCGGCCTTTACTACGCCCCCGGGGAGGAGATCGCCAGAAGAAGAGGCAGGAGGCACGGCCGCTACCTTGCCCACGGAGGGCTCGACTCGGCGCACATCCTCCTCAACTACCTTGCCCACGGAGGGCTCGGCTCGGCGCACCTCCTCCTCAACGGTCCGTCGAGGCGCCCTTCCGGAGGTACTGCCTCGGCTCCGAGCAGCTCCACGACGGATCAGCTCATCGACGTCACGGACGAACTCGCGGCCTGCCATCCCTGCAAAGGAAACCGAAATTAGGATGAGTCACAGGGCAGTCCGAGGAGGAAAAAGCGACCTACCCGGGGACCACAAGATGGCCTTCAGGAGTAGGTCATCCAACAAAGACCAGATGGACTTCGATTCCAAAGGAAGAGCCGACAGCGTCGCGGCGGCTGCCTGATCAACATCAGAAAGGGCTAGCGGCGGGCGAGGTTGGACAGGCGCTCCCCAACTTGTCAAAATCTGGGCCTCACCCAAGAAGACCACGAAGACATAATCCGAGTTCCAATCCCCTGACCAGCGGGGTAACCCGATCAGGCATTCCCTCCTCGAACGGGCTCGGAGTAGCAGCCATGACCCCGGACCGACCGTCTGGACCTGGTAAAAGTCGAAGAGAAGGGGGAGAGACGGCTCCAGACCACGGGTACGGCAGAGCGTTACGAAGCCCGTCAGTACCGCGATCGAACACGGGGTGAACTGACAAAGGGACACCGTGAGATGTTCCATGACCTGGATGAAGAAGGGATGGAGCGGGAAGCGAAGACCCAGGCGGAACATCTCGACGTAGGTGCCGACCTCATTGCTCCTCGGAAGGCAAATCCGCTCGTCGACAAATGGAACTCGAACCTCGTATGGGAAGCAGAGATATCTTTCCCGGATCTCCGCGGCCACCGAAGGAGGAGTCCTCGACAGCGTACGGAGGACAACCGGGGGCACATTAAGCCGCACGGCAGCCGACGCCACGTCATCACGGGCGTAGTCTGGAAAAAGTTTCCCCTTCCCCTTATCTTGAAGAGAACGACTCCCGGCGGGGAAACCTGATTCCCCCAGCCGGGGCTCGCCCCGCCTGGACTCCAGAGGATCCCTCGCCCTTTGACCAGAACCGCCTATCCTAAGATCAGCCATAAGATGAAAGCGAGAGAGGAATTACCTTTTTTCAACTAGTTTGGAGAAGGCAAGGAAGCGAAGGCGACGGGAAACTCCGAGTTGTGGAAAGCTTTGAATAACTGGAGGAGCAAGAGAGAAGTGGAGATCAACGCGGCTGAGGATCTTATATACCGGGCGCAGGGGTGAATTCGAAGCGGCTGACAAGAACGCGCGGCAGGCTTCGAAGAACTGGCGGCGTTTCGAAATCGGCGCCAGGGGAAGTCCAATCGATCCGCCTCATCATGACCTACATTTATGACCACGCCTCGACTGAAGCACCACTCGGAACCCCAGGAGGCGTAGCGGTTATACCAAGCTAGCCGAGGCCGATCGATCCCACCGATGGCGGCGCCCGAACCCCTCAGCTTCTCAATTGAAGACAGCCCCGCGAACGGTGGGGTAAGCTTGCAGCCACGCGTGGCGGCATCAGAGGACCAACGGCGCTTCGGAGCCCGCGCCTTAAAAATATCGAACGGGCCCACTCATGATGACGACTAATAAATGAGTCGGCATCGACTGGCGAGCTTGTCAAAATCGGCAGAAGTCACATCGGCCGAGCCGAACAGGCCGAAGCCGATCAACCCGACCGATGGGGGCAATTGTTACGCCTATTTGACCGAGACCCAAAAGACACGAGCCCAGGAGCCCAATTGCTGGCCAAGAGCCCATCTACGTATACCGGCCCGTGTCGCAAGACCCACTAAGGGACCCCCCTGCTATCGATCCGACCCGGCCCCGGTACCCGCTGGTCACTCGCCCACTCCTGCGATAACCGCTCCCCCGGTTCCGCGACCACTAAATGACGGTAATGGGGAGGTGCGGGCATGGCGCAAGGGGCGGCAACGGGGGGGCGGATTGAGGGGGCACGATTGAGGGCGGGCGAGGGAAGTGGGCCAGAGGCAATCACGCTGGGAGCTCTTTAAAAGGGCTAGGAGGACGACGAAGCAAGGGACCGCATCTCAGGTATCTAAAGCCTAAGGTACTCCATCAACGACCTAGTTCCTCCTTTCCATCTCCTTCCTCCCCCGCTCGTGCCGTGAGACGCCGTTCCGATCTCCTCACGAGTCGAACCGTCTCCGCCGGGCCTCCTCTTTCAGATCTCTGTCTGACTTAGGCATCGGAGGGGATTTGGCCGGAACCAAGGTCCGGCCCCCTGACGAGCGTTCTCGTCTACGCAGGAGGACATCTGATCAACGGGCCGAGGCTCCCCCTCGCCCCTCGCCGACCGCGCACCCCGCTGGACGAGTGAGGCTTCCCCTAATCGTCCGACCGCCGAGGCCGAGCACATCCCACCGAGGCCGAGCGTCTCGCCCAGGGCCGAGGCTTCCCCTCGCCCTTCGCCGACCACGCATCTAGCTGGACGACTGAGGCTACCCCTCGTCGTCCTACCTCCGAGTCCGTGCGCGACCGTCCGAGGCCGAGCGTCTCAACCAGGGCCGAGGCTTCCCCTCGCCCCATCCGCACCGACTCGAAGCCCCCGAGGGACCCAAGCGGGCCTCTTGACCACGTTGACCGGGTTGACCACGGTCAACGCTTTGTAGTGAGAAAACACTCTGAAACACAATGGATACCGATATACTTTGCAGTGGAAATGAAGCTTGAATGGAAATGAAGCTTTGCATTCAAATTGTTGGATGGAAATGAAGCTTGAATAGAATGAAGCTTTGCAATCAAACTGTTGGATGGAAATGAAGCTTGAATAGAAATGAAGCTTGAAGAAACAAGTTCTGGAAATGTGTATTTTTATGAATTTGTTGAGAATATGAGAATATGTTAATCTATATCCATGTGTATTTTTTGAATTTTGGGATAATGTGTATTTTTGTGACTTTTGTGAGATTAGATTGAATCTGTTGAATCTGAGAGAAACAAATGTGAATCTGGAAAGTGCTATGCAAGGGTAGGCTTATACAGTGTAGGCAGTGAGGGCCGTAGAGGGTTTTGAGACTGACGGAGAGAAAAAAATTCTGGCGTTATCGAAGTAATGTACTATAATAGCGCTTATTAGGCGCTATCTTAGTGGTACCTGGTAAAACGCTTAGAAAGTGCTATGCAAGGTCAAAATCAAAATTTCTCGAGTAATCTCTAATAGCGCTTACAAAAGCGCTAAGGTAGTAAAGCGGTGTCTTGGTAAACCACTTCGATAGCGCTTAGAAAGTGCTATGCAACGTCAAAATCAAAATTTCTCGAGTAATCTCTAATAGCGCTTCCAAAAGCGCTACGGTAGTAAAGCGCTATCTTAGTAAACCACTTAGATAGCGCTTTTAAAAGCGCTATCTAAGCTACCATAGCAGTAGCTTGGATAGCGCTTAAAAGCACTATCCAAGTGTAAAAAAAGCGATATGCAAGAGTTTTTTGTTGTAGTGTAAATTTTTTCCTTGCTCCTGTTCGGGCTCTAGCAAAACTACGAAGGAGCTCGGATCGGATCCGAAGTCTTGACGAAGTATCCACTCAAAGTGAAATCTTCTTCGGCGCGCGCGTGGTTGGCTCGGCGACAAGGGAGTTGCTCGCCTCGGGACGCGGTGCGGTTCGGCTTGGGATGAGGTGAGGCTCGAGACGCGGTTCGGCTTGGGAGAAGTGGCGCGGGGGCCAAAGAAATGTTGCTAAAAACGATGCTTTGTATTCTGCGAAAATGAAGTGAAAGGTATATAATTTAAATATTCATGCGTTTATAAATTGCAAATATTAGATAGATCTATCCTTAGGGGTTGGTCGGACCCAACCCCGGGATAGTAGAGATCTTGTTAGGATTGTTAATCTTTAGGGCTTTGATTTAAAAAAATTTAAGTCTGTTTTTCTGCTGCTAATTTGTTTTCGTCGTCCGACCAATTTAGGCCGGACGTCGAATTGCCCTAAGGACTCAGAAAACCATACATTAATCTCATCTAATAGGCCGAGTCTTGATGATTCCATTAATGTGATTAGGTGGGAGCATACAACCTCGGGAAGATTTACTTCCTTGGCCTATGATCTTCTCTGTGATCCCCTCTCTACTACTTGATTATCAGAGTTGTGTTGGTTTAAACACAACATACCTCCCCATTCTTTCATCTCATGGCTCATGTACCAAGGTGGGCTTCTCACTATTGACCGGATAGAAAAGATGCATGTACATTTAGTTAACCGATGTGTTCTTTATTGGTGGGAGATGGAATCAGCTAGTCATATATTCTTTCAATGCTCTAACTCTAAGTGGATCATGAAATCCATGCGGTGTACTCTTCGAATTTCATGGCCTATGAGAAATTTTGAGATGGTGATGCAAAAGTTTCAATCTCATATTCGGGTGAACAAGAAGTTGGGAGTTGTCCTTCGTGTCTTTGTCTATGCGGTAATTTATCATATTCGGAGGAGAGGAATCCAAGAATTTTTGAAGGTGCTTCAATGGACAAAGTTAATATTTTCAAGAGATGTGAGAGAGAAGTTTGATTTTATTTTCTTTCCAATATCTATGCTTTTAAATGTGCAGAGCAATGAAGTTTCTGACGTCAAAGATGACACATGGAACTCTTTGTATTCTTCCCATCGGGGCCTTTGTTTTAATATAATTCTTACTTATCCTAATAATAATAAAATGACAATAATATCTTAAATATTTTTAAATGGGAAAAATGGGAAACATTTGAATATATGTCATATCCAAAAACTCCATTTTTCCTTTTTTTTTGAAGATCGGAACTGTTCATTATGTTCTTCACGTTCCAAAACTCCAAAACACCAAATATCGGATGGACCCAATGGGGTTTGCACGTTCATCCACCCGTTGCAAAAGGTTCTATACATGTGAAACCGTTAAATTAGTGATGGTTGGATGAACATGGAAAACGCCTTGGGTTCATCCAATATTTGGTGTTTTGGGGTTTTAGAATTGAAAATTAAAATGAATGGTTTGGATTGTCTGAAACAATAAGGCCATGATGGACTTTTTTAGACGCGTATGTGGCTTAGTTGTCATATTTTTTCCATTATTATTTTTAAAATATATATTGCATGATATGTCCAGAGTTTTATCGAGTCTAATTTTGAAGTTTGGACTTTTCATACTCAACCATTCACACAACTGTAGAGTTTATTGATTTCTTAACAATTGTATGACAACTTGATTTAAATGTAGAATTCTTAAATAATTAATCACTTTTAACTAAAAAGATCTCATTAAACATTATTATGATTTTTTTAATTAGAAAAACTTCCTAATTAATCAACAATCAGAATTAATATTAATAAACTTATGGTTAAGTCAATAGGAATAATAATTCAAAGATTTCAATTGTAGTTAAACTCTGATTTAATAGGTTTTCTAAGTAAGAATTGTACATAAACCTAGATTGATAAAAATTAATAGTTGAACGTAATCTTAACTCTGAATACTTAAGCGTCAATGAGCTAAATTTTAATTCGAGTAAAACTGAATCTATTCGAGGCATTATCGAGTCGAATCGTGCCCGAGCCAACCATCTCGGTTGTGATATTCAACCGTGTTCATTAATTTAATTAACAAATATTTGTTTTAAGATTGCCTCATTTTATTGTCGAATCCATGCACAGTGCATGCGGAAAAAAACCCCACGAATCGGATGTGGTGCACACGCACAACCGAAAAGAAGCGAGAAGTGTGGATGAATGCGTCGATATCATCGGATGGTAAAAGATGCAGAAGGCAAAGACGTAAATGCAAGAAAAAATAGGTAGAATACCGTGGCAATATAAGGATGAACAGAGAAACAGAATACTTATCGGATGTAAGTGAAATCGCTGTGGCGTGGTAAGACTACTGCCTTGAAAGCAATTACGGCGCGACCGTGGTGGAAATCGCTGATGCTGTTTGCTCCCCAAGGTTAACACAGCTGTAGCTTCTGAACGCGTCCACTCGCGGTCAGAAATAGTGGAGTTTGCACACAGGAACCCAGGAACTCGTGAGAGGAATTCTGTAAGAAGATAGGAGGAGATAGGAGAGATTTTCCGTGTTATTGCAAGAGAAGAAGTCTCTGCAATTTATAGGAAAACAAAACAAACAAACAAAAAACCATTGAAGAATTCAAACGGGCAAAGGATAAATGTCGTATTTAATGCTGTAGTAATTGCATCAATAAAAGCAGCAATTAAATGCAATTAAATGACAGCGAATTAAAGCAGCAATTAAAAGGCCATTAGAGACAAAAAAGAAAGTGGGACTGAAACAAGGCTTTTGAGAGCCTATTATTTCCAACAATCCCCCACTAATGGCTCGAGAAAAGAAACAAGAGTTCTGGGTAAAAAAATGGATATATACTTAAGTATCAATGTCTTTCGATTGAATTGATACGTAGTGAAGTGAGGCAACAACTTACTTACTAATGAGTTAATTTCTCTTGAACTCGTTAGAGTTCGGTTGAGACCCCCACAACACGTAATTAACCGAGTATGTGCAAACTCCGCGATACAAGTCAAGCGCTTTAAGGCCATGCACACACCTTGGGTCTCATAAGTGCTCTAGAAAGACTGCCCTTGTCTTGTAGGATCTAAATAAGGCCTAGAGGGGGGGTGAATAGGCCTTTGACCAAATTATCGCAAGATAAAAATTAAGCCTAGTTTACAGCATGCAGTTTAGGAATCAGACAATCAAAGCATTCACAGAAGACACAGAATTTAACGTGGTTCGGTCCCCATGACCTACGTCCACCCCAATGAGCAATCACTTATACTGTTTCTTTAAGAAGTTACAATCTCCCTTAGATTGGTGCACCAACACCAACCTGTCAGACCAACTCAAGCTCACCAAAGCCAAAAAGAAACATACAAGTATCACTCCCCAACCCAACTTGCCCCAACAAGTTTGGTTCCCAGAGTCCCAAATAGCGGAAGAAATTATATTACAGAAATGCTGATCAAAACATTAATAACTTCACAAATAAATAAGATCAAGAGTTTAGAAAGCTCATTTGTGAAGATCTCTCTGGTTATCGTCTTTCAGCACGTCAGTAGCTTCGCAACGCTTCTTACGGAATGTTGATCGGATGTCTGTAGAAGAAGTAGTCGCTGTCCCCGTGGAAGTAGTCGGTAGAAGTTCCTCACTCAAAATGATCTCATTTGCTGCACAGGAGGAACTAGCTGCTCAACTTGCTGTCACTGCGTCGGGGATGAAGTCACGGTCGCAACGCTTCTTGCGGAACTCAATTTGGATCTCTAGAACTCCACTTATTGATGAAAATGTGAAGAGATGTACATGGGTATATATAGGATCAGCTTAACGGGTCTGTGCACTGTGCGAGGGGATCCGCTAACGTCGGCTTCGCGGGTTTAAAGCCGCTGGGACCCGCATCCGCATTAAAATCGATGTCGGTAGCCGTTGGATGTTGAATGGACGATCGAGATTGCGCCACGTCTCGCGGATTTTCCGCGTTCAGCGCCCGCCTCCGCTGACGAGCCGCCCGCCAGCGCTGACTCGAAGTCGGCAGCGTTTGGACCGCTGGATGGTGATCCGACGGTGGTGATTATTCCACGTCGCCACGTGGCTGACTCAGCGGCGCCCGCCATCTGCGACTTCGTCGATTGGTTGGTGACCGTTCGATGCTGATCGAGCGGCGCTGAAGAAGCCACGTCGCCCGCTTCGAGCGGCCGTTGGATGCGAAATGGACGGCTCAGATCATGCCACGTCGGCCGATTTAATTCTGCGATGAGGCGTATAAATGAACAGTACCGTATGCCGTATTTGCTGAGTATTTTCACTGTATTCTTGCGTATTTTGGCATCAAATAAATCCCAAAAATTCTGAAATAATTCTCAAAAATCCCATAGCTTCATATTGACATGTGAGAAAATTTTCACCTCATTTCACCTCTTGTAGAAAAAGTTTCTTCTTTGTATACTCAGTATTTTCTCGTATTTCCCCGTATTTGAACTTCAAACAATCTCCATAAATCCTGAGAAAAATCCCATGCTATTTATAGCCTATGATTAACTCTAGAGTAGAGTTTCATAGCTATACTCCATTGTTTGATCAGCTTGTGTAATTCCAAATGAAGTTTCATCCTTGTATCTCTACGTACTTGAGTACGTACATGTGTAACCTGAGCAATCATGACTATAGGGACCTGTGACACACTCAACAAACATATTAGAACAGTTCAGTAGGGTTTGTTATCATCAAACATAGGGTAGGATGCTGTTTCCAACAATCTCCCCCTTTTGATGAGAACAAACCGGACATTAAGATTACATCAAAAATGTGTGAAGTGTGTGAGTGTGTGAAGCATGAATATGAGCATGAATGGCAAAATGATATGCTCCCCCTATTGACATGCTCCCCCTATTGACATGCTCCCCCTATCTCTGATCAATCTTAATATTTCTCTCCCCCTTTGTTTTCATCAAAAAATGTATGAAATAACATATGAGGAATGGAAAATTGAACATTATAAACCAAAACAAAAGGCAATACATCGTTTGACCACAATGAATAAATAAGCAATAATCACTAAGTCATAACTACCATAATTCATCTCCGTGCTCAAGTGTGATGATCAAATGTTTAGTACATATGGAGAGGTAATAAGGAAGACATCCTGTCATAACCATCTTTTCCACTGAATATATGAACATCAAAGATTGAGTTTCCCCTTCTCATGTAATATGAGTTCAAGTTACCAATTCCAAACATGACCGAGAAGGATTTTTAAATGTGAAATGGCAGTGCTTGACGGACTTAACACCAACGCTAAAAAATGACATTTATAGCATAAGTTGGATGTCCAAGGGTAGTATCAAGGACATGGATCGTATCCATTTTTCATACGAAGCTCTGTGTATATATTTTGAAGACACTCGTCTTGCTATTCTTTTTATACACGTATATTTTGATGAGAGCTTTTCTTTTTACCCATGCCTTGAAACATCATATCCCATTAAAACATAAATTAGTCCACCAACAACCACTTTTCTTATTCAATATTTCAAATCCATATCAAAAAACATATTGATCTGTGTAAGTGTGATTGGATGATGAAAAACGTTAGTTACTCATTAATGAATATGACCTAATTAAGCATGTAGTCTTTGAATGCAAGCATTGTTAAGAATATAATATTCAAAATCCATAAGACATATGTTTTGCATTTAAAGTTGTTTCTGATGAAAAAAAAAATGCAAAAGGAGGAGATAGACAATTCACTTTCCCTTTCTGTTTATATTTTTCTTTTTCATTTTTTTTATTTTTCTTTTTGTAGCACACCACACAAAAACAATAAAAGCACACCAAATAATATTTTCACTCTAAATATAATCAATAATGCCCAGTTCTAGACGTAGACGACAAAAACGATCTTCTGGCAAAGGTTTTGTAAAGATATCTGCCAACTGAGAATCAGTAGAGATATATTCAATGGATACATCCTCTTTTGCCAAATGATCTCTAAGAAAATGATGTCGTACATCTATGTGTTTTGTCCGAGAGTGATGAACAGGATTATTAGAAAGATCTATAGCACTCTTACTATCACATCGTAATGGAACTTTTCTAAGATCCAAGCCGTAGTCAGACAGGGTTTGCATCATCCAAAGTACTTGGGCACAGCAACTGCCAAGGGCAATATACTCAGCTTCAGTAGTGGACAAAGCAACACTGTTCTGCTTACGACTAGACCAAGAAACCAATGAATGTCCTAGCATAAAACATGTTCCACTAGTGCTCTTTCTATCAATCATACTACCAGCATAATCAGCATCAGCATAGCCAACCAAATTAAGATTACCACAAGAGGGATACCATAGTCCAAGTGTAGGAGTGTGAATAAGATATCGAAAAATCCTCTTAATGGCTATCAAATGTGATTCTTTTGGACAGGCTTGAAATCGTGCACACAAACAGACAGAAAACATGATGTCTGGTCTAGATGCAGTTAAATAGAGTAAGGACCCAATCATACCTCGATAAAGCTTTTGGTCCACATTTATACCTTTGTCATCCTTTTCAAGCTTCGTCGTCGGACTCATTGGAGTTCGCATTGGCTTTGCATTTTCCATCCCAAATTTCTTCAACAGTTCTTTTATGTACTTGGTTTGTGAAACATATATGCCATCTCCAGTTTGTCTTACTTGAAAGCCCAAAAAGTATTTCAACTCTCCGACCAGACTCATCTCAAATTGATCCTGCATAACCTTTTCAAACTTTTGGCATAAAAGATCATTAGTAGCACCGTAAATAATATCGTCCACATAAATCTGAACAATAAGAAAATGATCCTGTTCATGCAAGATAAACAAAGTGTTGTCTGCACTACCCTTTTTAAAGTTATTTTCCAAAAGATATGAACTGAGACGGTCGTACCAAGCTCTGGGAGCTTGCTTCAGACCATACAAAGCCTTTTGCAACTTGTAAACGTGATTTGGAAAACTATGACTTTCAAAACCAGGGGGTTGTTCAACAAAAACATCTTCTTTCAAATAACCATTTAAAAATGCACTTTTCACATCCATTTGCTTCAATTTAAAACCTTTGAAACTTGCAAAAGCCAGTAATATTCTAATGGCTTCTAATCTAGCAACGGGTGCAAAAGTTTCATCACAATCAATTCCCTCAATCTGGTTATATCCTTTGGCCACTAATCTTGCCTTATTTCTGATTACATATCCAGATTCATCAAGTTTGTTTTTGAAAATCCATTTAGTGCCAACAATTGGGTAATTATCAGGTCGGGGCACTAATGTCCAAACATTATTTCTATCAAACTGATTAATCTCATCATGCATGGCCATAACCCAACTTTCATCAGTTAAAGCGATTTCAACGTTCTTAGGTTCAATTTCAGAAATGAGGTCACCATGAATGCATAAGGCACACAAGTTATTGAAAGTGGATCGAGTGCGTATACCTTCCGTAGGAGTCCCCATGATCAGCTCAGGTGGATGATGTGGATTGAACCTGAGCTCTCCTCTTTCCAGTCTATGTCCTTGTGTTACTTCTGGTTCAGCTTCCTTTTGGCCTTCAGATGGTTCAGCTATGTTTTCAGGCTCTGTAGTTTCCTTGTCTGCATCTTCAGTTTCCCTGCAATTTAAAAGATCTATTTCAGCTTCATCAAATTTCACATTAATTGACTCAACAACAGTTAAGGTTCGTTTATTGTAGATCCTGTATGCTTTGCTCCTTGATGAATATCCTACGAACACTCCTTCGTCTGATTTGGATTCAAATGTCCCCAGCTGATCTCCTGTGTTTAAAATGAAACACCTGCATCCAAATACTCTGAAATATGAAATGTTAGGAGTCTTGCCATGCCACAGTTCATAGGATGTTTTGTTCATTAAAGGTCTAAGCATAACCCTGTTGCAAACATAGCAGGCTGTATTCACTGCTTCGGCCCAAAAATACATAGGAAGAGAATAATCATTAAGCATGCTTCTTGCCATCTCTTTTAAAGTTCGATTTTTTCTTTCGACCACCCCGTTTTGTTGAGGTGTTCTAGGAGAAGAAAATTCATGTAAGATCCCTTTTTCCAAACAGAAGTTTTCAAAAACAGAGTTTTCAAATTCACCACCGTGATCACTTCTAATTTTCATAATTGAAAGATTTTTCTCATTTGAAACTTGATTACAAAAATTTTGGAAATTTTCAAAGGAATCCGATTTCTTGGCTAAGAAGTAAACCCATGTATATCTAGAAAAATCATCGATCAAAACAAAACAAAATCTCTTTCCATTGAGGCTAGCAACATCGGTAGGCCCAAACAAATCCATATGAATCAATTCTAGGACTCGTGAAGTGGTAACTTCCCGAATTCCCGTAAAAGTGGATCTAGTTTGCTTACCTTTTGTGCATGCAACACACAACTTACCATTCTCGTACTGTTGATGTGGCAAGCCTCGGACCAGGTTTTTATTCTCCAGCTTATGTAGCAATTTCATGCTGGCATGTGATAGTCTCCGGTGCCATAGTATAGCCTCCTCCTCCCTGCCAATCAAACATTTAGCAATTGTCATTTCTTCAATTATTATTGTATAAACATTATTTTTCCTATTGGCTATGAAGAGGGTATTACCTGTGACCGAGTCATAAATTTTACAAATTTTCTCATCAAAAAGTACTTTCATACCTTTGTCACAGAGTTGGCTTATGGAGATGAGGTTGTGTTTGAGATTTTCAACCCAGAGGACGTCAGAAATTTTAAAAGTATTGTTGCCAACAATACCTTTACCCATTACCTTGCACTTGCCGTTGTCCCCTAATGTAACACTTCCTCCTTCTTGCTTCACGAGGCTAAGGAACTTGTCGCTGTTCCCTGTCATGTGTCTTGAGCAGCCTGAATCCAAATACCACTCACACAGTTGTTCCTTAGCCACGCTGAGTCCCTACACATAAGAAGAACAAGGTATGTGTGACCTGGGTAGCCAAATAGGTCCACAATGGTTAGTCATAGTACCTTTCGGAACCCATACTTGTTTGAACTTCATGTTTTGGTTCTTATAACGACAATTTCTATATAAATGCTCAAAAGAACCACATGTATAACATTTGGCGTTCCGTTTCTTTTTCTTGATGTAATGATTTTTCTTTATCATGTTTTCATTATAAACATTTCCAAATCCTAGTCCTTGTTTATCGTTTTTGATTGACTGGTATCCAAGAATGATGTCTAGTGATTTCCTTCCTACACCAAATTTTCTGATACTCAGTTCTAAATCAGAGACTTTGGATTTCAAAAAGATGTTTTCATTTACTAGCATGACACTTTTATTTATAAAACTCTTTCTAACATTATCTTCATTTTTAGCGAGAGTTTCTATTCTTTTATTTAGGCCAACAATCTTTTCATTACCATTCTTAATTTCTAGCTTTAATGAAGCACAAGTCTGACAAGGTATAGCTTCAGTAATACTAGATTTTCCTTTGAGTTTTTCAATGGTAATTTTGAGCGATGCAATTTCATTTTTCAATTTTATTTCATTTTGCAAAACATTATAATTTTCTTGCTGTAGTTGGAAATTCATTTCTTTATAATTTTCTATAGAGGATTCAAGAGAAGTAATTTCTGAATTCATGTTTTCACAAATGTTCATTAATTCTGGTAAAGAAAATTCATCTCTTACCTTGTTCGTGTCGCTTTCACCTATTAGGCAAAGTGATGATTGCGCTACTTCGTCTTGTGGTTCGTCTTCATCGTCATCATCCCATGTTACCGCAAATGATTTCCCTTTGGCTTCGGATGACGCGTTCTTTGTTGGACAGTTTTTCATGAAATGTCCAAATTTCTTGCAGTTGAAACATTGAACACTTTTAGTAGTATTCTGTTCAGACGAGGAATTCAAAGGATTAAACTTATTAAAACGATTGAACCTTTTTGCCATTTCAGATTTTCCGGCAGGAGTTCTGATGAAGCGTCGGAATCCTCTGACCATCAGTGCATGTTCCTCGTCGAGATCTTCTTTGTCACTTTCTTCGGCTTTGAGAGCGATGGTCTTTAAAGGTTTAGCCTCACCTTTTTCTCTTGTCTCGACGGTTTTGAGTTCCAGCTCATGGGATAACAGATTCCCAATCAGATCATCCAGCTTCAGCTTAGTGAGATCTCTAGCTTCTTGGATGGCCGTCACTTTAGGTCGGAAGGAACTAGGAAGCGCTCTTAGGATTTTCCGAATGAGGTCGATGCTGTCGTAAGACTTTCCCAAGGCTTTTGAGTTGTATACGATGTCGGTGAAGCGAGTGTACATGTCCTTGATGGATTCTCCTGGTAGCATGTGGAAACCATCGTACTCTGAGCTCAGCAGCGCTAATCTGGACTCCTTCACCTGAGAGGTTCCTTCGTGAGTGACTTCGAGAGTGTTCCAGATTTCCTGCGCAGTAAGACAATGAGATATACGGTTAAACTCAGTTCTGTCAAGTGCACAGATAATTGCATTCATAGCTTTACCATTCAGAGCAT
Source organism: Scilla litardierei (assembly GCA_030789695.1). Classification (NCBI taxonomy): domain Eukaryota; kingdom Viridiplantae; phylum Streptophyta; class Magnoliopsida; order Asparagales; family Asparagaceae; genus Scilla; species Scilla litardierei. The sequence goes on along the minus strand of CM061137.1, from coordinate 159,199,174 downwards.
AAAGTTTATTATCGTTATCATCCCATTTATCTTCTGGTTTTGGTACATCAATATCTTCAATTTTGATTGTAGGTGGGTGATAGCCTTTAGCAACAATTTTCCAAATTTCAAGATCTGAAGAGACTAAGAAAATTTTCATCCTAGCTTTCCAGTAAGCAAAATCAGTCCCATTAAATTTGGGTGGTCTAACTGTAGACTGTCCTTCAGCAAATGCTGAATCATATGTATTCATTATGAACTAGACTCAAATGGCCAGGCCTGGAGCTCTGATACCACTTGTAGGATCTAAATAAGGCCTAGAGGGGGGGTGAATAGGCCTTTGACCAAATTATCGCAAGATAAAAATTAAGCCTAGTTTACAGCATGCAGTTTAGGAATCAGACAATCAAAGCATTCACAGAAGACACAGAATTTAACGTGGTTCGGTCCCCATGACCTACGTCCACCCCAATGAGCAATCACTTATACTGTTTCTTTAAGAAGTTACAATCTCCCTTAGATTGGTGCACCAACACCAACCTGTCAGACCAACTCAAGCTCACCAAAGCCAAAAAGAAACATACAAGTATCACTCCCCAACCCAACTTGCCCCAACAAGTTTGGTTCCCAGAGTCCCAAATAGCGGAAGAAATTATATTACAGAAATGCTGATCAAAACATTAATAACTTCACAAATAAATAAGATCAAGAGTTTAGAAAGCTCATTTGTGAAGATCTCTCTGGTTATCGTCTTTCAGCACGTCAGTAGCTTCGCAACGCTTCTTACGGAATGTTGATCGGATGTCTGTAGAAGAAGTAGTCGCTGTCCCCGTGGAAGTAGTCGGTAGAAGTTCCTCACTCAAAATGATCTCATTTGCTGCACAGGAGGAACTAGCTGCTCAACTTGCTGTCACTGCGTCGGGGATGAAGTCACGGTCGCAACGCTTCTTGCGGAACTCAATTTGGATCTCTAGAACTCCACTTATTGATGAAAATGTGAAGAGATGTACATGGGTATATATAGGATCAGCTTAACGGGTCTGTGCACTGTGCGAGGGGATCCGCTAACGTCGGCTTCGCGGGTTTAAAGCCGCTGGGACCCGCATCCGCATTAAAATCGATGTCGGTAGCCGTTGGATGTTGAATGGACGATCGAGATTGCGCCACGTCTCGCGGATTTTCCGCGTTCAGCGCCCGCCTCCGCTGACGAGCCGCCCGCCAGCGCTGACTCGAAGTCGGCAGCGTTTGGACCGCTGGATGGTGATCCGACGGTGGTGATTATTCCACGTCGCCACGTGGCTGACTCAGCGGCGCCCGCCATCTGCGACTTCGTCGATTGGTTGGTGACCGTTCGATGCTGATCGAGCGGCGCTGAAGAAGCCACGTCGCCCGCTTCGAGCGGCCGTTGGATGCGAAATGGACGGCTCAGATCATGCCACGTCGGCCGATTTAATTCTGCGATGAGGCGTATAAATGAACAGTACCGTATGCCGTATTTGCTGAGTATTTTCACTGTATTCTTGCGTATTTTGGCATCAAATAAATCCCAAAAATTCTGAAATAATTCTCAAAAATCCCATAGCTTCATATTGACATGTGAGAAAATTTTCACCTCATTTCACCTCTTGTAGAAAAAGTTTCTTCTTTGTATACTCAGTATTTTCTCGTATTTCCCCGTATTTGAACTTCAAACAATCTCCATAAATCCTGAGAAAAATCCCATGCTATTTATAGCCTATGATTAACTCTAGAGTAGAGTTTCATAGCTATACTCCATTGTTTGATCAGCTTGTGTAATTCCAAATGAAGTTTCATCCTTGTATCTCTACGTACTTGAGTACGTACATGTGTAACCTGAGCAATCATGACTATAGGGACCTGTGACACACTCAACAAACATATTAGAACAGTTCAGTAGGGTTTGTTATCATCAAACATAGGGTAGGATGCTGTTTCCAACATGTCTTTCATAGAAGGCGGCCAAACCTTCACACCCACTAGGTGGTCCATTAAGTGCTTCTCTATAGCATCATCATAAAGAGTATGGAACCATTAAGAGCATATTGCTCAACCTCTCAACAGATATGAGTTCATTAAGTGCTTCTCTATAGCACCACCAAAACTGGTTATGAATTTATCTCAAAGTGAATCCATCAAGTGCTTCTCAATAGCACCACCAAAATTTGGCTATGGATTTAAAACACTACCACATGTCATAGGGATGGAAATGTAGTGTATGTTAAGAATCATATGGCTTCGTTAGACCACACTGGGTATCAACCATATTATCTTAACTCATGGGCTTTAGCCACATCCCCCTCGACGAATCAAGAACCACTTTCAGGAGTTGTTTAACCACACCGTGTCTGATGCGTATGTGTCTTTTCTTCCCGTTATAAACACTGTTTTAGCAACTCCAATGGCTGCTTGAGAATCACAATGAAGGGAAACTGCCGCAGATTTTTTCCCCCACAATGGCACGTCTGCTAACAAGTTCCGTAACCATTCAGCTTCTTGCCCTGTCAACTCAAGAGCAATGAATTCATATTCTATGGTGGATCGTGCTATACATGTCTGTTTGGAAGACTTCCATTAAAAAAAGCGACTCCACCCAAAGTAAAAACAAAACCACAAGTTGAACTTCTTCAGCACTTTTTTTAACATAATGAGATTGACTAGAGGAGATGCCACTGGAGTTTCTAAGAACTCTAACTCCTAAAAAACATCTGCTTCTCCTATGTCTTTCATCTCAAATTGAGATGACAAGAAATTCTTGGTATCTTTTACCACGTCCAAGGCATATAATTACACAATCTGATCCTATAAGTTTAGAATAAACACAGGAACCAGAGGTATTCACAATATAGTCATTCTTTACTAAAGTGCTATTAAACTTCTCAATTGAACCAGCAGGTCTCATATTTTTCTTAAAGATCCATTTACTACTAATGGGTCTACTACCTTTAGGTAAATCAAACAATTCCCAAGTTTGGTTAGAAATAATAGAATCAAGTTTACTTTTAATAGCATCTTTCCAAAAACTAGCATCAATAGATCTCATTTCCTCATCATAAGTTTTTGGGTCTTCTATCATAAAGGCAGACACACTCTCATCACATATGATGAGAATAATCTATGAACAAATTGTCATAGGTCTTAGATCCACTGTTAGACTTCTTAAAGTCAGGTAGACTTACTTTAGCCAAACACCCCCACACTCTAAGAAAATTCAGGTTGGGAGTATAACCTTTTCACATCTCATAAGGTGTCTAGTCTAGTTTCTTATGGGTACACGGTTAAGAATATGATAGGCCGAAAGAACAGCTTCCCCCCCCACATGTCATCAGATATCTCTGAACTCAAAAAATCTAGCAATCATCATTTCCTTCAAGGTACGGTCTTTTCGCTCATCTATACCATTTTGTTGCGGTAAGAAGTGGCACTAAACTAATCACATTCTTATCACAGTAGTCTTTTTAGGATGTTGGTACTATATTCTCCACCTCTGTTAGGCCTAACTCTCTTGATATTCTTATCAAGTTGGGTTTCTGCTTCGGCATAGTATTTAATAAACATTTCTTCTGCCTCATATTAAGTTTTAAGAATGAACACCCTAGTGAACATAGAGTAATCATCAACATAGAGTAATGTTTCACCCCCAAAAATTTCAACTGTTGGAAATAGTTTTCAACCAGCAATTGACGCGCCTCGGTTATAACATCATTAGCTGCGTCATTGCCCCAAGCACAAAGATTTTAAATGTACATGATCAGTGTTTAGTCATCCAAACATCAAGATGGCTTAGATTATGCTGACTTAGGATAGTTATTTTGTAGAAAGACACCAATTACAAGAAACAAAACTCAAGCTCAAAATTGCACACCAAAAATGCAACAAATTTTAACCACTTCAGCAATGATGATACTTAAATTACATATGACCAACCAATCCATACCAAAACACACACAAACAGTCAGTAAAGATGTGAAAAAAAACATGATTTGTTCATGGGCCCTCACACAATGGTATTCCAAAATCCATACTAGATGTCACTATTATATTTCTGTTGGGGATAAAAAAATATCCTTACCCAAGATCTAGTGAGCAATGGATTAAACATTGAATAACAAATAGTAACAAGCAACCGCAAGAAAGAAACCAAATTTAGTGTGGTTCAATCACAATCCAAGCCTACATCCACAAACTAAGAGAGATTCTTCAATTATAAACCCAAGAAAAGATTCATCTACGTTAGCAATAATCTCCCCCAAATTTAGCACAAACTTGAGGAATCAAGAAAACAAATTGAAAAAATACAAGTGTTACCGTAGTTGCTCCAAACTCTACAAAATCCACTTGCAAAACACCCGATAATCACAAGTAGGATTCAAAATCCACATATAAGTCCCAAATGACATGAAAATGTTGAATTATTAACCAAAATGAGTGCCTTGAGAAATCATAGCTGCCGTCCCCTCTTTCTCTCTTTTCTTTTTCTCCGCACCAAGAATCCATGCGTAGATGATAAAAATGAATGATGTAAAAATCTCTCAGTTTTTTTTTCTCAACGGATGTAACGTATCTTGCAACCATCAAGAAAAAAAACTTACCACTTCACAAAATGAACATAGATATACTGAATCAAAATACTAAATTTTTGAAATGGTTAATGTTTTATTCAAAACCAAATACATAACCATATTAACAAAGGAAACACTTCGACCCCTGACAGACATGAAATAAAGTGAATCAAGACACATCAGGTTTATGGTATCCCTTAATGATCTGTACGCCAAACCCATAAATCTTGCTATCAAGGGGTAAATTCCCTATCAGCACAATCAGTAATTTAAGGTAGTCACAAAACAATAAGAGCGAGTGCATGAAAAACCAACAAAGAACAAGTTGTGATATCAATCAAATTTAGAAGAATTTCAATCAACCTCTGATGATAGCATATCCTGAAATGGGTATACTAACAACTTATTCTCTTTTAGGTCAATTGTACATCAAGATATTACGCCAAACTACCGAACTTGCTATAGGATTTACCATCCAAAACAAAATGGTAAATTAGATAAAGAGAACATTTGCAAAATCATCTCGTATAATAATGCAAATGGCTTGAATAAAAATGAAGCACAAATTTAAACCAGAAATACCCAGCACAACAAAAAATGAATAAGGGAATGGATGAGAAATAAATAAGAAAAGATTTGTTCAAATAGAACAAAGTCGTTTAAACAATTAACTTGCTTAAATTCATATGATTTAAAGAAACATGTACATACCCACAAAAGCCATTATGTAACATTGCCTCGGCACGAATTTTCCTTCTCTTTTCCATCTCTTAATTGACATATTTTTATGCAATGAATAAACACAACGACAAATAGTAAAGAATAACTAATGAACGAAGTCGAGCTAAATATTTAGCCTATGAATAAGTTTATTATTGAGTAGATAAAGAACTGATCTTTCTGCTTATATGATAGCCACAGTATACTACAGAAGTAATTGCTTTCAAATTGCAAGAAAAAATAGGTAGAATACCGTGGCAATATAAGGATGAACAGAGAAACAGAATACTTATCGGATGTAAGTGAAATCGCTGTGGCGTGGTAAGACTACTGCCTTGAAAGCAATTACGGCGCGACCGAGGTGGTAATCGCTGATGCCGGTTGCTCCCCAAGGTTAACACAGCTGTAGTTTCTGAACGCGTCCACTCGCGGTCAGAAACAGTGGAGTTTGCACACATGAACCCAGGAACTCGTGAAAGGAATTCTGTAAGAAGATAGGAGGAGATAGGAGAGATTTTCCGTGTTATTGCAAGAGAAGAAGTCTCTGCAATTTATAGGAAAACAAAACAAACAAACAAAAAACCGTTGAAGAATTCAAACGTGCAAAGGATAAATGTCGTATTTAATGCTGTAGTAATTGCAGCAATAAAAGCAGCAATTAAATGCAATCAAAATGACAGCGAATTAAAGCAGCAATTAAAAGGCCATTAGAGACAAAAAAGAAAGTGGGACTGAAACAAGATTTTTGAGAGTCTATTATTTCCAACAGTAAATAAGTGGTTCGAGGTATGTTTTTGGGGAGATGGATTAAAAAGCCTCCTTTTTCTACCGGCCAGTAGAGCTGGCCTGCGTCGCACTGATAATGCAACGTCTTCTTCGTTCGCTCCGGCGTATCCAAGGCTTTAAATGCTATCTTCGTATACAAATGTTTAAACAATAAAATTAAATGAAAAAAGCATTAATTAAAAACAAATCGGGGTCTAAACTCGTTTTGTTAGGTCAACCGACATTGTTTATTGAAGGCCGTCGAGTATTGTTTGATACGACGGTGACATCATACTTGATCCCGCCGGTGACGTCATCACTCCCACGTCAGTCGTCACCACCGCGTAATCTACTTTGCCCGCCATGTATCACGAGGCGGGTGAAAAATAGAAGGCGACATTGGCCACATGCCGCCATCTGTCGGTTTCTTACAGAGTTCCCCAAGAAAATCGAAGCCGAGACTCATGTTTCCACGTATCAAGATGGTGAAGCCCACGAGATTTTTATTAGAGAGGGTCTATATACACTTCAATTTTTGAGGTTGTCAAAAATGGAAAAAGAAATTGGAAGAGAGAGGAGGTGTGACTCAGGAGTTGATTTTTCTTTCCATTTTACAAATAGTCACCACAATATACCTCAATTGGGACGCATAAATTCTCCCCCTTTTTACTTTATCCTCATCAGACAAGAAGGCATCACTCGCTTTGATCTTTGAAGACTTCTTTGTGTGGGTATGTGAACATTTCAAAAAACGTTAGCCTTTGTTATGGAAAAATTGTTCAAAATGTGTTACCTACTTGTTATATTTAAATCCATATCATACTTTTTCCTTGGAAAAAAATATGCGCGTATATACAAACGATTCAGTCTTTGAAGATTAAACAGATTTCTTGCTAAGCACTAGGGACGATCATATCCCATATTTTGGGTAAATTTTAAAATTCTTACAATGTTTGTTATTTTGGCGTGTGTTATGTATTTGTTAAATTTGAAGTTATGTACTATTTATGTTTTTAGAAAGAAGAGAGGCATTATCATACATATGGTTGGATCTGCAAAAATTATAAAAAATTTTAATTTAATCCCATTTGCAGGAAGTTATCGTAAAATTATCAACAGATTAGAAAAAAGAAGGGTCAAGACTATATACACCCCTATCTATATGAGTGTATATAATGATTATGGTTTAAAAAAGGAAAAAACCCAATGATTAAAGAGTGTGCTAATAGCAGGGTCCATTTGCTTCTATGTGATGAGGATAGAGATCTGCCCTCCCCCCATGAAGCCATGTTGCACGTTCCTGCTTCACCCAGCAACTTTCTGCCTTTTGTTCTTCCATCCATTGCTACACAGGCTTTGACTTTTGAGAGATTATTTATGAACTATCTAAACAAGGCTGTAGCCTCCCAATGTGCACTGAAGCTCATCCATCAACGCTTCCTGAACATGGTCCAAATCCCATCCAAATATGTTAAGGCCTCGTTCACTATGATTACTTTGCGGCATTAAATTAAGGACTGATGATAATCAAATTTCTTTGTAAATGAAATTTTCATTTCGAGGCAAAATTATAGCAAGAAATGACGATCAGGAGGTGCAAATCAATGTCCGTTTTAATGCCCGCACTGTGATACACGAGGGAGACAAATCGATGACGCGGGTACAGGCCTACAGTGACGAGGAGGGGCTCACAGCAACGGCCCGGCCTATCATGATGTCACCGTCTTCTCGGACAATGCATGCAAGAAACAGCGAGCTTGGATCACACACACAGGATTTTCTTTTCCGCGTTACTTTTTATCCTGGCATTTAATGCTTGTACACTACGAAATTCTTTTCAATGATTTAATCTGTTCGAGGGTTTGAGCCCATCGTCGCCACACAAAAAAAGGACAATGTAAGTTAAGACGTAGGCACATATAAGACTATGTATCCACCACCATGTAATCATAATACTATAAATACAATGCTAGCTACGGACTCACGTAGCTACTACCTTTCCAACACGTTATCAGTACGTTCCAACCAACATACAGAAACTGCGGCAACACGTTATCAACACGTTATCAAAACGTTATCGGCACGTTCCAGCGGACACGGCCGCCGCTGCGTCCCCATGCGGCCTCCATGCTCATTCCGCGTACCCATGCGGCCTCCATGCTCATTCTGCTGTAACCCAAATCCTAGTTATGGTTAGGGATGGCCATGGAGGATGGGGGCCCAATATATTTTTGTATTGGGTTTCAGCCCAGTCAAGAGACAAAAATATCTATTATACAAATGAGGATTTTTTTGAATTTTGTCTCAGTCATAAGTCCAATCATACTTTTTTTGCTGACTAGGTTGCTGACTAGGACAATGAATTGGGGGGGGATGTTTTGGGTGGAACTTTGAAATTTTTTTTCCGGGGGGGGGGGGGTGGGGTGGGGTGGGGTGGGGTGGTGTTGGGGGGGGGCTACTGTGGGGGACTGTGGGGGACTGTGGGGGGGGGGGGGACTATTGTGGGATCTTTGAAGTTGAAAGCATTGATAGCTCACGTTGGTAGCTGATTGCGTTTTTAAAAAAACCCAAAAAACAAAAAACTTTGAGAACCACAACTCACATTTTCCACGTCACGTTGGGATACACGCACACACTCTCCAACTCACATTGGGAGCCACCTGCATTTTGGGGGGAAACTCAGAATTTGAGGGGAAAGCTCAATATTTTGCCTCAAAGCAATCGGAGCACCCTCAAACCCTCAACCTCTCTTCACAGCAGGAGCGCGCTCACACCTCTCGCACGCACTCTCTTCACAGCAGGAGCACGCCCCAGCAAACCCTCAATTGGCGATCCAGTGAATCTCGAGTTGAATCCCCTTTTAGTACGTGCCTCCTCTTTAGCTCTTTCGTCTTTTGAAATGGAATTTGTAGCTTAATTAATAAAACATGAACTGCCATTATGCGAAATAACATGCCATATTGTCATGCCCCACTTCCCATTATACTTGGGAGCGAGGGCACGAGCGGGTCTACATGTGCTTAATCAAAGAAGATGTACTTTTTTCTTCTTCTTCTTTAACTTAAGCATAATAAGCGTTAATTAGCAAAGCATGTCCCTGCACGCGAATTTCTCAGAAGCAGCATAAATAGTCATTACATTTTTGACACCAGCATTTTTAAAACAAAGTACACAAAGCAATTAAGTCCTAGCATGGTCGTACAGTCTGCTGAAAGCAAACACACCTGAAAACTAGTTAAATAATAAAACTAAATAGAAATAGCCCACTCTAGCCTTCCGCATGGAGGATCTCAGCGTCCTCGTAGCTCTGATCAGCCGGGTCCACCTCTAAGATAGGATCCTCAAAAGTAGGGTCCTCGATGTACTCTGTCTCTGAACCTAACATATATTTTATAAATACATTGAAATATATGTCAGCGATAAGCTCGGTAAGATAATTAAAGTAATAAAATGAAGACCAACTTAGAAAAGGATAAAAGAGCGTCGGTACTCATTTATGAATAATAAGTGCAGTAAAGTAAAGTATGAGCATGTATGAATTTGCAGTTTCAAAAGTAAAACAGTTGTATATTGAGTATTTGATTATTTGTGCTCGTGATAAGTCCATGTCTGAGTTGGTAGATGTTCTCGATACACCCTATCATCGGGATTTACCGTGACGCTTCTTGCCATTCCTAACCTGGAAGATGGCCAAGATGCTTGCCTCCATTAGTGTGGTATGGAGGTAGCCGTAAAATGTTCAAGCCACATTTACAGACTCTACAACATGAACCAACCCCACCCAAAGTGTCTGTCTAGTCACCGACTAGATTCCATCCCATCTGTATTCGATGCTTTCATCCCATCTGTATTCGATGGATTCACATATATGTTTCAAGTTATAACATACCCTCTTTCCAAATTAGTTCAACTTGATAGCATTCAGATAGTAAAGGTACGTAGTTCAATTTAATAGCAGGCATGTAGTGAATTATTCTAAACGATCAACATTAATATAACATGTCCATTTAAATTAGAAGACAACCAGTATAATGAAAGCACACGATTCGGCTTCTAAAGTCGACAAGCACATTAAAATAAGATTTTGGTACTAAGTTTGAACAGTTCAATTTGCAATTCATTTACCATAAAATACTTGCCTCGAGGTGAGTTTGGTGTCTAAGTGATCGTAGCGCAAAGCCCGTTTTATCTGCGTCATTTAGATTCGTGACATCAATCTAACAATCTTAATGAAATAATATTTAATTTAACTTTAAATAATACTGTTTATATGTATCCCGTTTTATACTAACACTTATACTAACAACTATTAATAACTAACATTAACTTTATTACTAACATTAACTTTATTACTTAACCTAACACTATAACAGAAATTAATTCATAACGTAAACTAACAATGATTTTCTTTCTGATATTATAATGTGCATGTCTAAATGAGATGCAACACTAGCTTGGCCGAAGGGACCCAAATAAATAAATAATAGCAGGGAAAGGTAGGTTCCATGGGGCCTGTTACTTCCACATGCAATGCAACCTAGCATATTTTAACCCCATACTAACTAATATTTATACTAACCTCATTATAACTGATTGATATAATAATTATATAACCTAACTTATTAAACTTACTTTAAAAAAATTAATAACTTAAATATTAACTTACCTCAACTCTCTCTGCCTCTCTGTCTATTCTTTTCCTTTGCCCCTCTCTCTATTCTTCTGTAGTTCCTTCTTCTTCTCTTTTTTTGTTGTTTGCAGAGGGGATCGGACGGCAAGAGGCGCAGACAGCAAGGGCTAAGCGGCGGCGTCGGTTCATGGGTCGGACCCGGCGGGTCGGCGGCTGCGGTCGCCTGCGGGGGGTGGCAGCGCTGGCGGCGCTGGCAGTGCGCGCAGGCGACGACGGGGTGCGGCGGATCGGCAGCAATGCGCGCAGTAGTGGCGCGACGGCCTGGGGTGCGGCGGCACGTAGTAGCGGCTCCGATAAGGGCAGTGAGGTGAGGGCTAAGAGGGATTGGGTTTGTATAGATCTGAAATTTGATTTCTGATTCGAATTTCAATTGATCCTCCACTCCTCTCAATTTGATTTCGGATTTGAATTTTGATTTGGGGATGAAGGGAGGAGGGGGATGGCTGATTTGGGGTTGGGTTGTTGTGGTGGCTGATGTTGTTGTTGTTGTGTTGATGTGGTTTCGTTTTCCCAATGTAGGATGAAGGGCTGGTTTTTGGTTGGGAGAGGGATGTCCTCCCAATGAAATGGTGGATATTGCCTGAGGGTGTGATGGTGAGCGGGGAGTTTTGGAGAAGGGATGTGTGTTGTTCTGCCATAGTGAAGGTGAAGGTGATCTGATGTTTTTATCCTTCGGAGGAGAAGAGTTACATTAAGGGGAAATGAAATGGGGGGGTGGGGGTGTCTAATGAATGAGGCAGTTCATATCCGATTATTTCGGATCTGAGCTTCCCAATCAGCTATTAATCACGGTGGGGTAAGGGGTAATAATAATAGGGTAAAAGTAATTAAGAAAAGTAATTAATAATTCAATTTAGCTAGTAGTAATTAGTTGGGGTTAATAAGTAATTACGCAAGTTATGGTGAAAAGATCCAGAAACAAAGACGCGCTCGCGTCGACGCGTAGAAGGAAAGAACACTCAGATGAAAACATCTGGACAATCGAAATAAAACTACTTGCACACAACAATCAAACACGACAAAAAATACAGGCCGTTCCATCCTACCCTCCTTAAAATAATTCCGTCCCCGGAATCCTTTACAGTGCAGGGAAAAGGTTGGGGTAACGTCTTCGCATCTCGTCCTCTCACTCCCAGGTAGATTCTCCTAGCGAGTCATGTCGCCACATAACCCTCACGAGTTCGACGACCATGCTCCTGAGCGCCTTCTGACGTCGATCAAGAATTTGTACTGGCTGCTGCTCATAGGTAAGATCTGGTCGCACCATGATCTCCGAATGATCAACCACATGTGTAGGATCACTGATATAATGACGCGGCTGGAAGACATGGAAAACATTACGTACTTCCTTTAATGATGGCGGTAGAGCTAGGCGATAAGCTACCTCTCCAACTCGCTCTAACACATCAAATGGTCCAACGAACCTTGGACTGAGCTTGACACGCCTCCCAAAACGTATCACTCCTTGGTTTGGGGATATCTTCAGGAAAACATGATCTCCTGTTTGAACTCCAAGTGACAACGCTTTGCATCAACCCAATGCTTATACCGGTCTTGTGCAGTGTGTAAATTGTCTCTGATGTTACGCATTACATCCACTATTTCAATAATCATCTCTGGTCCCAATAATTCTCGATCACCAATGTCATCCCAGCTCAGCGGGGATCGACGCTTCCTTCCATAGAGTGCTGTGAATGGGGACATGCCAATGCCGGCTTGGTAGCTATTGTTGTAGGAAAACTCTACCCGGTGTAGATGATCTTTCTACGAGCCTTTGAAATTCAGCATACAAGCTCGCAACATGTCCTCCAAAATCTGAATGGTACGCTCTGATTGGCCATCCGTCTGTGGGTGATACGCAGTGCTGAAACTAAGACTGGTACCCAAATTGGATTGCAGACTCTTCAAAAACTGATATGTGAATCTAGTGTCCTGGTCAGAGACGATGCTCACAGGAACTCCGTGCAATCGAACAATCTCCTGCATGATTATCGATTACATCACAACGTATACTAGAAAGAAGTTTTAAAGTTATAGGATAGGTAATTACCTCCATATACTTATTAGCAAGTAATTCATTAGATTGTCCCACTCGGAAGGGTATGAAATGTGCTGATTTGGTTAATCGGTCAACGATTACCCAAATCGCATCATTCTGCTTAGTACTTCGAGGTAGTCCAGTCACGAAATCCATGGTGATGTGCTGCCATTTCCACTCTGGAATCGGCAGGGATTGAAGTAATATAGCAATGCAATGATGTTCAGCCTTCACTTGCTGACACACAAGGCACTTTGCAACACTTCGAGCCACGCTTCTCTTCATTCCATGCCACCAAAAGTTCAGACGAAGATCCTTGTACATCTTGGTACCCCCGGATGAATAGAGTAAGGAGAGCTGTGCGCTTCATTCAATAGTTCATCTCTGATATCACCGAAAGGCACACAAACCCTACTACCATATCATAAAGAACCATCCTCATGAATCAGGAAATCCGTCCGAAGTCCAGCATCGACTTGCTCCCCGATCTTCCGTAACTTCGCATCTCCAGTCTGAGCAGCTTTCATTCGATCCACAATAGTAGACTGAACTTGCATATTCATCAATGATGCAGAAGTCCCGGGTAAAATAACTTCAACCTCCATCTCACGTATAGCCTGCTAAAGTCTCCAATGAGCCGAGAGAGTCATGATTGCTGGTAATCTACTCAATGCATCTGGTACGACATTCACTTTCCCCGGATGATATTGAAGATCGATGTTGTAATCCGCCATAAGCTCTAACCATCGGCGTTGCCTCATATTGAGCTCCTTCTGAGAGAAAATATACTTCAGGCTCTTGTGGTCGGTGTAGATCTTTACTTGCTCCCTCAAAAGAAAATGCATCCAAATCTTCAGAGCAAATATGACAATAGCCAACTCCAGATCATGAGTCGGATAATTCTTCTCGTGAATCTTCTACTGTCGAGAAGCATATGCGACCACGTGACCATGCTGATGCAGGACACATCCAAGGCCCTTGTCAGATACATCACAAAAAACATCAAATCCTCCAGTTCTGTCTGGTATAGCTACACTGGTGCAGTCGTCAGCTTGGCCTTCAATTCTCCAAATGCTTGCTCACAAGCCCTAGTCCAGATGTACTTGATATCCTTCCTCGTCAAGCAAGTCATAGGCTCGGCAATCTTCAAGAAGTTCTTGATGAATCGACAGTAATAACCCACCAATATTAGAAAACTCCTTATGTCGGAAGCTGATCAAGGAGTCGACCAGTTCCTGACTGAAATGACCTTCTCCGGTTCGACAGAGATACCGTCTCCTGATACCACATGCCCAATAAAGGCGACTCGGTCTAGCCAGAATTCACACTTGTTGTACTTGGCATATAACCGATGATGTCACAAGGTCTCCAATACAATCCATAGATGCTCGGCATGCTCTTCTTCATCCTTCGAGTAGACCAAGATGTCATTAATGAAGATCACCACGAACTTATCCAAAAACACATAGAAGATCAAGTCCATAAGGTTCATGAATACTGCTAGGGCATTAGTCACACTGAATGGCATGACTACAAATTCATAGTGCCCATACTTGGTCCGGAATGTCGTCTTCGGGATGTCTTCACTTCTGACCTTCACTTGATGATAACCACTTCGGAGATCCATCTTAGAGAACACTCGCGATCCACCAAGTTGATCGAAGATATCGTCAATGCGTGGCAGCAGGTACTTGTTCTTTATGGTTATCTTATTCAGTTCTCGATAATCCACACACATCCTTCTCGACCCATCCTTCTTCTTGACCAAAAGAACTGGCACACTACAAGGAGATACACTGGGATGTATCAATCCATTCTGCAACAGATCGTCGAGTTGTTTTCGTAGTTCTTTTGGTTCAGCAGGAGCCATGCGATAAGGAGCCTTTGAAATAGGTTGAGTGTTCGGCATAAGGTCGATAGAGAATTCCAGAGCTCGATCAGGCGATAATCCTGAAATATCTTCAGGAAATACGTCTGCAAAGTCTCGAACCACTCTAGGCTTCTTGGGCTCAACTTGCATCGATACAATGATTAGTTCGTTCGGCTTGGCCCGAAATTTGATAGGCCCAAGTGAACGGTCTTCGCTCACGAATTCAAACACAGGATGGTCAGGGATTTCTAACACTACTTTCTTTTTGTGACAATCGATAGTAGCGTAAAAATTTCCTAACCAATCCATGCCGAATATCGCATTGAAGTTTGGCATGTCGACTATCATAAAATCTGCGAACAACTCGTGTCCACAAATCACTATAGGGCTAGACTGACAGCCACTAGAAGGTTCCACTACTCCACTCCCAGTAGTGATGTTCAAGCAATATGGTAGAGAGTCAACATGAATAGAATGTTTCTCTACAAATCCTCGAGATATGAAGCAGTGAGTGGCTCCAGAATCAAAAAGAGATAGGGCTGGATGAGAGGCTATTAAGACAACACCTAGTGATCACTCCATATTTTACACCTTTTTTCTGCATATTTGCATACCGTTTTGATCGCCCATATCACGCTTTTCACGATTATTCGACAATATTGCGATACTTTTCACTATTTCTTGTTTTTGTCGTATTTCAGGAAATATGGAGCGATTTGGATCGATTGTGAGATCAAGAGGATTTGCACCCACTCCGGAGTGTCAACCATGGCCCTTTTGAGGGTTATTCTGCAATGGAAGAGGAGTGGAAGAAGAAAGAACGTCGTAGGAGCGACGGGGGAGCGAAAAGATGAAGATTGGGCATTTTCAGCATGCCACTCGGCCGAGTGAAGGAGTCACTCGGCCGAGCATTGAGACCCCGCTCGGCCGGCCAGATCGGACACGCAACAGAGATGTATCGGCGTGCACTCGGCTGAGCATCGCACGCCGACTCGGCCGAGTGAGGAGACTCCGTCCGTCCGAGTGGCACCCAGACGACGGCAAGCCAAAATGTCCAACTTACTGTAATCCGTCAGTCTGCCACAGAATTCCGACTCGGCCGAGTGACGAAAGCCGTCCGCCCGAGTACCAAATGCCCCTCGGCCGAGTGACATTTGCCACTCGACCGAGTGACTCCGAGGACACGAAGCGCCCAGATTTTCAGACATCCTCCAACTCTTTTGAAATCTGCTATCATTCCAGTGGGTAAATTATTTTTCTCATATTTTTTATGGATAGTAGACTTCATGACGATTCCAACGCCGCCAAGAACGCGCAAATCGGAGGTCGGATGAAATCTGGGGAATTTCTGCAAGTCGATGCTGCAGTGCTGGAATTTGCATGTCAGTGTCACTCGGCCGAGTGATATTTCCACTCGGCCGAGTGACCAGTTTTTGACAGTTTTTGACAGTTTTGACAGAGTGCTGTTTTCTGGAGTTTCTGCAGGAAAGTTCACTCGACCGAGTGAGATTTCCACTCGACCGAGTGAGCTGTCCACTCGACCGAGTGAGATTTCCACTCGACCGAATGAGATTTCCACTCGGCCGAGTCGTAACTGGCGCAGATTTCTGGGCACGCGCAGATTCAGTTTTGGGCCCGATTTTCAGGGGCTTTTTAGGCAGTTTTGCTAGGGTTTTTGGGAGAGTATTTAAGGGGTTTGTAGCCACCATTAGAGGGATCCCCATTATGTTTTCTTAGCCCCCAAGATGTTTTAGGAGGGATTTATTTTAGAGGTTAGGCCATGCCCTAGGCCCCCTCTTGGATCTAAAAGCTTGTATTTTGGATTGAAGATCTTCATTAAAGCTAAGTATTTTCTTTTTTATTTGAATCTTTGTTTTTCTATCTTTTTGTATGCAAGCAATGATTTCTATTGATTCTCATATCCTTATTGCTATGCTAGAGTAGATTTGTTGTTCTAGGGTTTGGGGATGAACCCTATGGATCTAATTTCATATTTATGATGAATGAATTTATAAATTGCTAGAATTGCTAGAAGGTTAGGTTGTGATTGATTTACTACGGATAGCTAGGGATTTCCATCGATTTGGGATTTGCAAGAGATTGGATTCTAATCGATGGGAAGGCCTAGATATTCGATTTAGGTTTACAATTGGGTTTCTCTAGATTTGGTTTGCAAGAGATTGGACCAAAGCTAGGATTTTTAATTGTAAATCTATACACATATTCGTTTGCAAGAGATTGGATGAATACGAACTATCACAACCTAGATCGTAACTCGAGTTTGCACGAGAGTGGGCTCGAGGGGCGATTGGACGATGATGTCGATCCTCATGCTAGTGGCTTAGGTTACGGTTTGCAAGAGATTGGGCCCTAACCTAGGTTTTCTATAGACCGGCAATAGCGCGAGAGCGTGAGCTTGGTTCCACATTAAGTTGCGACTAGTTCACCTCAACACAAGTCTAGTAATATTGAGATTCACTATTCACAATGACGAATGACGGTCCATAGTGGGGATTCCCTAGCCCTAGACACTTTTATTATATTGTATTTGAATCGACATTTGACCAATTTCTCTATCTCCGACACCGACATCCATCACCATTGCCACTACATCATATCATAGCCATCTCCACCAATAATACATTCGTAGTCCAACCAACCTAGGATAGATTGGAGCCAACACCACCTCCTCGTGTTCGATACCCGCTCGCCACTTGACCGTGCGCTTGCGGTAAAACTACAATCGTCGTCCCGGGACGTGTATCCGGGGCGCGATCAAGTTTTTGGCGCCGTTGCCGGGGAGGTGTTTCCGTTGGTGCCAATTTGTCACAATTAGGTTGATTAGACTACGAAAAAAAAAATAAATAAAAAGGAAATTTTCACCCCTGCCACCATTATTATCATTTCTATATTCTTTTGTGCCACTGATATCTTTTCTCCAGGTATTTATCTTTGTTGATCAGGTGCTATGGATTATACTACGTGGACCACAGATTTTGATCAGAATGCTCAGACGGGAGATTACTATTTTGATCAGAGTGCTCAGATGGGAGAATACTATTATGATCAGAGTGCTCAGATGGGAGAATACTATTTTGATCAGAGTGCTCAGATGGGCGAATACCTTTTTGAGGAGATGCACTGGCCCGAGCTTGATGAGAGACAAAGGATCTTTTTTGATGAGATGCATGCACACCAGGTTGAAGTGCAAGCCGGGCTTGAAAAGGGTAACCTTCTATTGGAACGGGTGAAGAGGCAACTTGAAATGAATATGCTCATGCTTAAGGTTGAAGGGATTTCCAAAGATATCAGTTCTGCTTCTTCATTTTATGGGCAAGAAGCATCGCCAGACTTACTACCAGAGCCAGAATGTGCCGTCGTCGATCCCACTTCCTACGATACATCTATTGCATATGAAGAGTGGATGGACGAAGAGGCAGTGAAGGAAGCAGAAACTGAGTCATATGCGCAGCCAGAGGAGGACGCATTTCGGAGATTATTGGAGGGTCTCTTGGAGTCAGTGAGGTTCACCGGTTCAGAGAGCATTACGGCAGGTGATGCATTTGAGCTACGATTTGCAGATTTTGTTATGAACCGTGTTTCAGCTGCAGGAACAATTGAGGAGGACATCCATGTCAGACTTGAGGGGGATAGACTATATTTTCGGATTTCTTGCGGGCATTCCCCTCCACATGATACATCCCCACAAGCTGACACACATGAGCAGCCAGCATCACCATCCCAGGGAGAGCCTACATTGATAGTCGATGAGAAGGCAAATGAGCACACTATCGAGCCAGAGCATGCTTTTGAGGAGGCCTTACACACAGATCCAGAGCTTATCACCGAGGAGGTCATGCATCGGGACGAGGACACAGCCATTCATGAGGATCCTGAGCACTATCCTCCTCCATTAGAGCTTCCGCAGCCACCTCATCCTCCCACTGACGCAGAGGACTACCCCACAGAGCTTATGGCTCCCCTTCAGGGAGATCTCTTTACTCCCTCGCCCTTTATCTTTGATTTCCCTCCAGTGTATGATGTTTTTTATGATTCATCGTGCCTTTTGCAGGATTCATGTACATACGATCAAGAGGTACGATGGGACGTATATGTGGAGGAGAGCGAGGAGTTAGCACCCATGGACACATAAGAATATGATCAAGGGGTGCACTGGGATGAGTCCGACGATGATGAGGAGCATCTCGATGGGGTCCACACCTATGATCTAGATTTACCTGAGAAGCATAGAGAAGACACCGTGGAGACAGCTATCACGGCACGTGAGGATATTGGATTATTTCCAGGGAAGTATCGTCCACCACTATTTATTTCATATATTTCTATTGACGATCCTCTTTGGAATACTTTTATTATGAGGGTGAAATTTTTGCAGCGAACTGATGCATCCTATTCTCTGCAGGGTACAGGTGGAGTCCTTGTGGGAATGCTGGAGGATGCATTGCTAGAGTTCGTTGGTGTCCGTGGACATGTGCGCCTGGCAGAGCCACGGAAGGAGCAGTTGGAGCAGTTGCCTGCACCGGAAAAGATACTGGATCCGCCTTTTGCTATAGGTGATATCAATCCAGTAGTGTAGAAATTTTTATGCTTTCAATAAACCCGAATCCTCTCGACAGCGAGAGGACCGTATAGATTTGCTTGAATAAATATCACCTCATATGACGGCAACAAAAATTTTTACACCCCAAACCCATTATATATTAATTGCCCACTTTATATTTTGATGTGTCACATCCTTTTTGCTCACCACCCACCGAGCATTTCTTTCAAGTGAAACCTTACTTTCTTATTTGTTTGACTTGATATCGCTTAACGAAGCCGTGATATTTTTGATCGAGTCACTTGAATAGGATTGTTTGGTATAAGCTTGGGGGAAGGCGCTCTCATGCATCATTGTATGTGCATGTAGTTGCATTAGGATTTCATGTCATTCATTTCATCATTTTTCATTCACCCCCTTATTATTATCGTTGTTCCTCATATTATTTCATTATGATCACATTGAGGACAATGTGAAGTTTAAGCTTGGGGGAGTGCATTTCCATGCATTAGTTGCATTTTTACTTTATTTTAGGGCTTTTAAAATTTTTCAAAATTTTGCATCATCTTTTTGAATTTTCCATCTTATTTTCCTTTTATGTGTGTTCATGCATCATGTTGTGTGCTTGTTTTTCATTTCTTTCCTCTCTTTTATTTTTTATTTCTTTATTTTCCTTTCTCTTCTTTTGCTAGATTTGTTCCTTATGACGATATCTCTTATTGCTTTAGTAACCATCACGATGCTTATTATTCCTTGCCATGCTATTTAGAGTATTTCAGAGTCTTGCTATTCACATGTGCTTGCAAATCTATTTCTCTTGATGATTCCTCTATATGAATGCATGATATTAATTGAAGCTGAATTATGGATTAGTGTTTAGTATGCTTTTGTTGGAAATGCACCAAGATTCACGCATCATTAGTATATCTGAAGCATCAGTTTTATTGTCTTATTCACCTCCTGTTGCATGCTTGATATGAAAGTACTCTTTACCGCTTGACTTCGCTTTTTATTGAGATGATTGAGAATATCCATGCTTACATATGAGTTTTAGTTGAAGTATTATTTTATTGAACCGTTCGTGCACATCTTAGAGTGAACCGAGTGTTACATTATTTCCTTCTCCACATATATCTTTTTATTCTCTACATGTCACTTGAGTTCACCTCCTAAAGCTACTTATATCGCATCTATTTCCCAAAAATCCCCACAAAAGAAAAGTTAGCTCCAAAAAGTCCAAAAAGGAGCCAAAAACCAAAAATACAAATCAAATAGCTCCTACAAAAATCCAAAAAGAAAAGTGAGAAACAAAAAAAGATCAAAAAGAAAAAAAAGAAGAAGAAAAAAATTGTTTCTCTATCTCATTATTGGAGCCACGAAATACTTGGGAAAACCAAGGCAAAAATCCCATTTTCCACTATCATATTCCTTTAGATGCGATGCCTCAAGTTAAGCTTGGGGGGGTTGAAT
Organism: Scilla litardierei; assembly: GCA_030789695.1. Classification (NCBI taxonomy): domain Eukaryota; kingdom Viridiplantae; phylum Streptophyta; class Magnoliopsida; order Asparagales; family Asparagaceae; genus Scilla; species Scilla litardierei. Next base: position 159,178,501 of record CM061137.1, on the reverse strand, counting down.
TCATTTGACCATATGAGTAAGTACGACATTAGAGTGGAGAGGTGCACGAATGGGGAAGTTTGATAATGCTGAAACTTAGCAAAATACCTAAGTTATGGAGATTTCTTATGAATTGAAATAAATATGTGAATGCCATGACTCTTATTCTATTCTCTATTGCATGCTTGGTGTGTATCTTATATGCTTCATTTATAACTTTTGATTGAAAAGTGCATTGCCAACATTTGTATATTAAGTTCTATGAAATGTGTGATGTGGATATGAATTGATTGTATGAATTTAGAGAGTCCCTCTTATTGCTCTTAAAAGCTTGCAAGTACCATGTCTAAGTAAGATTTGAAATCCTTATAGCATGTGATTCGTATTTTCCAAGTTATTGTGATGTGTAGCTTATGGCTTGAGATCTGAGAGAATAATCTAGCAACCACTTCCACCTCGTGTTCTTTCTTTTTCTTTCGTTTCATTTTCTTTATTTTCATCTCCCGAGTTCGTCTCTCTACTTATCTTCCTCGGGGACGAGTAAGAGGTAAGCTAGGGGGATTTTGATCACTCCATATTTTACACCTTTTTTCTGCATATTTGCATACCGTTTTGATCGCCCATATCACGCTTTTCACGATTATTCGACAATATTGCGATACTTTTCAATATTTCTTGTTTTTGTCGTATTTCAGGAAATATGGAGCGATTTGGATCGATTGTGAGATCAAGAGGATTTGCACCCACTCCGGAGTGTCAACCATGGCCCTTTTGAGGGTTATTCTGCAATGGAAGAGGAGTGGAAGAAGAAAGAACGTCGTAGGAGCGACGGGGGAGCGAAAAGATGAAGATTGGGCATTTTCAGCATGCCACTCGGCCGAGTGAAGGAGTCACTCGGCCGAGCATTGAGACCCCGCTCGGCCGGCCAGATCGGACACGCAACAGAGATGTATCGGCGTGCACTCGGCCGAGCATCGCACGCCGACTCGGCCGAGTGAGGAGACTCCGTCCGTCCGAGTGGCACCCAGACGACGGCAAGCCAAAATGTCCAACTTACTGTAATCCGTCAGTCTGCCCCAGAATCCCGACTCGGCCGAGTGACGAAAGCCGTCCGCCCGAGTACCAAATGCCCCTCGGCCGAGTGACATTTGCCACTCGACCGAGTGACTCCGAGGACACGAAGCGCCCAGATTTTCAGACATCCTCCAACTCTTTTGAAATCTGCTATCATTCCAGTGGGTAAATTATTTTTCTCATATTTTTTATGGATAGTAGACTTCATGACGATTCCAACGCCGCCAAGAACGCGCAAATCGGAGGTCGGATGAAATCTGGGGAATTTCTGCAAGTCGATGCTGCAGTGCTGGAATTTGCATGTCAGTGTCACTCGGCCGAGTGATATTTCCACTTGGCCGAGTGACCAGTTTTTGACAGTTTTTGACAGTTTTGACAGAGTGCTGTTTTCTGGAGTTTCTGCAGGAAAGTTCACTCGACCGAGTGAGATTTCCACTCGACCGAGTGAGCTGTCCACTCGACCGAATGAGATTTCCACTCGGCCGAGTCGTAACTGGCGCAGATTTCTGGGCACGCGCAGATTCAGTTTTGGGCCCGATTTTCAGGGGCTTTTTAGGCAGTTTTGCTAGGGTTTTTGGGAGAGTATTTAAGGGGTTTGTAGCCACCATTAGAGGGATCCCCATTATGTTTTCTTAGCCCCCAAGATGTTTTAGGAGGGATTTATTTTAGAGGTTAGGCCATGCCCTAGGCCCCCTCTTGGATCTAAAAGCTTGTATTTTGGATTGAAGATCTTCATTAAAGCTAAGTATTTTCTTTTTTATTTGAATCTTTGTTTTTCTATCTTTTTGTATGCAAGCAATGATTTCTATTGATTCTCATATCCTTATTGCTATGCTAGAGTAGATTTGTTGTTCTAGGGTTTGGGGATGAACCCTATGGATCTAATTTCATATTTGTGATGAATGAATTTCTAAATTGCTAGAATTGCTAGGAGGTTAGGTTGTGATTGATTTACTACGGATAGCTAGGGATTTCCATCGATTTGGGATTTGCAAGAGATTGGATTCTAATCGATGGGAAGGCCTAGATATTCGATTTAGGTTTACAATTGGGTTTCTCTAGATTTGGTTTGCAAGAGATTGGACCAAAGCTAGGATTTTTAATTGTAAATCTATACACATATTCGTTTGCAAGAGATTGGACGAATACGAACTATCACAACCTAGATCGTAACTCGAGTTTGCACGAGAGTGGGCTCGAGGGGCGATTGGACGATGATGTCGATCCTCATGCTAGTAGCTTAGGTTAGGGTTTGCAAGAGATTGGGCCCTAACCTAGGTTTGCTATAGACCGGCAATAGCGCGAGAGCGTGAGCTTGGTTCCACATTAAGTTGCGACTAGTTCACCTCAACACAAGTCTAGTAATATTGAGATTCACTATTCACAATGACGAATGACGGTCCATAGTGGGGATTCCCTAGCCCTAGACACTTTTATTATATTGTATTTGAATCGACATTTGACCAATTTCTCTATCTCCGACACCGACATCCATCACCATTGCCACTACATCATACCATAGCCATCTCCACCAATAATACATTCGTAGTCCAACCAACCTAGGATAGATTGGAGCCAACACCACCTCCTCGTGTTCGATACCCGCTCGCCACTTGACCGTGCGCTTGCGGTAAAACTACAATCGTCGTCCCGGGACGTGTATCCGGGGCGCGATCACCTAGTACATAGGAAATATGTCTTAGCTTACAGATAGACAAGTAACACATGCATATACCATAAGCATTATAAAATAAGGGTTTAAGTATTCCTGATATCACTTGCTCATCCGTCTCAGCCTCCACAGCTGTCATGGTGAAAACCTGACGCCTCGGCTGGTTCTGCCTTACCAATGCAAAAGCCTTCTGTTGTGGAGCCAGAGGTGGTCTATGCTGAGCAAGTTCAGGAGCTCCACGTTGAATAGTCCCAGAAGGTCCAGCAGTCATCGGCTTGTTGGTGCAGCAGGGGCAGTGTCACGGCCCGCTTCCCTAAAATGGAGGCGAGACGTGAAAAGGTCCGCACGAGAGTGGAGCTGTGAAGCCCCAAACCCGATAAGCGTCCACAATACATAAACAGGTCCCTGTAACCACGACAGAATAACAATAATAACGCAAGGAGAGACTGAAATAAAATTCCACATCTCACAAATTGTCCAGCATCAACAAAAGTCCAACATCCAGAAAAGCCACCAGGCTAAAAGAAAAGAGTCTAAAGGCCCAGAACAAGGCCAACAAAAGAAACGACAACAACAAAGCAAAGTATAGGTGCCACGCACCGATAACAAAACAACTGTCTAACAAAAGTAAAACACACGAAGACACTAGGACTGGTCCCCAGTGTCCACGCACTCCCCGTCAAACACGGGCTCGGGCTCGGCGTCAGCAAACACCTCGTCCTCAACGAGGTACTCGGGCTCAGGATCTAACATGTGTCACCCAAAAGAGTAAAGGGGCACATGTCAGCAAGTCTAAAAAGACTTGGGCAAGGAAACTGAAAGTAAGGCAACTAGCAACCTAGCAGTTTAGTATGATGCATGGCATGGCAGTTATAACATGAGTGCACAATTTAAAACGTGGCAAGACGGTTGTACAAGAGAACAATCATCGGGACAAGACAAGACAAGACAAGACAAGAGTAGCCACGCTACTATTAATCTCGATCAATTCACATTGTTGGTGTTTACGCCCTTCGCTGAATGGTAAACATTCAGACCGATCGGCACTAAACACGATTCACATTTCACGGTTGTTTTGTAGATGTTTGCGCCCTTCGCTGAATGGCTAGCATGTCAGTCCGATCGGCCCCAAACACTACCCCACCCCAAAGAGTTTACGCCTTACAACTACAGTTGTTGATCAAACAGACTCCCAGTTGAATGGCCGCTTAACCCTCACCCCCTATACCCACACGTAATGGAGCCAGGGTCCCCGCACAATGAACTCAGCTAGTGAGCCTGGGGTTGCCCCGCACATTGAGCTCGCATTCTTAAACATTTGGCGTAGGGGTGCACCTAGCCGAAAACACGCAATTCGGGCATTGGCTATCAACCAACACATGGCCCGCTTCTGGAACACGAGCCAGGAACACAAGCATTTGTAGCAAGCTACACAATCACATAAACACTTAAAGAATGCAATGACATGACATTTAATTTGCGTACCGTTAATGGAAAGTAAACATGACATGGTTATCGTGCAACATGCTAAATGTCGGAACTAGCTTCGTTGTCAAGCTAGTTTCCCAATTTGCGCCTAGGCGAGTATCATTTCGTCGCCTAGCCTCTTTTACGCCTACAACATGCAAATGGCCTAAAACATGGCCTAAACCCTAAGTGGCAAGTTTCACTTGCCTAGCACCGGGGATTGACGATCACTTCGTCACACGGGAGCTACCTACGGAGAAATCGCTGTTTTGGGGGAGACAAACATCAAACACATGAAATTAATTAGGGTTTCACAAAAATTATAAATAAGTTATGAAAACAACGGTAGAACGATTTCTTACCGAGAGGAGGCGGAAGAAACACTCCGGGGAACCCTAGGTTCAGATCTGGAAGCGAATGGAGAAGTTTGGGGAAACTAGGGTTTTTGGGGGATTTGGGGATTTTGATGGGTTTTGATGGAGATTTGGGGAAGATGAGGGGTGGAATGAGTGAATGGATGGATTGGATGATGGATTTAGGGCTTGGAATGGAGAAATGGAGCTTGGAGGAAGATGGGGGCTGAAGAGGGAAGTTTTTAGGGTTTTGGGTCGTGTTGGAGAAGAAGAAGTCGAATGGGTTGGGTATTTATAGGTTGAGCTGGCGGCTGCCCAGAAATTAGGGTTTTAACACTGGTTAGTCGGTCAAAGAACAACCACTGACCGACTAGTTTGACAACTAGTCGGTCGGTCGACCAACGCAGACCGACTAAGTGCAAACAGTAACTCCTGAACGAAAATAGGATTCTAGAGTTAGTCGGTCCATGAACAAGTACTGACCGACTAGTTTAGAATCTAGTCGGTCGATGAACGTTCTTAGACCGACTAAGAGTAAACAGTAACTGATACAAAAATAAGATGATGAGTTAGTCGGTTCAAGAAGCATTGCTGACCGACTAGTTTGCAACCTAGTCGGTCAACCAACGTTCTTAGACCGACTAACGATAAACAGTAGCTTCCTCAGAAAATTAGAAAGCTCACTAGTCGGTCCAAGAAGGATTGCCGACCGACTGGATCGTCATCTAGTCGGTCGGTGGCCCTTCTTACTCCGGCTAATGAGCACAGAAAAGTTCCGATACGGAGCGCGAGGCCCCGTGATCGAATCCTAAGACTCCTAGGCTTGATCTAATAGTTAGATATGACCGTTATGAAGCCCGTCACAAACGACGTACTTCGAAATCGACAATCCTAAGAAAGAAGCGAGAAAATACGACGAATCGATCGAAAATGAAAACTACGGAGACGAAAACCACACATGAGGAGAAAATCCACCAAAACATATATTATATTATATTATAATCAGATACAAGAAAAGCAGTCGTTACATCCTCCCCAACTTAAGAAAAATTCCGTCCTCGGAATTTCCAAAAACTCACGAGTCCGGAAACAAAAGTGGGAAACGCTCTCGCATCTCATCCTCATTCTCCCAAGTAGACTCTCCAGGTGAACCGTGTCGCCACATCACCCTCACAAGATTGACAATCTTGTTCCGAAGCGATTTCTGACGCCTGTCCAGAATCTGCACTGGATGCTGGTCATACGTCATATCGGGGCGAACGGTAATCTCCGAAAAATCCACCGCATGAGACGGATCGCTAATGTATCGACGAAGCTGCGACACATGTAAAACATTGTGAACTCCTTCCAAAGATGGCGGCAAGGCCAAGCGATATGCTACCTCGCCAACCCTCTCCAAAACGTCAAATGGTCCAATGTATCGCGGGCTCAACTTTCCACGCTTCCCAAAACGAATCACACCACGATTCGGGGAAATCTTCAAGAACACATGGTCGCCCGGCTGAAATTCCAAAGGACGACGTTTAGCATCCGCCCAATGCTTAAAACGGTCCTGAGCAATTCTCAACCTCTCCCGAATATTCCTGACGATCTCCACGGCCTCCACGATCGTCTCAGGTCCCAACAACTCCCAATCACCAACGTCATCCCAACTCAATGGCGATCGACATTTCCTCCCATAAAGAGCGGCGAATGGCGCCATGCCAATACTCGCCTGGAAGCTGTTGTTGTAAGAGAACTCCACCAAATGTAGATGGTCCTCCCACGAACCCTTGAAATCCAACATGCACGCCCTCAGCATGTCTTCCAAAATCTGAACTGTCCTCTCGGACTGGCCATCCGTCTGCGGATGGTACGCCGTGCTGAAACTCAGACGCGTACCCAAGCTCTTCTGCAAACTCTGCCAGAACTGAGATGTGAACCTCGTGTCTCTGTCAGACACGATACTCACGGGGACTCCATGAAGTCGCACAACTTCCTGCACGATTCACGTTACATCACTATCCAAACTAGGAAAAGGAAATAAAAACGGAGAGTAAAAGAATTTACCTCCATATATCTCCTCGCTAGCGCCTCAGTGGACTGTCCTACTCGGAACGGAATAAAGTGCGCAGATTTGGTCAATCGATCTACGATCACCCAAATCGCGTCATTCTGCTTCGGACTCCGAGGTAGTCCAGTCACGAAATCCATAGTGATGTGCTGCCACTTCCACTCCGGAATCGGAAGCGGTTGTAGCAACCCGGCCGAACGCTGATGCTCCGCCTTCACTTGCTGGCAAACCAAGCACTTGGCTACACTCCGAGCCACGCTCCTCTTCATACCATGCCACCAATAATTCAGACGAAGATCCTGGTACATCTTGGTGCCACCAGGATGCACAGAATACGGCGAACTGTGTGCCTCCACCATCAACTCCTCTCTGACATCCCCAGCAGGCACACACAACCTGGCTCCAAACCTCAGCGAGCCATCCTCATGAATCAAGAAGTCAGTCCGCAGACCGGCTTCCACCATCTTCCGAATCCTCACCAGCTTCGGATCCTCAGCCTGGCCAGCCTTAATCCGATCCACGATCGTCGACTGCACCTGCATGTACATCAACGACGAAGCCTCTCCAGGAAGAACAATCTCCACGCCAGACTCGCAAAAATCCTGCTGCAATCTCCACTGCGAGGTCAAAATCATCACCGCTGGAAGCCTACTCAAAGCATCCGGAACCACATTCACCTTGCCAGGGTGAAACTGCAAATCAATATCATAATCCTCCATAAGCTCCAACCATCGACGTTGTCGCATGTTGAGCTCCTTCTGAGTGAAAATATACTTCAAGCTTTTGTGATCGGTGAAAATCTTCACTTTCTCACTCAGCAGGAAGTGCCTCCAAATCTTAAGATCAAACACCACGGCAGCCAACTCCAAATCATGTGTCGGGTAATTCTTCTCATGAACCTTAAGCTGACGAGACGCATACGCCACAACGTGCCCGTGCTGATGCAACACGCAACCGAGACCCTTGCCAGAAGCATCGCAAAAGATCTCAAATCCACCGCTGCGATCAGGCACAACAAAAATAGGGGCACTCGTCAACCTCTCCTTCAGAATACCAAAAGCACCCTCACAATCAACCGACCAAACAAAAGCAACATCCTTCCGCGTCAACCTGGTCATCGGCTCAGCAATACGAGAAAAGTCCTTAATGAATCGCCGATAGTAACCAGCAAGTCCAAGAAAACTCCGAATCTCAGACGCTGACGACGGAACAGGCCACTCCCTGATGGCCCGAATCTTCTCGGGATCCACTGAAATACCATCTCCAGTCACCACATGCCCGAGAAAAGCAACCCTATCCAGCCAAAACTCGCACTTCGAAAACTTAGCATACAAACGATGCTTCCGCAAAATCTCCAACACCGTCCTCAAGTGCGAGGCATGCTCTTCCTCCGACTTCGAATAGATCAGGATGTCGTCAATAAAGATAACGACAAACTTATCCAAAAAGTCGTAGAAAATTAGGTTCATCAGATTCATGAAAACTGCGGGCGCGTTAGTTACGCCAAATGGCATAACCACGAACTCATAGTGTCCATACTTCGTCCTGAACGCTGTCTTCGGAACATCTCCCTTCCTCACCTTCAACTGATGGTAACCACTCCTCAAATCCAATTTAGAAAACACCCTCGAACCTCCAAGCTGATCAAAAATATCATCGATGCGAGGCAACGTGTATTTATTCTTAATGGTCACCGCATTCAACTCCCGATAGTCCACGCACATGCGACGCGAACCATCCTTCTTCTTTACCAGCAACACCGGTGCTCCCCACGGAGACACACTAGGATTAATATAACCCTTCTGCAAAAGCTCTTCCAACTGCTTCCGCAACTCTTCCAACTCTGCAGGTGCCATACGATACGGCGCCTTCGAAATCGGCTGCGCACCTGGAACGAGGTCGATAGAAAATTCCAGAGCCCGATCAGGCGGCAAACCAGACATCTCCTCGGGGAAGACGTCACCAAAATCTCGCACCACAGCTGGCCACTCCAGCTCCATCTGCATAGCCACAGCCTCCACCGGCCTGGCCCGAAATCTGACAGGACCAAGCGAACTGCTACCACGACTGAACTCAAATACTGGATGTCCGGGAATCTCGAACACCACCTTCTTCCTCCGACAGTCGATCGTAGCATAGAAGCTCGCAAGCCAATCCATCCCAAGAACTGCATCATAGTTGATGATGTCGTGGACAATGAAATCAGCGAAAAGCTCATGTCCACAGACCACCAACGAGCAAGAATTGCAACCACGATGCACCGAGACCACACCATTCCCTGTAACGATATTCCAACTCTTGGGGAGAGGGGACGTCGACAAGGAATGTCTCTCCACGAAGCTCCGAGAAATAATGCACATCGATGCACCAGAGTCAAAAAGGACTCGTGCAGGAAATGTGCACACCAAAATCACACCTAATCAATCAATTAACAATCAAACCCTATTCTAGCAAACAACCATGTTCAAGCAACCAACACAATTAAACAATCAAAACCAGCTAGGAAAGTAACAGCTAGAGTGAGGATTACCTGCGATAACCTCATCCACAGCCGCGCTCTCCGCAGCGGTCATCAGAAAAGCCTGCCTCCTCGGCGGAACAGCCTGCCGAAAAGCCTGCCTCTGCGGAACAAGAGCTGCTCCACGTCCAGCAGGAACAGGCGCTCGCTGCTGCAACGGCTGAGCTGCAACAGGAGCCCTCCGCAGCGGACCCGCATGCCGACAATCCTTCGCGACATGAGAAGCATCTCCGCAAACCAAACACTGGCCCAAAAACTTCCGACACTGATCCTTGATATGGCCAGGCTTGCCGCAGAAATGGCAAAGCTTCAGAATAGGCCCTCCTGGCCTCTTAAACTGAGCAGACTGATTAGGCCTGAATCCAGGTCTAACCACAGCTCTCGCCTGTTCCACAGGCCTCTTCCCAGCACCAACGACAGACCCCTTCCTCTGGTTCACGAGCAGCTCCTGCCTCTTAGCTGCTACCAGAACCTTCTGATAAGACTCCCGGTCAGAAGAGGTCACAAAACTCTGGAGCTCCGAAGCAAGCCCCTGCAGGAACCTCTGAGCTCGCTCCTCAGCGTCCTGCACCATCTTCGGTGCAAACCGACTCAGCCTCATGAACTCTTGGTGATACATGTCCACCAACGAGTTCCCCTACTTCAAATCGATAAAACGCTGCATCATCTCCTCCTTGGCAGCCTTCGGGAAGAACTCACCCTCAAATCTGGCTTTGAAGGTAGCCCAAGCTATCGGCTCCACCAACAACTTCTCTTCCGGATCCCACCAATTCCTGGCGTTATCCTTCAGCTGCCTCTTCGCCAAATCAACCCATCCAGCTGGGGTGATCTTGGCCATCTTCAGATTGTCCTCGACGTTCCGAATCCATTCATCGGCAGCCAGAGGACCCTCAGAACCATCAAAATATGCGGGACCCAGCTCCCGAAATTGCTTCGCTCCTGGCTCAGAGCGAGGGGCATCCGGAAGAGCCCGGGCAGCTCGACCAAGTGGAGCATTCTGGACTTGCAAAAGCACGCCCTGCTGCACTTGCATCATCTGGATCATCATCCGCATCATCTCACCGCTGGTGGGTTCCCGCTCAGGCTCCTCATCATGAGGGAGCGCACCACTACCACCACCGCGGGTGAAACGCCTTCCTGCCATCTAATGACACGGAGAACAAATCAGATTAGACTCATAGCTTATGACTCGGACGTCGAACTTAATTTATTGGACATTCTAATATTATTATCGCTATTCCAAAAATCGCAGTTACAGAGGTGACCTGCATGGGCCACCACTAAAACCTGTCACGGCCCGCTTCCCTAAAATGGAGGCGAGACGTGAAAAGGTCCGCACGAGAGTGGAGCTGTGAAGCCCCAAACCCGATAAGCGTCCACAATACATAAACAGGTCCCTGTAACCACGACAGAATAACAATAATAACGCAAGGAGAGACTGAAATAAAATTCCACATCTCACAAATTGTCCAGCATCAACAAAAGTCCAACATCCAGAAAAGCCACCAGGCTAAAAGAAAAGAGTCTAAAGGCCCAGAACAAGGCCAACAAAAGAAACGACAACAACAAAGCAAAGTATAGGTGCCACGCACCGATAACAAAACAACTGTCTAACAAAAGTAAAACACACGAAGACACTAGGACTGGTCCCCAGTGTCCACGCACTCCCCGTCAAACACGGGCTCGGGCTCGGCGTCAGCAAACACCTCGTCCTCAACGAGGTACTCGGGCTCAGGATCTAACATGTGTCACCCAAAAGAGTAAAGGGGCACATGTCAGCAAGTCTAAAAAGACTTGGGCAAGGAAACTGAAAGTAAGGCAACTAGCAACCTAGCAGTTTAGTATGATGCATGGCATGGCAGTTATAACATGAGTGCACAATTTAAAACGTGGCAAGACGGTTGTACAAGAGAACAATCATCGGGACAAGACAAGACAAGACAAGACAAGAGTAGCCACGCTACTATTAATCTCGATCAATTCACATTGTTGGTGTTTACGCCCTTCGCTGAATGGTAAACATTCAGACCGATCGGCACTAAACACGATTCACATTTCACGGTTGTTTTGTAGATGTTTGCGCCCTTCGCTGAATGGCTAGCATGTCAGTCCGATCGGCCCCAAACACTACCCCACCCCAAAGAGTTTACGCCTTACAACTACAGTTGTTGATCAAACAGACTCCCAGTTGAATGGCCGCTTAACCCTCACCCCCTATACCCACACGTAATGGAGCCAGGGTCCCCGCACAATGAACTCAGCTAGTGAGCCTGGGGTTGCCCCGCACATTGAGCTCGCATTCTTAAACATTTGGCGTAGGGGTGCACCTAGCCGGAAACACGCAATTCGGGCATTGGCTATCAACCAACACATGGCCCGCTTCTGGAACACGAGCCAGGAACACAAGCATTTGTAGCAAGCTACACAATCACATAAACACTTAAAGAATGCAATGACATGACATTTAATTTACGTACCGTTAATGGAAAGTAAACATGACATGGTTATCGTGCAACATGCTAAATGTCGGAACTAGCTTCGTTGTCAAGCTAGTTCCCCAATTTACGCCTAGGCGAGTATCATTTCGTCGCCTAGCCTCTTTTACGCCTACAACATGCAAATGGCCTAAAACATGGCCTAAACCCTAAGTGGCAAGTTTCACTTGCCTAGCACCGGGGATTGACGATCACTTCGTCACACGGGAGCTACCTACGGAGAAATCGCTGTTTTGGGGGAGACAAACATCAAACACATGAAATTAATTAGGGTTTCACAAAAATTATAAATAAGTTATGAAAACAACGGTAGAACGATTTCTTACCGAGAGGAGGCGGAAGAAACACTCCGGGGAACCCTAGGTTCAGATCTGGAAGCGAATGGAGAAGTTTGGGGAAACTAGGGTTTTTGGGGGATTTGGGGATTTTGATGGGTTTTGATGGAGATTTGGGGAAGATGAGGGGTGGAATGAGTGAATGGATGGATTGGATGATGGATTTAGGGCTTGGAATGGAGAAATGGAGCTTGGAGGAAGATGGGGGCTGAAGAGGGAAGTTTTTAGGGTTTTGGGTCGTGTTGGAGAAGAAGAAGTCGAATGGGTTGGGTATTTATAGGTTGAGCTGGCGGCTGCCCAGAAATTAGGGTTTTAACACTGGTTAGTCGGTCAAAGAACAACCACTGACCGACTAGTTTGACAACTAGTCGGTCGGTCGACCAACGCAGACCGACTAAGTGCAAACAGTAACTCCTGAACGAAAATAGGATTCTAGAGTTAGTCGGTCCATGAACAAGTACTGACCGACTAGTTTAGAATCTAGTCGGTCGATGAACGTTCTTAGACCGACTAAGAGTAAACAGTAACTGATACAAAAATAAGATGATGAGTTAGTCGGTTCAAGAAGCATTGCTGACCGACTAGTTTGCAACCTAGTCGGTCAACCAACGTTCTTAGACCGACTAACGATAAACAGTAGCTTCCTCAGAAAATTAGAAAGCTCACTAGTCGGTCCAAGAAGGATTGCCGACCGACTGGATCGTCATCTAGTCGGTCGGTGGCCCTTCTTACTCCGGCTAATGAGCACAGAAAAGTTCCGATACGGAGCGCGAGGCCCCGTGATCGAATCCTAAGACTCCTAGGCTTGATCTAATAGTTAGATATGACCGTTATGAAGCCCGTCACAAACGACGTACTTCGAAATCGACAATCCTAAGAAAGAAGCGAGAAAATACGACGAATCGATCGAAAATGAAAACTACGGAGACAAAAACCACACATGAGGAGAAAATCCACCAAAACATATATTATATTATATTATAATCAGATACAAGAAAAGCAGTCGTTACAGGCAGTCTCTGGTAGCATGTGCAGATGCTCCACATATCAAGCATTGATTCAGCAGCTCTCTGCAATCCTTCTTGACATGACCAATCCGCTTGCGGTGAAAGCACACCAACTGGGGTCGATTGTTGGCCAGTGCAGCATGCCTCTTGAACTGTGCAGTCTGAGTAGGTTGGAAATTGCCCTTGGGTGGTTTCGGTGGACGCTTATTACCTCCAATCTGAAGCGCCTTCTTACGCTTCACAATAAGCTCATGCTTCATAGCAGCATCTAACACTTCCTGATGTGTAGTCGGATTCGTCGAAGACATTGAAGCCTGAATGTCGAGGTCCAGTCCCTTTAGAAACTGATAAGCACAGTCTTCGGGATCTTCTACCAGGTGTGGGGCGAATCGACTAAGCATCGAAAATTCCGTCTCGTTTTCGTCAACAGTCTGATTGCCTTGTTCCAGGTTGACGAAATTTTGATGCAGTTCCCTCTTGGCTGATCGAGGAAAATATTGAGCGTCGAATCGCTCTCGAAACATGGTCCAGTTGATGGGCTTAACAAGACGAGCTTCTTCTCTGTCCCACTAGTTTCGAGCATTTTCTGTCAACTGTTTCTTGGCAACTTCTACCCGGCCTGCCTAGTTGACGCACCCAAAACCTACACCTAGATTCCACCCGGCGGTGTCACGATCACCAGGCGTGGTGTGGCCCCTAGGTTTCAATTCCGGGCTCGATCTGCAAGCGGACGGTGTCAAGTTGTAGTATAAATGATATCGAATCCCACAGGGACGGTGATAGTGTATATGGATTCTCAGTTCACTTCTTTATCTCGAAGTGAGATAGCTATCAGGTTGAAAGAGTTGCTTGGGGTGTTGTTGTTATTTCACTAAATAAAAAGGACTAGGGCGTTAGGGATCACTGCTAAGATCGTCGGGGATCGACGTTGGAATAGAATCATCACGTTGCATTAGGGTTAGGTGATTAATCTTACAATTCGTACCCCTCTCGTGGGTTAGAATTGTGATGTATTTCGGTAGCTTTCGTTGACGCAATGGCAGTAGCCGTCAACGTAGCAGTATAGTTCGTCGATGGATCCCCTCAAGGCACGAGCCGGACATGGTCATGAGCCTTGGTTGGATCCACCGATTTCCCTATTCAAATCCCAGAGATACCCCTTAAGCACATCAATTCCACAGACCGTGGGCATGATCTCAGTACGAGTTATCTAGGGATTCGGTAGGATCGACCGAAATACTCCCCTAAATTCCTAATTCAACCTAGGGATCCGGATCTACGTCTTCCCCCTAGGATCTTTGGGCTAACCCATCAACCCTAGAAAGATCTACTCACTCATGGCAATAGTAGCGAATAAAACATCATTTTTATAAAAGAGAACATCATAGCAATTGGTAGAATAAAGATCAAAAACTTACAGCGAGAGATGCAAAAAATAGACGAGAAATAGATCCAACAAAAATCCAGATTCCAATACGCAATCGCAATAGAGAACCAAAACAACGATCCAAAAGTTTCGATCCCAATTCTTCAACAACGATTAATCTAAAAAAAACTAATCAGCAAAATTGCCTAAGCTCCGCTCTCCAAAAACCTATTCAAAAATCTAAAAAAATGAATCCCCCCAGATCGACTCCCAGCTGCAAGACTTCACCGCTCAGATCGCGCAACAGCCGCTCCAAAAAATGTTTCCAAAAATAGCCTCAGCATCGCCGACCGAGTAGGTGACTCGGTCGAGCAGTGTGTTGCTCGTTCAATTTCTCGGTCCGAGCAGCTGTACTGCTCGACCGAGCTTGACAGGGAATCGAAAATCTCCAAAATCCGCACTCTGCCTGCACGGGCCGAGTCAGCTCAGCTCGGTCCGAGCAGAGGCTGACTCGGTTACTGAAGAGCTGCTCGGTCCGTGCACTGGATTGGGGTGAAGGGATGCTCGACCGAGCAGATGCACTGCTCGGTCCAAGCTATCCCCGTATCTGCCTCCTTTTCTCAATTGCCTCTACTCGGTCCGAGCATCTGTACTGCTCGAAAGAGCTCCTTCTACACCCTTCACCATACCGCACGTCAAGTGTTTGGTTGATACCAAGCTTGCCTCTTCGCTTGGTTGAACTCCCGAACCCTTTTCCATAGTGTGTAGGGTTGGTAGGTGGCCCCCACTAGTCGTTCTCACATTCTCTCCTCTACCAAAAAACCAGTAAATATAGCGGGCGATTTCTCGCCATCCCGCATCCATTTTTGACCAAACGTGCGATTTCAAACGACTCTTCCATGTGCTTCGACAACGAACTCACCGGATATATATCATTTATTGGATTAACGCTACTACACTTGGGAGTGGAAGGTGTGCTTCCTTTGCGTGTTTTCCGGTTCAATCAGTATTCGGGTAGAGCAGTTGCACCATTAATGTGCACTCACACAGGCAGCGTGGGTGGCATGGCTCAAGGTGGACGAGACGTAGTTCGTCTAAGAGATCATCTGGCATGCGCAAACCAAGCGGCTCAGAGACTATCAAGAGCAAAGGATCTCATAGAGATCGTAATGGTGCTGTGGTGAAGTCCTATTGGAGAGTAAAATCTAAAGGCGGTGAGATGAGTGCATCGAAGCTGGATGAAGATGGTGATCTCACTTCATGTTTGGGGAAGGCGGTGATCTGTGCTTCCTCCGAGGGAACATGCGGATCAACTCAAGCAACTATTGTGGAATGCAGCCATGGATCGACTTTGGGTACTTTGGGAGATACGGGTGTGGTGTCAGTTCAGTCAATGATTGAGCATAAGGTCGCAGTGTCAACCTCAAAGAGAGAGATCGCCACAAATAGGGTGGCGAGTATGGTTCAGTTCTTCGAAATCAAGAGGAGTTTGAGCTCGAAAAATCTCTTGGAGTATGGATGCACCGAATGGCAAGGTTCCCGATGACAGGTTGGTGTTTCCTTGATTAGATAGAGAGGTCTGGAATCTGGATAGAGCCGTGAAGAGCCTATGATGACAAGGTTCATTGGATGAAGTTTGAAGCAGGGTAGAGTTTGTTGATTTATGCTTCAAACTTGGGTTGAGGGCCTGACACGGCCATGCCAAGTTCAGCATGGCCATGCTTTGTTTACAAACACTACCTAGTTTCAAGGCAGACTGTGGCACGGTCGTGCACAAAAAACAGAAAGTCAGCAGTATGTTTCTACAGGCCTGACACGGCCCTGCCGCCTACTTGCACGGCCGTGTCGCCTGTAGTCGGCCCATACACGGGGTTTTGGGTTAGGTTTTGATGTAAAATCTAATCTAATCGGACGGCTAAGATTCCACACGACCCATGGGGCTATTTAAGCCCTTTTGGAGATAGCGCGTGTCGTCATCAAGTTTCTTATTCATCGCGCTTCTTGGAGCTTTGGGGCATGTTTTGATGAGTGACTTGTTGAGATTTATTTGTGAAATTCATTGTAATCTTCTTCTTATTATCTCTCTTTTCGGGTTGAGGGATTTTGGTGATAGCTTTTGTTTTTGGTGACATTTGAGACCTACATTAGGTTTTGTGAGAAGAGTTTGAACTCCAAGCATGGAGTTATTGGTGCTCCTTTTTGTTGAAAAAGATTGAAGGAATCGATGTAATTCTCTCTGATCATATAGTGGAAACCGTCATCGGGAAGCTGGACGTAGGCGTCGTTAGCGGGCCGAAACAGGGTAAACTCTGTGTCGCTTGACTTGTTGATTTCCTGTTTTTATTACTTTTCGTAATGCTTGTTTTGATTGGATATTGTGCTATTGTGGTATATCTCTGAAAGATCACGACGTAGCGATTGTTGGATAGCTATCAGCCGCAGGGGCCGCTTCCGCTGTCTATTGGTTGTTCATTTCCCAACAGTTCTATCTCACTTTTTTCATTTATAGTAGAAGAATCAATTTCTTACTTATTTGGCGCTAAACATTGGCGTGGGACAAGGCTGAGTCACGGTCGACTCTCTCTGTGTTGTCATTTGTTATTTGGGAACAGAAGCCCAATGTAACTCATGTAAATTTTTGGTTGGGCTCTCCTTTTTCTTTTCCAACACTATGAACATGCATGCAATATGAACAATGCTGGGTCGTAGTTGATGTGAAGAAACATGGAGTAGATCGAATGCTTATCAGAAGTCGAGAAGAAATTCCCCCTTTATTCTTATTAATCTTGGCGTACATGTTGATCATAAAAATAAAGAGCCATTTATCCTAAGAAAAGGGAATGCCTTGGCGAATAAGAAAATTACGATGGAAATTTTATCTCTGCAATAAAGTAACTCTTCAGAATAAAATCTTATTATCAAACTCGAAACAGAAATTACCATTGCAGTCATATTTTTCAACAAAGATAAAAGAGAAGTCAAGCTATATCTTGGGGAGAATTCTACTCGATGTTTGGCAAAATTTTCGCATCTCACAGGCAGCTTAATGCGTCAATCATACTGCCTTCTGTAACAAAATCCCAAAGATATATGGGATCATATGAATCCCAAAGATCAATGGGATCATATGGCATGGATGTCATAGTATCTTCCTCATCAAACTGGAAGTGATCTCCGGAGTCCGTCGTTTGATTCTCAATCGGCTCGGCTTGCAGTGAAGCAAAAAACGAATTCTCTTTTCGTTCGCCAGAGCTAGAAGATTCAGACAAATTGGGTGCGCTAGATTTACAACTGCTTGAGTCCATGACAACGGGGAAGCTCGTCTCTACAATCCTGCAAGTGTGCTGGTTGCAGAAACTTGCGGTGTATTTAGTGGGATCTTGGTCGCCATCGTCCTGTTGGACAGTTTTGGTAGCAGGGCAGCCTTGTTCTTTATGGTACGCACATCTGTAGTAGCTCCTTCATTTCAATGGTCAAAGCCAGTTTCATGGTTAGCCCGTCTTCAAAATAGTTTGCACTGTTAAGTTCTGTATTTGGAAATGAGTTTGTACCTTGGGAATTTTGAATTACGGATGTGCTTTTGTCCGTACTTTCTCCATTGGTGGCCATCGTAATGAGGAACAGTCGTCGTAATGGTCCATGCATCGGCCTGCTTCCTTTTCCTCCTGCAGTAAGCAAAAAAACACAAGGAAAATGAGCCCAACTTGTGGGGGGCGGGGTTTAGTGAACATGGTGATCAATGTAAAACCTTTTCCTGCAGCCCTTGCGTTCGTCTCTCTCATCCGACTCCACAGCTTGAGGCAGCGAACGTGGCTGAAGCTTCTCGAGGATGAGATTGAGAGAACGGAACATATCATGGAAGAGCTCACTGCAGGTCGAGTGTGACGACGGGTCGTTAGCGGGCGAAGAGAGCATGATTGCTTGGAGCTGCGCCGTGAGCTCATGTGCCCGACTCATCTCTCGGATGATCGCAGAGTGATCGCATGGAGAGCTTCCGGGGGCCGAAGAGGCGGCTGGGGCCGACATTCTCTATGGCAATTGCTTGCTAGTAGTACCTTTTACTGCTGCATGCTCTACCAGTCTTTCAACTTTTCATCAGATTTTATAGGGAGGAGCTATTCACTGCAATATACAAGTCATTGGTCCACGTGTCCAGATCCACGTGTTTGGGTTCTTCCTCGAACGACTAAGGTGTTGACGGAAACTGCCTGCTTTCTCACAGGAGGTTGGCAGTTCAATTTGTGCTTTTAATGCCAATTAACACAGACAGAGCCAAGTTTATGAGAGTTGGATCTTTTGTGATGAGTATAAGTTTGAGTGTAGTAGGAGTCTCACAAAGTGTGGATACTTCAGGATCTTGAGTTGACGAGTTTTGCCTCGTTAAAACCTTTAGCTATGGAAAACCCTGTGGAAAAAACCATAGTTAAGGAAAAAGAGTACAAACACTCTCTAACTCCCCATGATATATACAAGCTCTCAGACTTTCAGATCTCTTAGGCGCCTCATACCAATTTTCTGTACACACTTCCTAAAGGTAGCAATAGGAAGAGATTTAGTGAACAAGTCTGCCAGGTTGTCACATGATTGTACTTGTCTGACGTCGATCTCCCCATCTCTTTGTAGCTCATGCGTCCAGAAGAATTTTGGTGAAATATGCTTCGTTTTGTCACCTTTGATGTAGCCACCTCGTAGTTGAGCGATGCAAGCAGCATTATCCTCGAACATAGCAGTAAGTTCAAGGTCCCCAGTCTTCAATTCGGCCGTCACAATGATGTGATGTACAACTGAGCGTAGCCAGACACATTCTATGCTTGCTTCATGGATGGCGATGATCTCTGAGTGATTATATGAGGTTGCCGTCATGGTCTGCTTGACGGATTTCCAGGACATGGCTGTCTCACCATAGGTAAACATGTATCATGTCTGTGACTTTGCATTGTGGGGATCAGACATGTAACCTGCATCAGCATAATCAACAAGTGTGGAGGATAATCTATTTTTGTAAAAGAATCCCAAATCTATTGACCCTTGGAGGTAGCGTAGAAGTTGCTTAACCCCGGTCCAGTGGCGTTGCGTAGGCGCTGCACTGTATCTGGGTAGTAAGTTTACTGCGAACGCTATATCTGGACGCATGCAGTTAGCCAGATATAGAAGTTCTCCAATATCACTTGGATAAGGGACTTCTGGGCCAAGTATATCATCCCCAACTTCCAACGGCTGGAAGGGGTCTTTATGTGCATCAGAGATCGTACCACCATATGTGTACTAAGTGGATGACATTGGTCCATATGAAATCTTTGCAACATTTCCTTCGTATATGTTGTTTAATGTAATAGGAATCCGTCTTTTAGATTTTCAATCTGTAATCCAAGGCAGAATTTCATTTTGCCTAGATCTTTCATTTCGAATTCTTTTGTTAGGCTTACAGATATCTCAATGATTTCTTCAGGAGATCAATGAGGTTCAAATCGTCTACATAGACTGCTATTATAATGAATCCTTTTCCATTTGCTCTTATAAAGATGCAAGGGCAGACTTCATTGCTGTTGAATCCTTGTTGTACAAGGAATTTACTAATTCTGTTGTACCACATTCTTCCCGATTGTTTAAGACCAAACAATGATCTTTGAAGCTTAACAGAGTATACGTCCCGATGTCTATCTTTTAGTTCAGCGGGCATTGAAAATCCATCAGGAAGTTTCATATAAATCTCTTTATCGAGATTACCATATAGATATGCAGTCACAACATCCATTAGCTGCATAATTAATCCTTTCTTTGCTGTTAAGCTTATTAGAAATCATAAAGTGATCGCATCCATGACCAGGGAGTATGTTTCTTCATAGTCTATTGTAATGCCCGTATGTGTGATATACTATGTACGAGTGTGTGTGTGTATAGGAATTTTTTTGTGTGCCTAGTAATTCCTTCGTGAATGGTACACGGTTGGACATGGTGTAGTGAGTGTTATTATTATTTGTTAGGATTATTATTGTTGTGCTAGTATGTTATTGATATTAATAAATGGTATTGGTATTATTATTGTTGATTGGGCCTACTGTTAATTTTAGTAGCTATAGTTGGTTGGTTGGGCTTTGTTATTGGGCTTGGATTATTTAGGAGATGAGAGATAAGAGATTTGAGAATGGCAAACTTGTAATTATATGGAGTCCTAAAAATATCTCCCTATATTTAATTAATCCCCTTCTACAAACTTCCCAATCTTTGTTTTAATTCATTTTCTTTATTTCTTTCCCCATTTTTCCTCTTCCCTAAGCCCCTGTCGAAATTTTTGTAAACATTTCCATAACATCCTAAGCACTAGAAACTTAAGCTAGGAATACTACACAAAAGTCACTTGTTAGCTTCCTTAAATTTCCACGTTTAAATGAACACACATTTGAAACAAATTGTATAAAAGAAAAGTTAGCAAGAGTGTCTTGACAACTTTCAAGCGGAAAGCTTTAGAGAGTGTAGGAACCTGAAACTTCAAGTTCCATATCAATTTGGTTCCATTTCTATAGAAAAGTGTGTTTTTCTTTAAACTTAGTAAAGGAGTTTTTGTGAACCTTCATATTTAAATAAAAATTGTAGTTTTCATAAAACTATTAGTAAGCTCAAGCCTACGTAGGAATTACTACATGAAGTACTTCAAGAATTCTTTGAAAAACTTAAGTTTCATAACAAACCATAAATTGTTGCATGTTGCATTTGTATAGCTATACGTACTCCATGTCATTATGGTTGTGAAGTGAATGATGTGACTTGGTTTCTTTTGATGGTTGCAATATCAGATGTGGTTGCAATTAGTAATTGTACATGGGATGATGTTGTAACGCCAGGTTTCAACTTCTTGTCATTGCATTTTATTTCTTTGAGTAGTACTCACCTTGTCTTGCAGGTTTTCCTTGCCGCAGGTGCGTGTTTCCATTATCGATGTCATTTACATTTTTATATGTGTTGAGGCTATATAATGTATGATAAGATGTGAGTAAATTCACGGTTGTTGCCTAAGAGCATTGCATTTCGTTGTACCATGTGAGTTGGGTTTGGATATCCTACTGGGTCACGCCGTGACATGTCCCCGTTGATATTTTCAGGTAGTTGATAGTTGGAGAACCTTGGAGTTGGAGTTGGAGGCCCACTAGCCAGTTGGTTGGATTTGAGAGTGTGGGTGAGTGTGTGTGAGATTTGGGTGTGTTAATGTACTTTGGTGAGATTTTGGGTTATATATATTGTATATTAGATTTGTAATTGATGTTGTAATTGAACAGTTTGTATATATATGATATATTGGTGCTTTGAGTTGATGGCTCTTTTTGTGCTTCTGTGTTGTCTGGAATGCTACAGGTACTATCCCAGTAGTGCGTAGTGGATCTGCCTGAGTTTTGAAATTTTGTATTTCTCTTCGTAGCACCCGCCTCTTCGGGGATACCTGATATGGATTCGTACTTATTGGGTATCCCGGGGAGCTGGGCGTTAGATCTATACCCGGTCTTTGGAAAAATCTTTGTGCTACAAGCCTGGCTTTGTAGCATGTGATCTCATTATTTTCATTTCTTTTTCAGACAAATACCCAGTTATATCCCATAGCTTTGACATCAACTGGTGTCTGGACTATTTGCCCAAATACTTTGCGTTTATCAAGCGAGTCCAGCTTTGCTTTTATTGTCTCATTCTACTTTGGTCAATCATTTCTTTGTTTGCATTCAGCAACGGAATGTGGATCATGATCATCGTTGCTTTTAGCGACGTGAATGGAAATGTGAAACGTGAAGTCATTGTCGACAAGTATACCCTTTCTGTCCAACACCTCCCTGTATGTATATACTTTAATATTATTTCAGTTTCTCCCGGCAGTTCCTCTGCAGTGGATTTCGAGAGGGGTGGGGGTATGGACATGAGCTCATTTTTCTGTAGTGGTATCGTCCCAAGGTCTCCAGATATTTTTATTTTTTATGCTCTCAGTCCCGAATAAGGGGAACTTTATACTAGGGGACAACATTTATACATGGATTTACGTTGATTTAATGCATTTTATGAAAAAGCAAGTGCACTTACTGCATTTGCGTTTAATGCATTTGTGTTTAATGCATTAGTCACCCTCACACATTTGCACTTAATGCAGCAGAGCAAGTACACTTGCTTTTAATGCATTGACATGCATTTGTCATGCTCACACAGTATCAGCTCGAATGGTCAGGGCAATTTAATGGTCTCGGGGCTCACCATCAAGAAAGATGCTGCAGAGCGAAATTTGTGGAAAGCTAATTGTTGTTCCGCGGCGAAGACGCTGGCGTCGAATTTGTTGTTCAACGCTAATTTGTTGTTCCGCGCTAAAGGTGTCCGCACTGAATTTGTTGTTACGTGCCGAAGGCACCTTCGCCGAATTAGTTGTTACGTGCTGAAGGTGCCCACACCCTTAAATATTTTTACGCTGATTTGTTGTTCCGCGCCGAAGGCGCCCCACTAAAATTTTTTCCGCTAATTTGTTTTTCCGCACCGAAGGCGACAGCTCTGAATTTGTTTTTTCGCGCTGAATTTGTTTTTCCGCGCCGAAGGCTCTTGTGCCTCTAAATATTTTTACGCTAATTTGTTATTCTTTTAAATTTTAGATGTGAAATTAATTTTTTGGGGACAAAGATTTCATGGGAGAAAATCTTAAATACACCGTGCGTACGTGCACGGGTTATGACTTGTGTGTGTAGAATAATGGGTATCATATGCCATACTAGACAATGCCTCATATACCAAGACACAAAAAAGTGGCAAGTACAACAAGTACAAGCTCATGTGGGGTTAAAGAGCAAGAAACAAATTCAAATGTCAAACATGTAAAAATGGAGAATAGTGAGGGTGTTTTGGTAAACATGAAAGGCAACGGCAACCTTGTAATTATGCGAAAAAGGGGGTCATTTGTGTGGGGACCATGTGGGCGGGCCATGTGGCACCCTCTCCCTTTGCCATATGGGACAAAGGGTGCCACAACCCACATGTTTGTCAACATCGCTCATTTGTAATAAGGACTAGAAATAATACATGCAGATAGTGAGTGGGGACCCAAGAAAAAGCCTACACGTAGGATGCGGGATCCATACGCAATTGAAAAAGAGAGGAAAGTGTGTGTGCGTATGGGGGTATCGTCAGGGGGTAAATGTCAGAAAAGGATGTATCAAAGTGCAAAGAACATGGGGTTCAAAGTCAAAAAAGACCGATGGCAAACTTGTAGATACGGGGGGAAGAGAGATGGACTTTTGGGGTTTATGAAAAAGCAATGACAAGTTTGCAGATAAGGAGAATAAATGTGGCCATTAATAACAATGATATGAAAAGATAGGGATGAAAAGTTATACGACTATTTTGGAGAAGCCCAAGAAACAGAGACCCGAGACCCAGCCATGAACGGAAAGCCCACGAGTGAGATTGGGCCCGCCGGACGAGGCCCACAGATAAAACCCTAAGCCGGACCGGCCTAGCCCAGGGGACGCATGATCAGCTCGTGCTCCCCAGAGACAGCCGTTCCCCTGAATCCACGGCTCCTTAATGACCATTAAGGAGCCCGTTAATCAACGCTTCCCACGACGCACGCAGGCGCCTTGAAGGAGGCGGATTGCGGGGGCATGAGTGGAGGCGGACGAAGGACGTGGATCGGGGGAAATCGTGGCTCGGACCTTATAAGAGGATGGCAGAAGCAATCGGGAAAGGGGATCGAATCCCAGGTATCAAAATCTGAGGTACACCATCAACGACCTTGCTTTCGCCATATTTTCCCTTCCTTTGTTCGGATTGAGGCCCAGTGTATCGATCTCCCCTTGAGACATACCTACCTCACCGAGTTTCCTTCAGACTTTGATCTGACTTAAGCATCGGAGGGACTTGGCCGGAACCAAGGTCTGGCCCCCTGACGAGCTTTCTCGTTTGTCCAGGAAGGAGCTGAACCGAGGCGCCGAGGCTTCCCCTCGGAGCGGAACGGACCCACGCGTCATCAACGCGAGCCGACGTCAATCAAGACCAGGGAGCAGTCAAGGCGCCGAGGATACCCCTCAACGTTCGTCCGGCCGAGGCTGAGCACCCGACCTGGAACCGAGGCTTCCCCTCGTTTCCGCGTCGACCGAAGAACGACGCTCCGCCAAGAAGCATCTGCTCAGCCACGGATCTTTCGCCTACCCACGCCAAGAGCACGTGAGCTTGGCGTGACCAATGGATCCCTTCGACCCCTTGACCACGTTGACCGTCCAGGCGTAGGTCAACGAGTCCGTGGTGAGAAAACACCCGTAAACATCTGGCGCCGTCTGTGGGAAACGACAGGCACCCACGTAAGAACAACCACACCTAACAATGACACGGCCTCGCCCCCGGCAACAAAGGAAGGATACGGCTACAGCGAAGGCACGGGGGCCATATAGCGGGCGGCAGGATCGAGCCATAACTACTTGGCGTGTATCCCGAACCTGAGGTGCGGGTCGACCCTGGACCGACCGAGCGGATGACTACGATGTGGAGGACGGAAACCCTGTACCACCCCTCCCAACCTGCGGGGGGTACCGTGGGTGAGAAGCCACGGTCGGACGAAGCGCTCGTGGTTTCTGCTCTCATCGACACATCCATGGTCATGCGACTTCTCGTCGATACCGGCAGCTCGTGCGACATCCTTTTCATGTCGACCATGGAGAAGATGGGACTGCGCGACGAGGACTTGGAGCCAAGCTCGGGGCCGGTGATCGGCTTCACCGGTCACTCTGCACCGATCATCGGGGCGATCCGCCTCCCGGTCACACTCGGGAGTCCTCCTGATTTGGTGACTCTAACGATAGAGTTCGTGGCGCTGAGGATTGGATCAGCATATAACGGCATCATCGGTCGCCCGCTCCTCAACGCGGTCGGTGCGGTGATCTCGACCCTCCATCGAACAATCAGGTTTCAGACTCCGAGCGTGATCGGCCAAGTCGAGGGCGACACAGGGAGGCTGAAGATTTGCTACCAGCTAGCCGACGAGGAGCCTGTCGAGCAGCCTGACGATCCGAGGGCCTCCATTGACCTGAGGTACGGACCGAGACCCACTCCCGGGGAAGAGCCGGAACTTATCCCTGTCACCAATGTCGAAGGGAGGTTTGTCTCCATTGGGTCCGGGTTGAGCCCCAGCTTGAGAGACGAGCTGATTGAGTGCTTGGAGGCCAATCTCGACGTCTTCGCATGGTCACCCGATGACATGCCAGGTGTAGACCCCCGGGTGATCATGCACCAGCTGAACACCGACCCCAACTTCAAGCCGATTAGTCAGAAAAAGCGAAACTTGGGTGGCGAGAAAAGGAAAGCAGCTTCCGAGGAAGTGGAGCGCCTTCTCGACACCGGCTTCATCCGAGAAGTTTGGTATTTGAAGTGGTTGTCCAATGTCGTGATGGTCAGAAAGTCCAGTGGGAAGTGGCGAATGTGTGTGGATTTCAGCGATCTCAACAAGGCTTGCTCCAAGGATAGCTACCCACTTCCCCGCATCGATCATCTCGTGGATAGCGCTTCCGGGTACGAGATGCTCAGCTTCATGGACGCCTACTCTGGGTATGATCAAGTCCAGATGGACCCTCGGGATGAAGAAAAGACATCCTTCACAACGGACCGGGGGACCTTTTGCTACAAGAAGATGCCCTTCGGTTTGAAGAACACGGGAGCAACCTACTAGAGAATGGTCAACAAGGTATTCGACTCCCAGATAGGGAGGAACCTGGAGGTCTACGTCGACGACATGCTCGTCAAATCGAAAGAGCCAGAAGATCACATCGCCGACCTCAGGGAGACCTTCGAATGGCTGAGGAGGCACAACATCCGGCTCAATCCTACGAAGTGCACATTCATGGTTAGATCTGGCAAGTTCCTAGGGTTCATAATCACTAATCGTGGCATTGAGGCCAACCCCGACAAGGTCGAGGCATTGATCAACATGCGGGAGCCAAAGACAATCAAGAAGCTACAGAGGCTGAATGGACGCATCGTCGCTCTGGGGCATTTCCTATCCAAATCAGCGGAGAGGTCCCTCCCATTCTTCAAGACCCTGAGGAGAGCAATCGCCGAGCCTGCCGACAAAAGGAAGATGATACCCTGGGATGAGGACTGCATCCGAGCGTTTGCTGATCTCAAGGAGTACCTTCGTAGTCCACCGCTCCTCTCCAAGCCGCGAGAGGAAGAGTCGCTGAGCCTCTACCTGGCCTGTACAGGTGAGGTGGTGCGTTCGGTGCTAATTAGGGAGGACAACGGGGTGCAAAGGCCGGTGTATTATACCAGCCGAGTCTTGAAAGACGCGGAAGGACGGTACACACCTATGGAGAAGCTCACATACGCCCTCGTGCTCTCAGCCCGAAGACTTTGACCCTACTTCCAAGCCCACACGATATTAGTCCTTACTAATTCTCAACTCGAACGGAACCTCAAACGATTCGACCGGATGGGAAGGATGTTGAATTGGGGGGTGGAACTGAGCGAGTTCGACCTCCGATTTAAGCCGTGCACAGCCATAAAAAGACAGGCCCTGGCCGACTTCATCGCTGAGTGCACCATTGAAGGAGGATACCCCCCGAGGACGAAGGCCCGGATACGGTAAACCCCCAACCTTTGTCTTTCCTTTCGGCTGACCTCTCCCTTGCCAACCACTCAGGGGACCGGAATCGAAGCTCGTCATCAACCAATTGCAGAGGAGCTACGAGGCACGCGAGGAGGCAATGCAGAACTATCTTGCCTCGGTAAAAACTGAGCTATCCAAATTCAAGCAAGCTGAGACCCTCCACCTCCCACGGTCGGAGAACGCCCACATCGACGCTCTCTCCAAGCTGGCCTCCTCCTCGACCATGGAATTGGGTCGAGCCATTTATGTGGAGAATCTCCAGTTCCCTAGCATAGGGGAGAGAGAAGCAATGGTCATCAACGAAGACCCCACTTGGATGGACCCGATCATCCGATACCTCTCCAGCGAAGTCGTACCAACGGACCAGGACGAGCGTCGATCCTTGGAGCAAAAAGCACTCCGATACGTGATCCATGAAGGGGCGCAGTATAGAAGGTGCTGGACGAAGACGGACCTTCTCCCCTACCTCAAGTGTCTCGGGCCTCGGAGGCCGACTACATCCTCCGGGAGGTGCATGAGGGGATCTGTGGGAATCACCACGGAGGCAAGACGATCGCCCAGAAAATCCTGAGGCAAGGGCATTACTGGCCAAACTTGGTCAACGACACTACAAGGTACGTCCAAAGGTGCAAGGAGTGCCAGAGGTTTGCAAAACTTGGTTCGTCCCCCCCGTTGGAACTCGTCCCAATAATTAGTCATGTGCCTTTCGCAAAGTGGCGGCTCGACATCCTTGGACCTTTTACTTTTGGCCGAGGGCAGAGGAAATACTTGATCGTAGCGATGGACTACTTCACCAAGTGGATCGAGGAAGAACCCCTTGCCTCCATCACCTGGAAGAAGGCGAAGAGCTTCGTATTGAACTTCGTCATCTCAAGGTTTGGAATCCCCGAGCCATCGTCACGGACAATGGGAAGCAATTTGACTCCGCTGGGTTCAGGGACTTCTACATGGAGTGGAAGATCAAACTCCTTTTCGCCTCAGTGGCACACCCTCAGACGAATGGGATGGCAGAGGCCGCCAACAAGTGCATCATAGAGCCCCTCTGCAAGAAGGTGGAAGACGCTGAAGGGAAATGACCGGAGGAGCTCCCGGGAATACTTTGGTCATACAGGATGACCCACAAGTAGGCCACGAGTGAAACCCCCTTTATGCTCGCGTACGGCGCCGAAGCGGTGGTCCCGGTCGAGGTGGGCGAAGAGTCGCTCCGCATAAAGCACTTCGATGAGGAGAGGAACACGGAAGGCTTGGAACTCGGCCTGGAGCTCCTGGGCGAGCGGAGGGAGCAGGCTCTGGTAACCATCATCCGATAGAAGCAGAAGGTGGCACGTTACTACAATTCTCGGGTTAGGGGGAAGAGCTTCCGTCAAGGGGATCTGGTCATCAGGAAGGCGGCCCTAAAGAGAAGCTGGTAGCGAAGTGGGAAGGCCCCTACAAGGTCATCGAAGTCGTCGGACCCGCAACCTATCGGCTAGCTAATTCGGAAGGGAAGGTCCTCACCCACACCTGGAACGCCGAACACCTTCGCAAGTATTATCAGTGAGATCGGTCATGAATGTACCTCCACCTTCCCGCTATCTGAATAAAAGTACGTAAAAACAAGAACCACTTGCTCCCATCTGTACTCCTTCGAGAGACTCATCCGGGATGTGGAAAGACTCACTGGAAGACCGTCTCGACAAATCGACCGCAAGTCTAGGGAACCAACCCCAAGCAGGCTCAACGCACAACCTGCTGGCTTGACGTGGGTACCCCTCGATCAGCCAGCCATGGAGATCGATCGTAAGGCTGGGGGCAACTCCCCCAGTGGGTCGATCTGTCGTCCAGCCGTCAGACGGGGAGTAGCTCTCCCGGCAGGCTGGACGACACCGCCCGACCATAAGGCTGGGGGCAACTCCCCCAGTAGGTCGATCGGCTGATCAACCGTAAGGTTGGGGGCAACTCCCCCATCGGGTAGGTCATAGGGCCGGCCATAAAGCTGGGGGCAACTCCCCCAGCGGGTGGTCCCGAACGGTCAGTTGTAAGGCTCGGGGTCGCACCCCTAGCGGACTGACCGACATAACCGGCTGTAAGGCTGGGGGCAACTCCCCCAGCATGTCGGAGTATCGGTCGGCCCTAAGTCTGGGGGATAGCTTCCCCCAGCTGACCGACCGACCCAACCCACCATAAGGCTGGGGCAACTCCCCCAGCAGGCTGGACAACCAATCGTCGAAAGGACCCAAAGACGAGACAACCCTTAAGGACGGCAACTCACAAGCAAAAAATGGAACTTTATTTCCTAGCAAAAAAGAGGAAGGGGACGTGTTACAAAAAGCCGAGCGCGAGTTAACAAAAAGGGAAAAAGCTAAGAGGTTAAGTCCTCTCCCTCTCGTCCGCTCTCGGAGCCCCATCGGGGCCGACTGTAACCTGCCCAGAATGCCCATCCTGCTCATTATCCCCGCCATCGGGATCCGGCTGAAGCTCCTTAAGATTGATCCCTGAGAGCGAAAACCTCTTCTGGATCTCGGACTTGCAGCGGGCGAACCCCCTTTCAAACGCGTCGAACATGGCCTTGGCCACAAAAGACGTGGTGTATTCCTCCATGGCGTCTTGGGCAATCCGGTCGGGATCCACCTCTTCCAACTCGTGGATCCGATCCTCGAGGACAGCGACTCGACGTCGATGCTCTGCCCGCTCCATCTCGGCCTCTCTGGAGCTAGCATTGAGCTTGGCCAGAAGAGCACGCTCTTTCTCCTCAGCCGCATCCAGGAGTTCACTGAACTCCGCAGCGCCGGCTGCAACAACCGGGTCGGCACCAACGCCCGCCTCGCCCTCCGCCTCGACGGTCTCCATGAGCTTGGCGATTTGATCCTCCGACTTTGCCTTCCCAACCAGGACTAGGGTCTTCTCCCGGTCAGACCTCTCCAAGGCAGCAGAGAGATCGAACACACGAGTCTCCAAAGACTTGATGTGCGCCTCGGCTAGTTGAATCGTCTCTTCATCCCCCCCCCCGGCCACGGATCTCTGCACCAAGTCGGTCATGGACTGCGCGAGGCCCGCGAATTAGCGCCTTATCGAGAGCCCAACCGAAGATAGCTGCACCAAGAGACAGGAATAAGACAAAGGCCACTACCAGGAGTAGGGTAATAATCCTCACCTGCTGACCTGCCTGAACCACGAAGGCGACCAGTCGGTCGCCCTTCACCCCATCCAGCACGGACTGATCCGAAGGAAGACAGCAGTTCTCGGCCAGCCTGGCCGCCACCCCGCTGTTGCAAAACCTGACTCCTTCAGCCCCACGGGAAAGCGGGGATGGAGCAAACCCTCATCTGACCAAGGGGGGTCGATTGGACCTGAGCGGAACGCACCGAGATACCACTCATACGCCTCGAGAAGAGGGCCTGGCAGTGGCGGCGAAGGCCCGACCCAGGGCCAAGAGACCTCGGCCGAGGAGATCTGACCCCAACCCTCAAATGGAGAAGCACCAGCCTCCGTGGTTAGGACACGGGCCTTCTTTGGAGCATCCTCCAGGGGAGAGGGGGAGCTCGTCCCCTCGCTCTCTTGGACCCGACCCCCGAAGGTCCGACCCTCTGCTTCTTCCGAACCTCCAACACGTGATCCCTTTTCCGCGGGTTGGGGGCCGGGACTGTGACTAGAGGGGAAGCCGGGGAAGAGCTTGGGGCGAACCCACCTGCACAGGAAGGGAGAAGTAGGGATCAGGATCGGCGGGAAGGACCTCGGAATGTCAGGTTCCGACAAAACTCACCGACAGGCCACACGGTCTTCCGTAAATTGAGGTCAGAGAAGAGAACGTCGATCCTCCGCTCCATAACATGGACCGCTAACAAAGTATCGACCGCCTTGAGTTCGACGTTCGTTGGATTGCCCAGCTCGAGGACCAACGTACATGCAGCCCCCCAGGTGGTCGGGAAGTCCAATTCCAACAGGAAGCCGACAAAGACATATTCCCCCTTCCAGCGCTTCAGAGAGCTCGGCAACCCCAACACCAGGCTCCTATTTGGCCGAGCGCTTATATAGACCAGGCCCCCGTCTGGTGGCGACTCAGACGGTAGAATTGGGTGAAGAGTCAGAGAGACGGATCAACCCCCTTCAGCACGCAGAGGACGACAAACCCGACAATACACCCGATGGCATTGGGGCAGAATTGGCATAAGGCCACCCCGTAAGCACGCAGAAACTCGGGGATGAAAGGATGGAGATGGAACCGAAGCCCGACCCGAAAGCTCGGCACGTACACCCCGATTTCCTGAGGACCAGGGAAGCACACCCGCTCGTCGGCCACTGGAGCCCAGGCGGAGCACGGGGGAAGAAGATAGCTGGATCACAGATCCCCACTTGAGGTGGCGAAAACCAGCGAGGGCCGCTCCAGTACCTCAGGAGGCACCCCCGAGAGCTCTCCCCATGACGGCGCACCACAGTATCGGATCCGCGAGCCGGACCGGGGTCGGCAGCCTCCTTAGCCCGACCCGAACCAGTGACAGTAGAGGACGACATGTGGCAGAGATTGAGCAGGACCGAGGGAGGAAGAGAAAGAGGGATGACGATCGGAGAAGCCAAAACCCTCCCACGATGGGCGACGACTCCCTTTTATATCATCTCCCCGAAACCATCCCTCACATCACGAAGACGATCGCATCGGACCACGTGGCAGAATCTGGAGGCTGACGACGCTTCGAATCCCACACCAAGAGGAGTTCGAACGGACCGCATCATGATGACCCCCATTTAATGGGCTAGCCTCAACTTACGCGCCTATCAAATCCCCAATAGTCACATCGCCCGAACCGAACCGGCTGACCCCGAACGGCTCGGACGATGGTGACAATTGATACGACTATTTTGGAGAAGCCCAAGAAACAGAGACCTGAGACCCAGCCATGAACGGGAAGCCCACGAGTGAGATTGGGCCCGTCGGACGAGGCCCACAGATAAAACCCTAAGTCGGACCGGCCTAGCCCAGGGGACGCACGATCAGCTCGTGCTCCCTAGAGACAGACGTTCCCCTGAATCCGCGGCTCCTTAATGACCATTAAGGAGCCCGTTAATCAACGCTCCCCACGACGCACACAGGCGCCTTGAAGGAGGCGGATCGCAGGGGCGTGAGTGGAGGCGGACGAAGGACATGGATCGGGGGCAATCGTGGCTTGGACCCTATAAGAGGATGGCAGGAGCAACCGGGAAAGGGGATCGAATCCCAGGTATCGAAATCTGAGGTACACCATCAACGACCTTGCTTTCGCCATATTTTCCCTTCCTTTGTTCGGATTGAGGCCCAGCGTATCGATCTTCCCTTGAGACATACCTACCTCACCGAGTTTCCTTCAGACCTTGATCTGACTTAAGCATCGGAGGGGACTTGGCCGGAACCAAGGTCCGGCCCCCCTGACGAGCTTTCTCGTCTATCCAGGAAGGAGCTGAACCGAGGCGTCGAGGCTTCCCCTCGGAGCGGAACGGACCCACGCGTCAACAGCGCGAGCCGACGTCAATCAAGACCAGGGAGCATTCAAGGCGCCGAGGCTACCCCTCGACGTTCGTTCAGCCGAGGCCGAGACCCGACCTGGAACCGAGGCTTTCCCTCGTTTCTGCGTCGACCGAAGAACGACGCTCCGCCAAGAAGCGTCTGCTGAGCCACGGATCTTTCGCATACCCACGCCAAGAGCACGTGAGCTTGACGTGACCAATGGATCCCTTCGACCCCTTGACCACGTTGACCATCCAGGCGTAGGTCAACGAGCCCGTGGTGAGAAAACACCCGTAAACAAAAAGATATGTTGACCTAGGGGAGGATTGGAGTGAACTATTTCCACGTCACTTTGCCCGACAGGTTTCATCCATTGGGATCCCACTCTGACTCTCGAGACTCAAATCATCGAACATAGTCATGTTCATATCAATTGCCATCCACCCCCACACGTAACGTACGCGCATTCAACGCGGTGTAGTATTAAAAAAACAGTTAAAACAATAGAGGGAAATTGACTGAATATTGACTTGCATGCAAAGACAAGTCATCACCTTTGCGGTCTTTGGAATAAGTAGGTTACGCGACTTCACATACAACACATGTCCAAATATGTGGGGGCCATGCATGTTAACTGCAGAACTGTCCATGCGGTGAAGCGAGAAGAGGACTCGATGGTGAGATAATCAATCGGAACGCATCCAGGGGTTCCCACACGATTCTTTACCCCTAGGTTCGCTTTCACTAACTGTAGCTTAAGGACTGGCGTTCGACTTGATCGAAGTGTTAATTTGTATTCTGTCTAAAACCCTGCTCGCTGCCCTCTACTTAGGACTTCACCAACACGTCGTCGTCGTCTTATATATGTGAGACTTTGACATAATGCATTCCACAAATAATGTACCGATGAGTTTGTCCGTGCATGAGAATATTGCTCGAGAACGGACCTGTGCATGTATTTTCTTTGACATAACTCCATCTATCGTCAATCACCAATGGTATCTCTTCACCAAAAATGCCAGAAGGAGAAATCATATTATTTGTTGCCCAAAGGCGAACTGTATGTGTTTGTTGTCTGAAGGTAAACCATGTGCATGTTATCCGAAAATAGCAATTTGCACTGTCAGCCGGAAAAGGGGAGAACAGATTGGGAATAGCAGCGCTGTTCCATCAAAGAGATCTTTCAAAGATGCATGCCTTGGGTCGAGCAGTTCGGGCGATTCAGAGGCTTCTACAGTTGGAAGAGATCAATATATATATCTACAAGATGATATTAGGGTTTCTTGATTGGGGAATTGGGATAATGTTGTGATGTCGCCGGAGTTCAAACAACGCCTTCGTCGTAGGTGCTAGCAGGCAGTGATCGTGAAGCTTCTTGGACGCAACATAATGAAGCCAGTACCCGAAGCTAAGCTGACATCGATCTGGAACCCAAGGGGGAAATCGAATTCATTGAACTTGGTGAAGGCTTTGTAATGGTAAAATTCCACATAGGGGAATCGAAGGGACCCCAGTCTCGACGCCCCTCTCCGATCCATGAAGCTAGCAGAATTAGATTTCGAAAACTAACTCATACTTTCGCTGAATTCCATAAAAAAATACCTTTTATTTTGATATAATCGCAAAACTACCTCATACTTTTCAGTTTTCGATAAACAACCTCATCCCCATATCCCCCTCTCCCCCACCGTTGACCTCCAACCTCTATCCAGCGCCGCCCATCTCCATTCCACCCACCGCCGCACTCTTCCCTCCTCCACAATCCCACATATATCAAAGTATGAATTAGTTCTACGAAATTAAACCAAAGTATATGGTAGTTCTACGGAATTAAGTAATGTATGAGGTAATTCTACGAAACCAAAATATGAGGAAGTTTATCAAAACCTGAAAAGTATGAGATAGTTTTGTGATTATATCAAAATAAGAGGTATTTTTTTGGAATTCAACAAAAGTATGAGGTAGTTTTCTGAAATTAAGTCAGCTAGTTTTTCGAAATTAAGCCAGGCAGTTTTCCGAAATTAAGACTAAAATCTGCATAAACTTTTTTGGTGCTTTTCCCGAGGCCAAAGTTCATGAAGATTTTTTTATGAATAAAAAAATTCGTGTTGATTTTTTTTTAAAATGGATCACAATTCCTTATGATTTTTTAAAAAGACAATTTTTGATATAAATTAAAAAATTAAAAATAATTAGCGATATAATCTTTAAAAAATAAATGGCAAAATGACCAAAGTTTCGACACCTCATCAACCAAGGGGCTGAGTCGACACTGACTGTGATGCTTTGTATTTGGCTGTGTTGGCAAACCGGTTAAATTGGAACTTAGTTGAAATGGCCGAGATTGACAACCCCGACCAAATTGCAATGCATCTTATTTAGGTTTTATTAAAAAAAATAAGTTAGCACACCATCCAAAGTGTAATGCATCCTATTTAAGTTTTTATATAAAAATAAGTTTACACAACGGTATGAGATTTGGTCTAGTGGTATGATTCTATAGTTTGGTTCGTGAGGAGTTTTTTTTTTAATTTTTTATTTATCTAAAAAATTGCCATATTTAAAAATAAGAGTAATAGGTATTATATAACAATAAAAGCTTAGTCCCGTATACCAAGAAGCAAACTTCAAAGTGTACGAGACTTGTATTTGGAGAAGTACAAGCTTCAAGTTGAACGCCCACTTTTTTGTGACGTGTATGGCCAAGACTTGATTGTAATATGATAACCTTTATGCTCCTTAAAAATATAACATTTAGTCTGTTAACAAACGTGTACACACAAAATAAAACAGCGTGATTCCAAAAACGATAAACTTATTTAGGAACGAAATGTTACAGAAAAGCCAAACTTGCAAACCACTACGAGAAGGGGCAGGCAAGCATTAAAATCCTGTTTCGGGTGTTGGAAAAGAATCGAATTGGTGATATTTCATCTGATCCTTTGAACGTGAAATCATGACAATTTCATACAAACACCCCCCAACACATGATGCATTTTTGTGTTGTTTTGACTCCCTCTCTTTCTCCCCCTATTCTTCAGGCAACTCCCCTCCCAAAACGCATGCAAGCCCTGCCACCACCTTCTCCCTCTCTCAGCATATTTCGGATCAACTAAAAGACTCAATTTAAATCACCCCTTCTCCTTTTTATCCCCCCCACTCTCACATTCGCCCTCTCTCTTTCTCTCTTGTCTTCCTCAAATTCAACATGGATGTTTCTGCCCAAACGCCCACATAGTGTTCTGTGTCTACAAGTTTCTCTTGGTTGAAAGCTGAAAGAAGATAGGAAAAGGATGGAGAGCTATCTGGATGAGAATTTTCTCGGTGTGAAGGCCAAGAACTCGTCCGAGGAGAACCTCCAACGATGGAGGAAGGTTTGCGGCATCGTCAAGAACCCGAAGAGGAGGTTCCGCTTCACCGCGAACCTCTCCAAGCGGCACGAGGCCAGAGCCATGAAGAAATCCAATCAGGTCCTTTTCTTCTGTTCCCTTCTCCTCCCTTTGATTATTCTGGTAATTATTCTGGTAATTTAACTAGGCAGTGTACATGACAAAATATCAGGCAGTACGAAGGATTAGACTGAATTAACATAGGACATTAAGCTTCATGGCGTAGCGTTGATCGCTTAAACTTTCATGGTATCAAACATGTCTAAACATATCACAGCATTTAAAATGGTGGCTATGGTTGAAAGCTGATAGCAAGTGGAATAAACAAAAAAGTCTCAAAAATCTTATAAATTTATGAAAATCTGGAAGGATGTGGCCGAATCAAATTGATCTTAGGGAAAAGAAAGCAAAAGTTAAAATCTAGTGATCTCCGGTGTCAAATAGACTGTTTCCACATAATACAACACAATTTTTGAAGAATATAAAATTTACTCTTGTTAGCAGTGTCAAATTGACTTTTTGATGATTCTATTACCCACATATGCGTTCATTTCAGCATGCATATGTCAAATATTCCGTATTCCTTCATCAGAGACTAACACCTGCATCATCATTTGCAGGAGAAGTTTCGTGTCGCTGTGCTAGTCTCAAAAGCTGCGCTTCAATTCATAAATGGTAATCGACAGATCCTGTTATGGCCTCAAATTCTTGTCAGTTTTTAGGTAAATTTATTTATATTGACATTTCCGGACGTATTCAGGCATGTCACTGCAGAGCGAGTACACAGTGCCGCAAGAAGTCAAGGCAGCAGGCTTTCAGATTTGCGCAGATGAACTGGAAACCATTGTTGAAGGCCACGACGTGAAGAACCTGAAGGCGCACGGCGGGGTGCAAGGCATCGTGGAGAAGCTCTCCACGTCGACGGAAAATGGGCTCACCGCTACCGAGGATGATCTGAGGCGCAGGGAGGAAACATACGGAGTAAACAAATTTACCGAGAGTGAGGCCAAGAGCTTTTGGGTGTACGTGTGGGAAGCGCTTCAGGACATGACCCTTATGATTCTTGGCGCATGCGCCCTCGTGTCCCTGATAGTCGGCATTGCCACCGAAGGATGGCCTAAAGGTGCCCACGACGGTCTCGGCATCGTCGCCAGTATCCTCCTAGTCGTCTTGGTCACTGCGACGAGCGATTACAGGCAGTCTTTACAGTTCAAGGATTTGGACAAGGAGAAGAAGAAGATATCTGTGCAGGTTACGCGAAAGGGGTTTAGACAGAAGATGTCGATATACGACCTCCTTCCTGGCGACATTGTCCATCTGGCCATTGGCGATCAGGTGCCTGCTGATGGGCTGTTCGTGTCTGGATTCTCGCTGCTGATCAACGAATCGAGCCTGACGGGAGAGAGCGAGCCGGTGGTGGTCAGTTCTGAGAACCCGTTCCTTTTATCCGGCACCAAGGTCCAGGATGGCACCTGCAAAATGTTGGTTACCACTGTTGGCATGAGAACACAGTGGGGCAAGCTGATGGCGACTCTCAGCGAGGGGGGAGACGACGAAACTCCCTTGCAGGTGAAACTGAACGGCGTTGCGACCATCATTGGGAAGATTGGGGTGTTCTTCGCCGTCGTGACGTTTGCAGTCCTGACGCAGTCTCTCATTATACGTAAATATCAGCAGGGTGTGATGTTCAGCTGGTCAGGGGACGACGCTATGGTGATGCTGGAGTTTTTTGCCATTGCCGTCACGATTGTGGTGGTCGCGGTTCCAGAGGGGCTGCCGTTAGCCGTTACGTTGAGCCTGGCCTTTGCCATGAAGAAAATGATGAACGACAAAGCACTGGTTCGTAATCTTGCAGCATGTGAAACAATGGGATCGGCTACTTCCATTTGCAGTGACAAGACGGGAACATTGACAACAAACCATATGACTGTTGCAAAGGTTTGCGTCTGTGGGAACGTGAAGGAGTTGAGCAATCTCAAGGATGCAAGAGCCATCTGCTCCCACGTTCCAGATGTTGCTGTTAAAGTTCTTCTGCAATCAATATTCACCAATACAGGAGGAGAAGTTGTGATCAACCAAGAAGGGAAGACTGAGATCTTGGGAACGCCGACTGAGACCGCCATCCTGGAGTTTGGCTTGTCGCTCGGTGGGGATTTTCAGGCAGAGCGTCAGGCGGTTAAGCTCGTAAAAGTGGAGCCTTTCAATTCTACAAAGAAGAGAATGGGAGTGGTGCTCCAACTTCCTGATGGAAGAAGCCGTGCTCACTGTAAAGGCGCTTCTGAAATAATCCTGGCTGCCTGTGACAAGTTTTCAGATTCTGAAGGTAATGTTGTTCCTCTCGACGAAGCAGCAAGGAGATATTTCCAGGATACTATCGAAAAGTTTGCTCAAGAAGCTCTTCGAACGCTTTGCCTTGCTTACATGGAACTAGAGAATGGTTTCTCACCCAAGGAACAGATTCCAGTTGAGGGCTATACTTGTGTTGCGATCGTGGGTATCAAAGATCCAGTTCGTCCTGGTGTCAAGGAATCCGTTGCAATTTGCAGGTCTGCAGGGATTACAGTGAGAATGGTTACAGGAGACAACATAAATACTGCAAAGGCTATTGCTAGAGAGTGTGGGATACTTACTGATGGTGGTCTAGCCATCGAAGGACCAGAGTTCAGAGAGAAGAGTTTAGCAGAGTTGCACGAATTGATTCCAAAAATACAGGTTCTGTACTTTTACATGCTGATCACACTTGAAACATGTAGCTTTAGAGGGCACAGTAGTCCTGAATTTCTTGGTTGATCTCTAATCACCAGGTGATGGCCAGATCCTCTCCGTTGGACAAGCATACGTTGGTAAAACACTTGCGGACCACATTTGATGAAGTCGTCGCTGTGACTGGCGATGGCACGAATGATGCTCCTGCACTCCATGAGGCAGATATTGGTCTTGCAATGGGCATCGCAGGAACTGAGGTACATATCTGTGTTCATAGAGAGACGAGTTACAAAGCTAATATTTAAATTTTTCGCAGATTAAAGCCCATCTTTTTCCCCCTTCCATTTTCATTCATTGCTTCTTTTCACTTCCTGTTTACATGCAGGTAGCAAAAGAGAGTGCTGATGTTATAATTCTAGATGACAACTTCTCAACAATTGTAACTGTTGCCAAATGGGGCCGCTCCGTGTACGTAAACATTCAGAAGTTTGTGCAATTTCAGCTGACCGTCAACGTTGTTGCCCTGGTCGTTAATTTCTCCTCCGCCTGCTTCACTGGTAAACCCTAAACTCTTCTTGCAGTTTCTAACTCATCATAGCTTAAAATTTCTACAGATCATTCCTCATTGTTTTATCTTTCTTTGCTTCGAATTCCACCCATATACCAGGAAAGGCTCCTCTCACAGCAGTCCAATTGCTTTGGGTGAACATGATAATGGATACATTGGGAGCCCTTGCATTAGCTACTGAACCACCAAACAATGAGCTGATGAAAAGAACACCAGTCGGAAGGAAGGGAAACTTTATCAGCAATGTAATGTGGAGAAATATTTTTGGGCAATCTATCTACCAATTCATCGTAATATGGTACTTACAGGTGGAAGGAAAATGGCTTTTCGGGCTAGAGGACCCTGGGTCTGATATAGCTCTGAATACAGCTATTTTCAATACCTTTGTCTTCTGTCAGGTAATCCGCAGCAATATGCATCGTCTGGCTTCCTTTATTGTTTACACTTTGATCAATATGTAACCTGTAAGAAGTAACTTCTCAGTAATTTAGATATTATAATTATTGTTTCACCGTCCAATTCTACTGAAAAAAAACTAAAGGATGGTGTGTATTACAAAAATATTCTGATTTTTTGAATTTCTGATGCAGTTATTCAATGAGATCAGCTCGAGAGAGATGGAAAAGATCGATGTGTTCCAGGGGATCCTAGATAACTGTGTGTTTGTGGCCGTCATAGGGAGCACTGTCGTCTTCCAATTCATAATCGTTCAGTGCCTTGGCGATTTTGCCAACACGACCCCCCTCAACTTCACTCAATGGCTAACCACAGTGTTCATTGGATTTCTCAGCATGCCCATTGCTGCCGCCGTCAAAATGATCCCTGTGGGATCAACTTAGTCGTTTATCAATCCAGCACGTACATGGGGAGGTTGCTTCTGTGTTTCAATGCCCAATCATGTAAAAAGGTCTCACAAGCAAATAAATCTCTTTGGCGATCTTTAGGATGTAGGCATAAGATATAGAAATACAATTAATGGCGATCCTTTCAGTTTCTACTACATGCTACCTATGTAAGTTCATGATGCTAGGTGCAGACCATCAAGGTAAATCTTTTTTTTTATCAACAGAATATTTCAGCTTTTGTTGTGAGGTTGATTTAATAATTTCCTTTGTGCAGTGAAACTATAGCATTCGTGTAGTGCCCCCCTCTTAGGATCATCTGAAACAGATCCTTTTCTCACGTATCAGAAAGTCGATGTTCCAATTCTTCAAATGCTGAGAATTATTATCACGAGGGAGGAGAATCCCCAGGTACCGGCGAGAAAAGAGAATCCTCAGATGATGCATCAAGTGGCACTGAAGAGAGAGGCTTCGATCATTAGAAATCTACTTTTTGTTCTTCTTTTCTTCTTTTCATTTTTGGCTATTTTAGTAACAAGGATGAGGATGTAAGCAAAACCAATCACTCGGTTATTCTTTTGTTTGGTAATGCTAAAAGGCTACATTAGTTATTTGATTAGCATACAGGCCTAGTGAGTGCAATAGAAATGAGTTTCATATAACCAATTAAGTATTTTTGTTAGGACACATTTTGTCGTTCAGGTATATGGCGTCTTACTTTGTTCGCTTAAGTGTCTCCTGCATGAAATCCATATCTGACCGATATTAGGTTATCTGCTGTTGAATCCATGGCATTACCGACCGCAGCACAGAGAGGAGGGGAGGCCCGAGCAGGGACACTTTGGCGGAGATTGCAGAGTCCGGAAGCTGAAGATGTTGATCTTTTCTGGGGAGGATCCACATGCCTGGTTGTTCACAGCAGAGAGGTATTTCACGACGCATCACATTACCTAGGCGCAGAAGCTGGAGGCGGCGGCCATCTGCATGGAGGGGAGAGCTTTAGGGTGGTTCCAGTGGAAGGAGAGGAGGCAGCTGATCCGGAGCTGGGCGGAGCTGAAGGAATTGGTGCTGGAGAAGTTTAGAGACCCCGCCTGGGGAATCTACACGAGCAGCTATTTGCCTTCAGGCAGGAGGGGCCGGTGCGGGAGTACATCGAGAGATTTGAGACACTGGCAGGGCGAGTTCAGGGGGTGTCGGACGAGTCACTGGAGGGGACCTTCTTGAAGGGGCTACGTCCTAGTCTTCAAGCTGTGGTGAGGCCATACAAGTCTCGAGGGCTTTCAAAGGTCATCGAGATGGCGCAGATGGTGGAGGACTCCCGCACTGAGGATAGGAGAGGCGGGAGCAGCTAAAGTGGACAGTTACAGCGGTGCACCACGACTGGAGCAGGTGGAGCAGGGGTCCCTACTGAGGCAGTTCCGACAGGTCTTGAGAAGACGGGTGAGCAGACCAATCCACTACCAGTCGGGGGCCCATTCCGAAGGATGACCGACGCAGATATGAGGGAGAAAAGGCAAAAGGGACGCTATTTCAGATGCGACGAGCGTTTCACTCCCGGACACCGCTGTGTGGATCGAAAACTGCAAGTGTTGATAGCGGAAGCCGATGAGGAAGATGATGTGGAGGACGAACGGATAGGAGGGGAGGACGACTCCCACTCGGAGTAGTACCGCCGAGACTTACACCACCTTGAGGACAAGGTGGTTCTGTGGGGGGGAGTATTGATAGACCCGTGCGGGTCTTTCCCGCACCCACCTTGGGTCGCCCCCCCCCCCCCCCCCCCCTTTGGCCCCCTTTGCCGCAGCCCCCTCTTTGGCCCTTGCCGCAAGTCCCCCCTTGCCCTAATTCTTATTATAAAAGGGGGGGTAGCCGTCAATTAGTTCCTTAGGCTTGATATTTGAGATATTCTCTATTGAGCGTCCTAGGAGAGTTCTTAGATTAAACGAGTGCGGACGTCCTCTTCGGCGTCTTGGGAGGAGAATACACCTTTTTGTATTCAATTATCTAGTTCTTGGCTACTACTTTTCTATAAAAATTGTCTTTTTATCTTGGATCTTAACAGAGGCCAATAGCCAACTTGTAACCTCTACTCTTTTAAATATCTAGCAAATTAGCTACCAGTTTCAAACATAAGAATTGTGTTTTCCTGATTTTTCCTGATTATGGTTAGTGATTAGATGAGAGGTTTGATGAGTAGCTCTTCATGTAGGTGACAATGTGTTATTTAATTATGGGTTCTTTTGCCATATGTTGCTCATACTATATCGCCCTAAACAGAACTCCCCTAAGTGAAACCAGATGGTAGCACACTAAAATATTTCATTTCTATGCAAATGACGAAAATTGATAAGAAAGAGCATGATAAGAGGAAGGATGATTATATTCTAAAAGTAATAGAAGACAACCCAACCCCATGACTACATGAGACGGCAAAAAGGATGCTTGATTTATCATGTCATCAAGAACTAAAACTAGTGTTATTAAACGACCATTTTACACACAAGAAAAAACAAATAAAGCAACATATCAAGAAAGCTTATTACAGGAAATCCAAACTCACCAAAGACTAGCAATTTATTTACTCACATTTAAGCAAAATTCCTGATACATTATTAGTAAAGAATTTGGTTATTGAGTACACTACAAATTACAGATTCTATAGAAAGATATAAATAAATAAACAATGATGTGTATAAATTTCATATAGAAATCATCATAGGAAAAGTTAACCAACAATATACGATGCTGACTAGTTAGCATTTACCTCGTTCTGGCTGCCTATATGGATGCTTACAATCATTCAACAATCCAGGACAGAACAAACATCATCACCAGTAGTCATTACAAGAACACGCTCCCGCCTCAAAATGATGGAACCTACTCGCATCCCTTACAACTAGCTTTCTACTAACAATCTTCGACACCAACT
The DNA here is from genome assembly GCA_030789695.1 of Scilla litardierei. Classification (NCBI taxonomy): domain Eukaryota; kingdom Viridiplantae; phylum Streptophyta; class Magnoliopsida; order Asparagales; family Asparagaceae; genus Scilla; species Scilla litardierei. The sequence continues at coordinate 159,135,677 of CM061137.1, read as the reverse complement.
TCATAAACATGTGGCAATCTTCACACACCCTTAGGTTCTTGATCACGACAATCTCCACCCCAGCCTCCGTACTCAGCAGCCCAAAAGCAATGGCCAATTTTTCGCTATGGAAACCGACAACCTTAAAACTCACATTTTCATCTTCATTACTACCATCTCCTCTCTCATTGTTCACCATGGCCTCCAGCTTATCAATCATCTGATAAATGCTCTCTGAGAGTGGGTGAGAATGGTCATCGGCCATGAACAAGTGAACTTTGCCCTGGAGTTCAACATAGCTGTATCCAGGTTCCTTCCTAAGACCTCTCTTCCTCATCATCATCCGAACACTTGCAACGTCATCCATCTTCCCAGCATCCAAGTAGATATTCGATAGCAACACGTAGTATCCCACATTAGTCGGCTCAAGATCCATTAAGTGATCGAAAGCCAACCTACCAAGCTCCACATTCTTATGAATCTTACAAGCACCCAAAAGCGCACCCCAAACTCCGCCATCCGGAGCAACAGGCATTGACCTTATCAGATCACATGCCTCCTCAAGCCGGCCAGCCCTGCCCAAGAGATCCACCATGCAAGCATAGTGTTCACGCCCTCGTTTGACACCAAAACTTCTCTCCATCTTCGAAAAGTATTCCAGACCTTTGTCAGTTAGACCGGAATGACTACAAGCCGAGAGCACACTGACCATAAGGACCCCATCAGGCTGAACACCAGCCGCCAGCATCCTTTCGAAGAGTTTTAACGCTACTCTCCCGTGCCCATGTGCTCCATAGCCTGATATAATCACCGTCCATGACACAAGTGTCTTCTCTCGCATCCCATCAAAGATCTCACTAGCCTTGCCCAAATCCCCGCACCTAGAGTGCATGTTAATCAAAGCGTTCTTCAAATAGACGTTTTTCGCAAACTCTGGGTTACTAGCAATGCACCTTTCAACCTCACGCCCTACAGCGTGAGCGCCAAGATTCGCACAAGCCGAGAGCACGCCGACCAGGGTGACCGCATCGGGCCGAACCTGACCCGACCGCCCGATCTCAGAGTATAATTCCAACACCTTATCTGCAGCCCCGTTCTGGGCGTAGCAAGAGACCATAGAATTATACGAAATGAGATCCCTCTCCGACTCGGGCATTTCATCGAACACCTTACGGGCAAGCTCGACGTCCCCGCACCTCGCATAGCACCCGAGGATGCAGTTCTCGATCGACACGTCCGACGAACAGCCTGCAAAGCCCGACCGGAAGAGCAGCGCGTGCACGTTGCATGGGGAGGGGAGGCAAGGGAGGAGAGCGAGGACGGTGACGGAATTGAACGGGACTTCAGACAGAAGCATCTGCCGAAAAAGGGCGAATGCGGGCGTGGGCTGGGAGTGTAGGGAGTAGCCGGAGATTAGGGAGTTGTAGCAAACGATGAGGGTCTGAACGGGGGTCGAGGGGGCAGAGGAGACGGCCTCGCGGAGGATCTGGTGGGCACGGGGGAGGAGGGCGAGGCGGGAGTAGGAGGAGATGAGGGAGGTGAGGACGTAGGGGTCGTGAAGGGAGTTGAGCTTGAGGGCGTGGGAGTGGAGCTGGGAGAGGGTTAGGGGGAGGGAGAGGGCGGCGGCGGAGCGGAGGGCGGAGGGGAGGGTGAAGGAGTTTGGGCGGGGGTTGGGCGGGAGGAGCATGAGGCGGTAGACGTGAAGGGAGGGGAGGTGTTGGCCGGCGTCGGTGAGGGAGCGGAGGTGGGTGTTCCATGAGTAGCTGGAGGTGCCTGCTGGGAGACGGTGGCGGGGAGGGGAGTTGCGAGGCGGATGTGTTGGGAGCGGGGGGCTGACTTTGAAGGGGAGAGGTGGTTTCTTGCTCATCGGCGGAGCAGTACTGCATGGTGGCTTTGCCGCTGTCCCGCGTGATTTTCAATTTCTCGCGAACGTACCATTTATTTATAAGTTTGCCCCTAAAATTATCCACCGCGCATTTTCAGCAGCAAATTTCTGAGTGCACAGTGAGCAAAACAGCCGACGACGATGCCACCGCCGCCCTCTCCTCTGACCTCCCCAGCCTCGTCCCCAGCCACCGACCCCTTCTGTAAAGTCCCCAATCCCACTTCACCCTCTTGTAATCTCCTCAGCCCCTCTGCCGCCCCCTCCTCCGACAACCCAGCACCCCTCCCCCCTCCTTCGACCTCTGCAGCCCTGCCCTCTCTGTCGTCTCCTCCTCCAACAACCCAGCCACACATCTCCCCTCCTTCGACCACCGCATCCCCCCCCGGCTTCCCCAGCCCCCTCTACCTCCCCCTCTGCCGCCCCCCTGCTCCAACCTCCCAATCTCCTCTTCCCGCACTCCCCCCTCATCAACCTCCTCAACGTTGCCACCGTCCCATCCTCCGACAACCCAGACCCAACTCCCCCCTCCTCTGACAACACATCACCTCTTCCTCTTCCGCCGCCCCCTCCGCCAACAACCAAACCCTCACATTTCCCTCCTCCGACCTCCCAAGCCTCGACCCCTCCTCCGACAACCCAACCCCACCTCCATCCCACCTGCGACCTCCACACCCCCTCCCTCTTTCCCATTGTCCATTCCAAACCCTAGTAAATTATCGTCGGCTGGTCGTCGTCATGTCATTGGGCAAGGGAGGAAGTGGTCAAGGATAAAATAGGAATAATTAGTGAGGGAGCATGAGTAAATTGAATGGCAAACTTGTAAAGTGGAATGTGCGCTGGGAGTGTGCAAAGTAGGAATGTGCAAAGCAAAATGGTGGGTGCGCAAAGCATTTCCCCGCTTAGATTGAAAACTCATTTTTCTTGGTGGGTTTCTTCTCCTTGTATTAACTTGGATCATACCCAACATATTTGGCGTGCTTTAAAAATATAAACATTTTACAGAAACCCATTTAAAAATAATCAAATGGATCTCGCTGCTGAAGAGCAAAACATACTCATGCAAGATTCCCTAATGAAAGATACTTAAATCCTCCTTGGCTCAAGCAACCCAATTAATAAAATCCAGGCCACTTCATTAAATAAATTGTTGCACAATATATCAGAATTTCCGCAAAGCTGATAACTACTTGTTAATAATATACATGTTTTTTTTCTGGAATTAAATTATGCTATACAAATGAAAATATATAGCATGACGTTTCACAGAACATGCAACATTTCTCAGTAAAATCAGCTTATGGAAGAGCCAAGAACAGCCAGTGCAAGATGGCAATCGCAGCTCAATCATTGACTAATCCTTTCCAAAATCGGCATTGTAGTGAGCGGTCGACTCGAGCTTCTTTGCTTCATTAAGTTTTCGAACAGCCTGAGATGCCAATCGGAAAAAGTGTAAAAACTAAATCATCACATAAAACATTAAGTAAACACAAGACGCTTGTGAACTCAAACATTATATGTAACATTTTAGACGATACATGCAGCCAAAATAGCACATAGAGGCTGTAATCACTTATTTTGATGTTCAGAAACTTGGCTGTGACATAAGAAAAAGTAAAAACTAGCAACAATTCATGCATAAACTTGGCTGTGACATAAGAAAAAGTAAAAACTAGCAACAATTCATGCATGTAGTGCACAGGCACACAAAGAATCACCCCTCACATGACGCATGCCCCATGCCCAGATGGAAAGGTGGAGAGAAGAGTGGGTGTGAGTGTGAGCGGCAATTTGGGTTTTGCACCGGGGTTTTTTTGAGTTTGTAATATGTCAATGGCAAACCAATACATCTGAAATGGCAAACCTGTAAATAAGTGGGCTGAGGGTGGGTATTTTTTGGGTTTTGGGTGACGTGTGTCACATAGGACATGTCCGTGGGGAAACTCCCTATATGTATAATATATACTACCTAAAAATTACAGACAAATTACGCCAAGGCATTCGTAGAAGGATTTGACCTCTAACACACCACAGGCGAACCATCCAAGTAGGAACTCACAATGCCCTAAATATTCACGGTAAAGGTAAAGGATTACATTTTTTTACCGAGATGATTTTTGATCCTCTTTGATAATGGATTGCAAGTGACCAATCTGCTAAATAGCCTTCGTGTGTATTGGACGATGTATTATGTGGTTTCATTACAACAATCAACATGGACACCTAATTCACTCAGACCATATATCAGAATTATTCAATCAGCTTGTTGTAAGAAAGCATCCATTTTAGTACTGTTGGATACATAAGCAATATCCAGCAAGAAAATTGCACAATAGTGACTTCTGACAATTAGAAAGTACGGTCGTATTATTTACAGTTCTCATTGTCCATTAAGAAGATCAAATGTTTGTGATTTATCATAATGAGTTGAAGGAAATTATGAGCTGTCCACCACTTGCAATTCAAAGATTTTATCACAATTGCCGCAATAAATGATCTCCCCCAACCTTTTAATTTTCTGTTCATTGTAATTTTCTGTTCATTGTGTGTGTGCATGTGTTTTTTTGTTTTCGTTTTTGTTTTTGTTTTGAAAAAAAACAGTTGTAGGGTGCAAATGTGAAAGCAATATTTGAAACTCAGACATCTTGAACATCACATAGATGCTTACCATACCCCTGTGCTGCAGTGGCACATGCCACTGTAAATGATACAAAGAGCAAATAGAGAAAAATGGACAGAATGGTCTAAACCCAGGCATTATATACAGATAAAGTTATATTTAAAAAACCAAGCATTAAGATAGCCTAAAAATTTTAAAAACCAAGCGATGTTCTAATTTTTGAAGTGACATGCATGACACTTCACCCAACTAAAAATGTCGCACCTCCGGACACAACACATGTCCGACACCTCCGGACACAACACATGTCCATCACGTATCAAAGGCTTACCAAATCTGTGTAGCATTCCTCACCACAAATATGGGTAAAGCCTATAAAATTTTAATTACCAAGTGATGTTTCCTATAACATGCAGGATACTACACAACCAAAAATGACATGCCCGACATGGCCGGACACAACACGTGTCCATCTGTATCAAACACTTCCTAAATCTGCAAGGCTTTCTTGATACGTTTTGCATTTATGGCCAGCAGGGGCATTTCGGTAATTTTCATATTTTAGTGGAGTCTTTTTGTAATTTTCAGATTTTAGTCGGGTCTTTTTGTAATTTTCAGTTTTAGGGGTTTTGGTTATTTTCAGATTAGTATTTGTAGGCAACGGATAGGGTTAGGGAGGGTGTCAAATAATTGTGATAGAAACCCTAGATCTATGAAGTTTAGGCTTTTCCTTCATTGAAAAATGCTATAGATCTTGAAGATTTAGGTTTTGATCTCTAATTCAAAGCTAGGAGAGCGACCTCCTCTTCAATTGTGGCCAACTTTATTCTTTATATCTCATCCTTCTTTTCCCCAAATCCCCTCTTTTCACCCTAAACCCCCAACCTTTCCCATAAAAATTCCATCTTTCACCATAAAACTCCTTTTTTATCATCAAAACCCTAACGGATCGCATCAAATTGGTATCAGCGTGCTACGATCCCCATTGCGATCACCAGATCGAAAGATAAATATGAGGCTTTGGAGGAGAAAGTACAGAGCGAGGGGACGGCTTGGAGGAAGGCAGTGGAAGAGCTCAGATCTGACATAAAGGCGACGGAAGAAAGATCAACGCAACGGGCACCAACTAGTCCTCGAGGCCATCGCTCAAGTGACCCAACAATTGATCCAACAAAATGCAGCTTTGTCGAAGGTGGGTAAATCATATCTGGGAGAAAACCCAGATCTCGGGCAAAAGGAGAACTTTTGACGAAATAAAAAGGAAAAGCGAAAGAATATGTTGAAGGGTTACTCTCCGACGTCGACGATTACTTCGTGGAAGGAGAAACCCCCACGAAGGGGGAGAAACCCCCCCCCCCCCCAAAAAAAAAAAAAAACCCCCCATGAAGGGGTAGAAACCCCCACCCTAGGGGGAACGACCGTCGCGAAGGGAACATGCAACCTGTAGGCAGCCCCGCAGGCCGCAAGGGGCCTGCAAGCGCTGCTGCAGGCCATGTAGCCCCCTGCAGCCTGCAGGCGGCTCTGCAAGGTCCCTGTGCAGGGCATGTATGGCCCTCACGGACTCCTGGCAACCCACCAGAGGCCCACCGAGCCTTGGGAGCAACATACGTGGTCTCGTGACATCTATAGGCCCGTCGAGACCTTGACGATGATTTTCAGTGGCGTTGAGACCAGGGGATGATGTGAAAGAATTTCAAGGGCTCCATGGGATGCAGTTTGCTGCAGAAAGGCGATGATGCCGAGTCCTACTGGCTTACGAGGAGTTTCGGGCTGAATATGATGAGGCACATGGCTTTGAGGGTGTGGACGACTACAATTATGAGGAGAATGACAGGATCGAACATGCCAGAGGTAGTGATCCTTTGAGGAGGTATATGCGACGTAGGGAGGAACGGCGTGACACTTATCATCCCCTCACTACAGACCAGCAGGAGATTTCAACATCGATAACAAGATCAGGAAGCTAAAGATGCACATATTTGAGAGAGGACATGAAAAAATGGATATACATAGCAGAGAGGTATTTTGAGGTGACGTGTATTACTGAGGCAGAGGTTGAAGGCGGTAAAAGTATGCTTAGAGTGAGAAGCTTTATGTTGGTACCGATGAATACAGCATCAGCATCTTGTTTGCTGGTAGGAGAAATTCAAAGAATGCCTATTAGACCGATTCTGTAAGACGCATGAAGGAGACCTATATGAGCAGCTCTACGCTCTGAGACAGGAGGGAACGGTCAGGGAGTATATCAGAAAGTTCGAAATACTGACGGGACATGTTCGCGGAGTATCGGGAAAGTCCTTGAAGAGATGTTTCATGAATGGACTCAAACCAATCATATGGACGGAGCTACGCATACAGAGACCCCGATGCCTGCTAGACAGGATGCATTAGGCTCGAATGATAGATGACATACTCGCAGAGGACAGACGTGCCAAGGGAGCATGGAACGGACCACTTCTCGCAGCCAAGTAGCGACAGTGGAAGAGAAGGTGCCATCAGGAGGGCTCCAGTCCATTCACAAGAAGAACATCAAGCTTCAATCAGACAGTGTGCGTAAGCGGCTTACAGAGGCGGAGATCCAGGATAGGTGCACCAAGGGACTCTGTTTCTGCTGTGATGAGAGGTACGGGCAAGGACATCGTTGCAAGAATCATGCTCTCCAGATGTTGATCATTGAAGATGAAGAAGGCCATGCAGAGGAGCAGGAAGATCCGGGGGGAGACGAGAACCTCCATCTGGATTAATGAGACAATGGTTTTCACGACACCACCTTAAGAACAAGATGGTTCTTGGGGACGGAGTAATGATGCGTTTTACATTTAGAACTAGCAGGGGCATTTCCGTGATTTTCAGATTTTAGGGGGTATTTTGTACTTTTCAGTTTTAGGGGTTTTTCTGTAATTTTGGTTATTTTCATATTAATATTTGTAGGCGACGGTTAGGGTCAGGGAGGGGGGTCGAATAATTGTGATAGAATCCCTAGATATATGAAGTTTAGGCTTTTTCCTCCATTGAAAAAAGCTAGATCTTGGAGATTTAGGCTTTGATCTCTAATTCAAAGCTAAGAGAGCAGCCTCCTCTTCAATTGTGGCCAACTTTATCCTTTATATTTCAGTTTATTTTACTAAAAATCATTCTTTTCCCCGAAATCCCCTCTTTTCACCCTAAAAATGTCACCTTTCCCATAAAAATCACATCTTTCATCATAAAAGTCCCTTTTTATCGTCAAAACCCGAGCAGACCGCATCACTTTCCTCACAACAAATACATATAACACGAAGTATAGTATGCCATCTTTCAGTTCTTTCATTAAATATTTCATTTTTTTCATTAGTGAGTAATGTCATAAATTATTTTACTATTTCAGTTCTTCCACAAGTGAATGACAACCAACTTCATTCATATTAATATGGGTTTAATATACATCTATGCAAAAATGGGAAAGAAAACAAAACTTGTGTATCAAGCTGCATCCTCATGTCTCAGTTTACGAGGTTACACATTCTGTGTCAGGAACGACACGTGTCTGCTACTCATATGATAGAACATCGCAGCAACCTTCTAGGCAATTTGTCACAATGATGACAGATGCATGCATCAAGGTTCAGCTAAATTATAACATAGAAGTACCAGGAACTATGGCTTAATCTCTTGTAGGCGGAAGGTATTTTCAGTGGAAATTTGCAACATCTACTATGGGAACTCTATCACCATGATGGAACTCCTAATATTGCTTGTGAAAGATCATTCTGAAGCTCGTTCAAACAATACTGGAGACACCTCTATAAATTCCTTCAAATCTAAATCCACATTTAGGTGAAGGCCTATTTCAGAATAACACTGCACCGACACTTATTTCGATCTTTGTAACTGACCAGTAAAGTCAGAGTACATGATTTTTTTATTCATATCAGGGTACGAGATTCAAATAATTGTACAAGGATGTAAACAGTCGTTAACATAAATTAGCCTTCTGTTTGATGAAAGTTTCCCTGTGACTGCATAAGAGAGAGAAAAAAATCAGCAGGATTTACCTTCATAAAATCCTCTTGTATAACATAGTCCCTCTCTGCACGGATTGCAAACATTCCAGCTTCTGTGCACACGTTCCGAAGATCAGCTCCATTAAATCCCTACAAAAAGAAATGCACTGTTGCATAAATAAACAAAAAATGGGAAACAATTAAGGAAATTAAAAATCATATTCTCACTAACAAAGTACACACCTCAGCGAGTTTTACAACTGCTTCGTAGTCTATCTCACCATGTTTAGCTATTCCAGAAGCATGAATTTTGAGAATCTCCATTCTTGATTGTTCATTTGGCAATGGAATCTCAATCTTCCTGTCTAAGCGACCTGGGCGAAGAAGGGCCGGATCGAGAACATCAGGTCGATTTGTTGCCATGATCATTTTCACCTAAAACACGGGTGAGGAAATTGAGAAGTCTAAAGAAAATTTGCCACAGCCCAGCAGCTCTTGATTATTCAATTACAAAATAATTGTAACTAAGATGAATAGCAATGCTGGATTATAACGACCAAATAAGAACAAAAGTAAGACTTTCAATAACAAGATGTGTAAAATCAGGTGAATATGGTTGTCTAGATATTGAGGACGTACAAAAGCATGATAACAGTACAGGCATATATCATATAAATAGGTTATGTGTGTATAGATAATGGCATCTGCTTGCCTGGACATGTTGTTAACCGGGGGTTTCTTCTTCTTCTTCTTCTTCCTCCTCCTCCTTGTGTGTGTGTTTTGTTGTTTTTTTTTTTGGGGGGGAGGGGGGTGGGGGCGGTGTTGTGGTTTGTGGGGAGGGGCCCACAAAATGTAATAAAAGCAAATGCTACATTTCTAGTTCTTTTTTTTGTGTGTTTTTCCTGGTTGGGTTGGTGGGTGTGGGGTTTTTTGATTGGTTTTTTTCTTTTTTGCGGGGGTGGGGGTTGCAAAATGTCATAAAAGCAATTGCTACATTTCTGGGCCTGCTAATACAAAATTTTAACTAAGCAGTGCTTACCTTGACCCAATCATATGAGATACTGGCAGAAAAGACCAGATTTGATACATTATACGAACTCTTTACAGTGGGTACACCATGCCCCAGACTTCTTTACACAAATACTTCTATTAGGGATATGTTCAACTAGAAACAGGTTATGTTTCGATTATGATCAATAACTAAGTTTGGGATTAATATTTTTCTTGAGTTTGTGAGTGCAAGAAATGTCATATACCAAATGCAAAATATGCTTAAATGATGTGTCAACGGACAGGTACAATTATTTCATGGCAACAGCAGACGCTTAGTGTTAAGATTAAGGAATTCGATTCGATGCACACCAAGTAAAGATAAAAAATTTAAGCCTCAAGAGGAGCTCAAGGTTTTAGGAAAACATTTGTTCTTAGAGCTTGTTCGTAAGAACTGTGACTTGTATTCTCTAGAATGGATGACATTTGCCCTTTGTATAGATTTATATGGTCCTCATCAGGACCATAGGAGTCCTGAAAGGCCTCAACAGTTCAGCTGGTAAGGGAACTGATAGGTTGCCCGTCAGGTTGACTCATTTAAACAGACAGACAGCAAATTTTGCAGGAAACCCCCAGCTTAGCCTACAGCTTAATGCATTGCTGAAACAGTTCATTAAGCACCCAGTCAACATGGGTAAAATAGTGGAAATTATAACAGCCTGTTGAAAGTTAATTATAAACTAGCATGTCTATGGACCAACTAGACCATTAACCGTTCATGAAAATTTTAACAGCTAGTTTTTTTTTAAATATGGGCCTCGTTTACTCATGGGTAGCCTTTGCACCTGACTGTGAGCTCCATAAAATTTATGACTATTGATGCTGAATAAACAAGATGGACACCCTCATGTTTAAATGAAAAAGGATGCAAGTTGTTTTTGTTTTCATCTAATTACGATACAGGGTTTGTACCCGCAATTCTGAACAACTTCCAGTAAATACCTAGCATCAAGATGAAATATAGACAGTTAAAGGGTTTAGAGAAAATTGATGATTTCCCAATGGCCCATAAGCTCGAGGGGTCCATGATTTTTATAAGCATGTTGCTTATATTTGATTGCTGTAAAGGAGAAAGTGGAAATGAAACACGGATATCTTCAAGGATGCACAAGGCTTTCTCCCAGAGGCTTACAAAGTCTCCTTGAGCTTACAATATAACTTCCTACCACTTAAAAGCAGATAAACTCCAAAATGTAATCAAACAACATATAAAATCGAATTCCAACTGAAACTCCAAAAGGAAGATAATCATTACCAGATTTAAACAGGAAAAAGATGGGGAAATATTAGAGGGCTAATGTGCTGGTTCATATCTCAAATTCGCAGTGGTTACAAACAATATGACCTCAAACAGTAAAAGTTTCAATAATTTGGTCAAACAACCTTAAACAGCAAACAATTTCAAACGATTGACAAAGTGAAGCCATACCTTCCCTAACTCGTCAAATCCATCCAACTGGTTTAGTAGTTCCATCAATGTTCTCTGAATCTCTCGATCAGCACTGGTTCCTTCACTAAAACGACGTCCACCAATGGCATCGATTTCGTCCATGAATATGATGCATGGCTTAATAAGAAAAGCATAAATTAGAAATAGTGCCCTTAACAGCACATAAAACAAACACTCATATAAAACAGACCAGATAATGAAACAACTGAAGAATAAACGCCTTCGTTGATAGTGAATGGAAAGAGAGAAAATAGGGGGCAAACAGGCACAAATATAATTCTGTACTTCTTTAAAAAAAATACAAAAAACAAACTTCTCTGAGAAACCAAACATAGAAAAGCAAAGCTTTATTTTCCACTCCATTCTTATATTTCTTGTAACCGACACAATATCTACCTACAGAAAAAAAAGAAATAGAAACAAGAGAAAAGCAAGAATTGATGAGTTCTTACTTGGTGATCACGGGCATAGCCAAACATCTCCCTTATCAACCGTGCACTTTCACCAATATATTTGTCAATAATAGCACTCGATACGACCTGCACGCATTCATTTATTATTTAAAAAATCAGTTACATAAATAAATCAATACATTGTTTCCACCAAAGAACAATCCAGTATAGGATATATATGGTTCGGATATGGAATGGATAGTTCTAATACTATATTTGTATTTGTTTTCTTCCTTCGGATGAAGATATGTATACGGATGTTGTTGGAAGTCACTCCTATATGTGATGAAAACAAATTCAAATTTGGATTGGGCCCGAATATTAATCAATATTAGCGAATATGATCAAATTTTAAACGAAAAAGTGAGCAAAACATTCTTTCAGAATATATGAGGGTAAAATTTCTTTATTTTGTATTTTTTAATATTAAAATAGACTTTAATCTACATAAAAACATATGCATTACTTTGAGAAAGTTGGCATCAATGTTGCTAGCAATTGCCCTTGCCAACAATGTCTTCCCTGTTCCCGGAGGGCCATAGAGGAGTACGCCCTGCCACCAATCAGACATATTATCAAGTTTGTTAAGCATAAAGAAGCATGAAACTTGAATCTTGGCTAACCTGATTAAAACAGCTTTAACCATGCCGGAGCAAAGAGCAAGGCATGCACAAGAAATGTAATCATGAAAGAACATTTTACCTTTGGCGGTTTAATTCCTACTCTAAGGAAGAGTTCAGGATTCATCAGTGGTAGTTCAATGGATTCTCTAAGTTCACGGATCTGATCAGATAATCCACCAACCGCTGAGTAGCTCACGTTGCCTGGATCCTCATGAAGCATGTTGTAGACAACAGGATCAACCTGCATAAGACGATATAAGGTTAACCTTGATAACGCAGAAACAGAATACACAAAAAATTTGCAAGTTCTTCTATTGCTGCTGCTGTGGATACATGGAAAAATCAATGCAACATTTCAGTACCTCTCGTGGAAGAGCTCGCATGATTGTGAGCGTCGTCATGTCAAGAACCACACGGGTGCCAGCTGTAAGCTTTTCTTTATCCACCTTACTACGGCACCCAACAACATATCTGGGGCCACTGCTGGCTTTGACTATTACTGAAAAATGACCAATCATCCATTGCATAGTTAATAATCAACGATGAACTACATGGTCCATATATCCTCACGGAAACAACATAAGCAAGATAAAGGATTACGCATACCAAAACACCTAAGAATGAAAATTGGCAATCATCTGATTGACTTTGCACTATTCACTAGGCTGCAGTCCTACTAACATGATAAATATAAGGAGCCAGTGATAGAAATGCTAAAGTGGAACGGTTAAATCTAGGGTTTGTGGTGGGAATTGGGAAAAACATAGAAGTAGGGTTCGATAGAGTAAAGGATTTTGGGCTTCACACACATCAAATCGGATAGATCGCCAACTTCAGCATCTCAAGTATAAGAGACTTCTCCTGACCTCATGTCCTAGTAAATAGCTCGCTAACTTGAACCACGCCACATGGCAACAATTTTGCAAAGAAACTAAGTTCTGATTATTCTTCATCTAACTTATATTTGGAATACACAAAGAGCTGTCAATAAAACTCCAAAATATCCGAATCTCTCCGTATCCGCATCAACTTAAGCAAACACGGATAGCAATAATTTGTATCTAACTACGAGAGATATCTGCCTGCATGATATTCATTTTTTGAAGCAGAGAAGATAACAATATCCGCTTTTATTTTAATTAATGTACAATTTATTTTTGTTCAAAGTTATCAAAAATACAGTTTTACTTTTGAATTATATTGTTATTATGTATGTATAATAAAAGTAGTATATAATCAATATGTAAATATTTCTTGATAGTAAATTGGTGGTATATTTTTTAAATTTGATATTGCAGGTATTAATTTTCATGAAGTAACATAAAAATATAATCATAAGCATATATTCGAAATGTGCAGATCCGATCCATATCCACATCTAAGCGAAAGCAAATAACAATAATTTGTCCGATTTTATGAAATATTTGTACATATTGTATCCCTTTCAAACAGAGTGAATACCGTTATTGTAATATCCATTCCAAATCCACTCCATTTATGTCATTACAGATACTTACTTGAGATGAAAAAGACCTAAACGAAATTCACAATCTTTATCTTTATAAGTATGCTACTTAAAAATGGAATATGTTTGAATGCGTCTCTCAAACAACCCATTTAAACAATGGTAGATACCCCTTAGTAATGCTCATCGTAAAATCTTTTAAAAATCTGCTCAAGAATTCCGTAAGACAGCCAAAATTGCTCAAAATAGCACTAAGCTCAACTGTGCTTGAGCTGGATTGAAAATGGCTTGGACTTAGCTCTGAACAGTTTTCGCTCGAGTTTGGCTCGAAAGTGAAGGCTCCTATACAGTCTCAAGTTAGATCTAGACCTGATTGGTTCGACTCAGCTGGGATAGCTTTCACCCTTAGATCAGATGGATTTAAACCGATAAAGTGTCTAACTGAATCAATCAAAGATCTGTTTCTCACGTTACCTTTGGCAGTCAAAGGCAACATAGGTGGAGATAAGCACATCATAGTAGCAGTGATAGGATGATGACGATGTTGACAAAGATGGCAAGGGTGATATGATAGCATGCGAGGCATTGATAATGACCAAGGTTTTAAATATCAATATCGTATCGGTTTGGTCATATTTGATATCGGATATCGAGGGTTAAATCAGGGATGAAATATCGGGTTGCTCATATTGGATAGGATAAATATACAATTATAGTATCATAAATATTCATGATTGTTTATATTACCAAAATATCATCAATAGGATCGCATAAAGTTACGATAAAAGCATTAAGTAACCGCTATAATTAACATACGAGTATGTAATACTAGTATCTACAAGTCTACAAATTAACACAATATTAAAAATTAAAATGCTACAAGAATAGAAAACAAATTAAAAGATTATCAAAAAAGTGAGTTACCCCACATTATGTAACAAGCTCATTCTGCACGTGTCTCTTGGACGAATGTTTCAGCATATTCAGTTACTTTCGCATCAGAATCAGAACTATCTAAAGAAGACGACTCTAATGAGCATGAATCAAACCCTAAAGCTTCCTCCTCAAGCAATTGATGCTTCCACTTCTCCGCCTTCCACTTCTCCTTTCCTGATAATGACAACATGATGGTTTTTCCTTTTTTTTTTGTAGTCTTTAATCTTTTACTAGCCCTGGGCATTTAATTAGCCCATATCGCTTCTTCAACGTGCATCCATGTCAACTTTTTTCCAAGAAAGACTTCTTCATTCTCCTCATCTAAAGCAATAGAAGCATCAATTGATTTTTGAGACATCCACTCAGCCATCTTGCCTTCAGTAATGGAAGGAGCAAATAGGATATCGGTGTTTCTGCTCTGAAATCTTTCTTTCAGTTAAGCATTGAATTTGATATAGACTAAGTCTTTCAATTTATCGGTACTTAATCTATTCCTTCTCTTCGTATGAATCTGTTATCGAAAACACAAAAACCAATTAACCATAATGAGAAATATGTACCGGATTAATGGATGATGTAAAAGAAAATTTATTTAAATTTTTATCATCTTAAAAGCATTCCAATTTCTTTCACAACCACTTGAGTTAGTGGTTAATCCCAAAATTCACATGAACATCTTCAAATCAGGCATCGTGCCACCATGGCAAAAGACACTGATTAACAAAAAACGAAAAACCAATTTCAAATTTCATTTAGTTTAAACATTAAAATATCAAAAATAGTTATAATAGGAATAGGAAATTGATATTAGTTTCTTAGCTATACCTGAATCAAGTACATGATTTTTATCTTGCCTTTTCACTACTTCACTACCAAAAAGATCTACATCGACAGCTGGAAGCTAATTTCTTCTTGCATCTTAGGATCATTGGCATACATCCTGAAAATGCACTTTGTGAAACCATCAGCAAATACACCATCTCCATCAATAGCCTCCCATCCTTGATAATAAAAATATGAGTTCAACAAATGACTCGCTATGTGCAAATGAATCTTCAGCTTATCTGTTAGGAACTAACAAAGATGAGATTTTTATTAGAAAACAATAGCAAATAACCAGATAATTGAGCACAAAAGAGGTGTGCCCTCCTCCCAAGACGCCTAGAGGACGTCCGCACTCGTCTACCTATGGAATCACACAATAACAATCATCAAATAGCATAGGCAAACAAGAGAAAGCTACCCCCTATTTATAATAAAAGCTAGGGCAAAGAGGGGGGGAAATCATGCGGCATGCGGCAAAGGGGGGCTGCTGCTGGGTCCAGGCGCGCGCGGCCTTTTGGGTTCCTGCGGGTGTAAACCCGCAAGGGCCTATGGGCCGGAGGCCCATCAATACTCCCCCCAAGAGCAACCTTGTCCTCAAGGTGGAAGTCTGGAAAGCGCGTCATCATATCATCCATGTCCTCCCACGTGCTCTCGTGCTCCGATAGGCCCCTCCACTGCAATAGCACCTGCCTCCTGCCTGTGTCGCTCTGTCAAACCCCTTTCAGCAAATCAAGCTCCATCCTCACCTCCATGTCAGCAGTAAGAGTCTCTGATAATGTAGGGGAAGAGGTGTGGTCGCCAATAGCCTGGCGCAACTGTGAGACATGGAAGACCGGATGAATGGTAGATCCTGGGGGTAAGCGCAATCTGTAGGCAACCGGTCCTATCCTCGCCTCGACCTCAAAAGGTCCAAAATACCGCGGTGCCAGCTTTTCATTCCTCTTATGTGCCTCCGACCTCTGCCTGTAGGGCCTCAGCTTCAAATATACCATATCACCCACCTCAAAGTGTACGTCTCGACAGTGTAGGTCTGCCCGTGCCTTCATCACCTGTTGAGCCCGTGCCAAGTGGAGCTTCAGCTCCTCTAGAATCTGGTCCCGCTCTGCCAGGTACTGCTCTACATCTGATACGGGAGTCGCCTCATGACCATAATGAAGTAAGTGCAGGGGATCTCTGTCATACAAAATCCTGAAAGGGTGGTCTGGGATGCCGTGTGGTATGAAGTGTTGTACCAATATTCTGCCCACAGTAGCCAACGTGCCCACTCCTTAGGATTATCTGAAATGAAACATCGCAGGTAAGTCTCCACACTCCGATTTACCACCTCCGTCTGACCGTCAGTCTGGGGATGATAAGCTGTGCTCCGCTTCAAGGCCGTCCCATGTAGTCTGAAAAGCTCCTGCCAAAATTTGCTCTGGAATACCTCGTCTCGAACCGGGACTATGGACTTTGGCGGGCCATGCAAACGAATAACCTCTCTCACAAAAACCTCCGCCACAGATACTGCGCTGTAAGGATGCCGAAGCGGGACAAAATGTGCATATTTGCTGAGGCGGTCTACCACAACAAAAATGATGTTGTATCCACCCGACTTTGGCAATCCATCGATGAAGTCCACAGAGAGGTCCTCCCAAACTCGGTCTGGTAAGGATAACGGCTGTAGTAGTCCCCTTGGAGACATAGCCTGATACTTATGACGCTGGCACACGTCACACTCCGCCACCATCCTGGCTACCTCCTTCTTCAGCCCCTTCCAGTAGACCTCCCTAGATAGCCGATGGTAGGTCTTGAGGACCCCAGAATGTCCTCCAATAACACTGCCGTGAAACTCCCTGAATATGGCCGGTATAAAAGTAGAAGTCCTCGGTATCACCAGCCTACCCCAGTAAAGTAGCCGCACATCCTGAAGAGAATACCCCGGGTACTCAGTCGACCCCTGTAAAAGGGCCTCTCGTATAGCTGCCAACTCCGGGTCTTGCTCCACCTCCTGCTGCAGCGGGCCCCAATCCTCGAGGATCGACACCGTAAGTGCCACTAACTCTGCCTCCTCCTCCCGCCAGGATAACGCATCAGCTGCCTTGTTCTCCAATCCCGGGCGATACTCGACCTCGAACCTGTAACCCATCAACTTTCGCAGCCACTTTTGATGTTCCTCCGCTACCATCCGCTGCTTTAACAGGTATTTCAAGCTCCTCTGATCCGTGCAAACTATGAAGCTCCGTCCCAACAAATATGGTCTCCACTTCTTTATGGACTACACTATCGCCATCAGCTTCCTCTCATAGACCGATCGCAATCGAGCCCTCGCGGTCAACACCTGGCTGTAGTAAGCTATAGGTCGCTGCTCCTGCATCAGTACTGCTCCCAACCCATATCCTGATGTGTCTGCCTCTATTACGAAGGGCCTGGAGAAGTCGGGCAACACCAATACGGGCACAGTGGTCATTGCCCTTTTCAGGGCCTCAAATGCTGTCGTCGCCTCCTCCCCCAATGGAACTGATCCTTCTTCAATAACTCTGTCAATGGCCATGCAATCGTCCCATACCCTTCCACGAATCTGCGGTAGTAACCTGTAAGCCCCAGGAAGCCCCGTAGCACTCTGAGGGTAGTGGGACGCGGCCAGTCCAGCATGGCCGCTATCTTAGCTCTATCTGCGTCCACCCCTCCTGCTGATACTACGTGCCCCAAGTGCTCCACCTGCGGCTGCCCGAATAGACACTTTTTTCTGTTCAAATATAGCTGGTGGTACTGTAGCTCCTGAAAGACCACCTGCAGGTGGTCCAAATGCTCATCCAGAGTACGATTGTACACCAAAATATCATCGAAGAAAACTAGTACAAATCGCCTGAGATAGGGACGGAATATCTTATTCATAAGAGCCAGAAAAGTGTTTGGGGCATTGGTCAACCCAAAGGGCATGACCAGGAACTCGTAGTGACCCTCATGCGTCCTGAACGCCGTCTTGGGCACATCCTCCCGTCGCATCCGTATCTGGTGGTAGCCTGACCTAAGATCTAGCTTGATAAACCAGGCTGCCCTGTGTAGCTCGTCCAATAGCTCATCAATCACATGTATAGGAAATTTATCGGGGATCGTCTCCTTGTTCAACGCCCTGTAGTCCACGCACAACCGCCAACTACCATCATTCTTCTTCACTAGTAATACCGGGCTGGAGAACGGGCTCACACTCGGCTGAATCACCCCTGCCTGCACCATCTCTGAAACCATCCTCTCTATCTCATCCTTCTGATGCTGGGGGTATCGGTAGGGCCGCACGCTAATGGGGGAAACACCCTCTCGTAGAACAATGGCGTGCTCGTGGTCTCGTGGTGGTGGAAGACCCCGAGGCTCCTGGAAGATCTCCTCAAACTGCTCCATCAGCTGCTGAACCTCTCCTGGGATGGGTTGCTCTGTACTGGCCTCTGGGCCTCCCTCACCTGTCAAAGAGTACAGCTCTACTAAATATCCTCCTCCCTCTGTCTGGATGGTCCTAAACATGGTCTTCAGAGAGACCAAAACTCTGCAGAGGCTGGGGTCCCCCTGGAGTATTACTGCTCTCCATGCCTCCTGGAACTGCATCCGTAGTAGCTTCCAATTTATCGTCATCTCTCCCAAAATCTGTAGCCATGCCATGCCTAGGATGACGTCGGTGCTCCTTAGGTCCAGTGGTAAAAAATCTGCAATAACCTGTATCCCCTGCATGGTCAGCACCAGTCCTCTGCAAACTCCCCGGCTGCTCTCCTTTTTCGTCCCCATCATCACGCTGAAGCTGCCGCAATCTGTCAGCTGAAGTCCATGTTGTGCCACCACCCTCCTGGATATGAAATTGTGGGTCGCCCCACTGTCAATAAGCACAGTCACCTCCTGGTCACCGATCTCCCCCCTCAGCTTCATGGTATGGTTCGATGTGAACCCTAACACGGAGTTGAGGGACACCTGCCACGTCCAACTGCTGGCCCTCCAGCTCCTCCTCTGCCTCAGCTGCCTCCTCCTCGACATCATCCTCGTCGTCGTCGTCCTCCAGCAGAATCACCTGAAGTTTGCGCCCCGCACACCGATGGTCTGGTGAAAATCGCTCGTCGCACCTGAAACATTACCCCTTCTGCCTCTTTTCCCGCATCTCCGCGTCGGTTATGCACCTGAACTGCCCCCAGCCACTGGTGCACTACTCTTCTCCCCAGTCTTCTCCCGGCTCGTCTGGGCGGCTACTGTGGGGTTACCTGCTCCTCCCGCCCCGACGGGGCACCTCTCGATGTCTGACTACTGTAGCCGCTCCTGATCCGCCTATCCTCGGTCTGCGCATCCTCCACCATCTGGGCCATCTCTATGACCTCTGAAAGCCCCATGGGCTTGTAGGGTCTCACTGCTGCTCGCAGACTGGGGCGCAACCCCTTCAGAAAGGTGCCCTCCAATGACTCGTCAGACACGCCATGTACTCGCCCCGCCAGTGTCTCAAATCTCTCGACGTAATCCTGCACCGGCCGCTCCTGCCTGAGGGCGTACAGCTGCTCGTGTAAGTTCCCCAAACGGGGGTCTCTAAACTTCTCCAGCACCATGTTCTTTAGCTCCTCCCAGCTCCTGATCTGCTACCTCCTCTCCTTCCACTGGAACCACCCCAGGGCTCTCCCCTCCATGCAGATGGCAGCCGCCTCCAGCTTCTGTGCCTCGGACATGTGGTGTGCTGCGAAGTATCTCTCTGCGGTGCACAGCCAGGCATGCAGATCATCACCGGAAAACAGTGGCATCGTCAACTTCCGTACTCTGCATTCTCCCCCAAAGTGCCCCTGCTCGGGCCTCCCCTCCTCTCTGTGGTGCAGGCGGTAATGTTGTCTCCTCTGGTCCTAAGTCTCGTACTGCCTCGGCGGACCTCCTCCGCGACCCCCGTAGTCTCCACGGTAACTCCCCGCCGGCCCTCAAAATCGTCCCAACCTGCATCGTCGCCAAACTGCCTCGTAGCCACACCTGCCGTCAGAATAGTAATCTCTCCCGCATCTCTCACCGTCGGAAGGATCCTCTGCTGATGTTTGTCGTCCCGGAGGGTCCCAAAAACCTCCCGAAAGCTGTCCACGGCCCTCCATAGCTGCTGTCCGTTGTCGGGGGGTCGAAAACCCCCCTAGAAGTCTGTCCGAGCCCTTTGCCCCCCATGCGGCTGCCAGGGGGTCCCACCCTTTCCGCAGTTCGACAGGGGCCTGCCGGCCTTCGGCCAGGCACGACGGGCCCCTCTAGCCTTCTGCTGCTGCCGGCAAACCCTGCCGGCCTTCCGGCAAGGCCGACAAGGTCGCCGGACCTCGACGGGCCCAGGCAGGGTCCCGCCGCCCCTGCCTGGGCTCGCAGGTGGCGGGGGGTCCCCAGCCCTTCTCCCGCGACGGCCGACCCCCCTAGTGGTCGTGGGGGGTTGGCCGCCCCTCCCCGATGCCGCGAGGCTCCCTTGCCGGCCCTACCGGAGGTCCGGCAGGGTCGCCAAACCTCGGCGGGCCCAGGCAGGGTCCCGCCGCCCCTGCCTGGGCTCGCAGGTGGCGGGGGGTCCCCCGCCCTTCTCCCGCAGCGGCCGGCCCCCCCCCCAGTGGTCGTGGGGGGTTAGCCGCCCCTCCCCGATGCCGCGATGCTCCCTTGCTGGTCGGCTAGGTCCCCCGACCTCCCTTTGGCTTTGCACCGGCTTCCGCCGCACCTCCTCACGGTAGTGGACCCTCCATGGCTCCTCGTCGTCTTCCTCGTCCAATTCCTCCACGTAATAGGGTTGATTTTGGGGAAGAATCTCCTCTTTCTCCTTCTCTTTCTTCAAAGGTGCCGCCTTTGGTGTTGGATTAGGGTTTCCTTCGCTTTTGGGGTTTGTTACCAATTGATTTAGGGCTCCCATCAATTGTGCGAATTGATCATCGTGCTTTGCTTGATTTGACGCCAATTGGGAGATGGAAGTAGTTAATTTAGCCATGGACTCATCGTTTCCCGCCAACGACTTTTGATTGCCTCGATCTCGCTCGTGAATTTCGCCTCCAATGCCTCAAATTTGTCTTGCGATCTTGTCGAAGCCGCCATGGATCGTCACGCGCTTTGATACCAAATTGTTAAGAACTAACAAAGATGAGATTTTTATTAGAAAACAATAGCAAATAACCAGATAATTGAGCACAAATGAGGTGTGCCCTCCTCCCAAGACGCCTAGAAGACGTCCGCACTTGTCTACTTATGGAATCACACAATAACAATCATCAAATAGCATAGGCAAACAAGAGAAAGCTACCCCCTATTTATAATAAAAGCTAGGGCAAAGAGGCGGGGAAATCAGGCAGCATGCAGCAAATGGGGGGCTGCGACTGGGTCCAGGCGCGCGCGGCCTTTTAGGTTCCTGCGGGTGTAAACCCGCAGGGGCCTATGAGCCGGAGGCCCATCATTATCCTTCCATCTGTTCTCAATTAGAATGGAGAATAGCCTGACATTTTTCTCATCATACTTCAAATTAATCGTGATCTCCTTCTTGCACATGTCCAAGTCTCCATACAACCACCCTATTGATTGAGTGTCGCTATCTGCCCTTCTAAGAACGATGATAATAGGATCAAAAATATTCAATGCCAGTGTCACGTTCTTTCAAAATGAATGGCTATTGATGATGGTGTATACCAACAAAGGACAAAATTAATCAAAAACATCAATTAGTTATTTAACTCTTAATTGCGATAATATGTGAACCAAATAACAAATTGAAATTAGATATAAGGTATTTGATTTTTACCCTTCTTGTTTCAGCTGTCCTGGAGAACTTCAACTCCTCACATTCAATCGAGTTGACAAAAGTCTTCAATTTGGACTTCTCCTACAAGCTTTGCAATGATAAAAATGCTATAACAAAATAGGTAACACTGGGCATAACAAGATCGTCCCTAATCTTCTTACTTGTCATATCAAGCACAATAGTGTGGACATACATGTAGACTGTGACGACTATTGTATCTAAAATTACATTACGGATCGACTTTAACATTTCAATATCCTGCAATTAGATATTCACCGTGGGTACAGCATGGTAAGTTCAGAAAATAGAGGGACGCCTCACACCTAATAATTTCGTTGCAGCTATATAGTTCGATGCGTTGTCTGTCACAATTTGAACGATAGATTGTTCTCCCAACTTCTCAACGGTTGCATTCACCAGATCAAAAATATATATGTCATCATGCACATCTTTAGATGTATTTTCAAAATCATAAAACATCGTTGCAACATAAGATGAATGGCAATGTTCATTATGCTCCTACCCCTACTGTCTGTCCAACAATATGTCATAAGACTATAAACATGCATCCTGCATGTCTCAAAAAAGCTTCCAACTTCTTCGTCTTAGAAGCCACTTCATTAGGAAGATACTTCTCAGTTATCGCATAGGATGTAAGACCTTTCAAATTCGGTCCATATTTGCCCACAGCCTGTAATTTCTGTCCAAAAGATGAGTGATCAACCAAAGAGAATGATACTCCAACCTCAAAAATATGTCATGTGATCCACCCGCACGCATTTTCTCTTTCTTTCTTTTTCCAGTGTTCATTAAGGATGGTTTGCACCCCTTTTCCTTTCTCCTTTCCCAACTGCTCCATCTTCCTCGTTTTTGGAACCTGCACATGCATGTACATCGGTCCTTTTCAGGACCTTGACTGGCTTCATAGGAGAACTCCACTTCAATATTCTCATCTCCAATTACCACCTCATCTCTCAAAGCTTGAAGGTTTGATTCATTCACCTCTTTCAATGACTGTCTGGCTTATAATGCAGCAATGCCCCTCAGCCTAACCTCCTCATGAACTTTTATGCAAGGAGCGACATTTCATCTCTTTCCTGCAAGCTGGGTCTTGAAAGAGCTAATACCACCGCTCATGACATGTTCACAAAACTTGCACCTCACATTATTAGAAGTCAACTTCATCCCATAATCCCAAAAATCTCTTTCCCTCGTGGTAGATGATGCCTTGTTAGATGCTCCAGAAGACATTTTCACAATCTACTAATAAAAAGCACAAAAATTATTAAATTATTAAATTAAAATTTAAGATACAAAAACTTTAAAAAATTAAAAATTAAAACATCACATTAAAAAATTAAAACATACCATGACCATGACTCATGTCTGTAAACAATTGTGGGATTTACATGTATATATCATATATTCAGGAATCAGGAGACGTCTCTATTTGAATCTCAAAGGCAATATCATCGTGTCAATCTATATAGTCAAGAATCGGGCCTATGTGATAGTCGGTTGCCTGTAAGGACCCGTCTCCGTCTCCGATAAGGGACGTTACCCAATATTAGATTTAAGCCAAGATATTCAAGTATACAATTTTACGAGTGATTACATAATCACTCAACCAATCCAAGTATTATATCTCCATTAAGGCAATAGGCTGTCAAGCATGGCCATATACTTAACTATAAAGATTAATTAGAATCAATTTCATTTTATAATCATCAATGTACATCCCACAGTTTTTTCAGACCAATGTCGTCATCAAAATTATTATTCCCATAATTAAAATCATTAAACCCCCATTTAAGGTGCTCTAGTGCTCTCACTGCTCTGTAAATTCGTTGAATTGCAAACTATTTATGATATAGAACATTAAGCCAATGACAGATCACATAGCCGACAAACAGAAGAGCCAACCGACAGAGCACAGGAGCCGACTGAGTGAGAGAGCACATGAGCAGGAAGAAAAATAATAATAATAAGGAAAAAACAACCAGACACAAGAAGAAGATTGAAGAAAAAATTGAAGAAAAATATGATGCGGACGCACCCAGCGCCCCCCATGAAGAGGCGGGCCCCCCCTTGGTGACCTACGTGCGGCGTAGGAGGCATGGTACCACGTAGTAGGTTAGTCTAGGTGTATTCTAGTCTTTTCAGACTGGATTAGTAAATCCCCTCCTTTTCTATTTATTAGGGCTAGCCGTCGTTTTTATTTTTTATGCTTATTTTGTGAAGAACTTGTGGGCATCTCTTGTGAGGGATTTTAGACTTATGTTCCGTGCATCAAAAGTTAGGAGAGCGAGTCTCCTCTCGAAAGAGGCACATTTATCAATCAATTCTCTGTTCTTCGCAATTTAAAGTCCATAAAAATTCCAACCTTTTTATATTTTTTCCACTTTAAATCTGAAAGTAATGGATCGATCCTCTAGATCGTATCAAATTGGTATCAGAGCAGTGAGATCCGATGGCGACAAGCACTACATCGAAGGCGGATCTGATCGATGAGAAGATTCAAGGGCTACGGAAGGATCTCAATCGTGAGATCGAAGAACGGTTCGAGGGATTAAAGAAAACGGTGGGGGGTTCCATCAAGGATCACACCCATTCACAATAGGACATCCAGATAGAACTCCGGGGGATGAGGAAGGACGCCGCGCAACAAGGCCGTGATCTCCAAGAATTGAAGGGGTCGAATTCAGAGCTGAAGGAGGCAATATCGACGATGATGACAATGATGCAAGCCCTAACGGCGGAGAAAGGAGGAGATCGGTGCAAGAGGAATCAAGAGGAGTGGATCCAAGGCGAGTCCATCAACGAATCAGCCCTCCTAGATCAAGCGGCGACAACAGCAGGATCCCTAGGGCAAGTCGGCGGCTCGGGAAGCTCATCCGAGCTAGGGCAGCAGCGAACAGGCCCCCACTGGCCTGTTTTTCATCCGACAAGCCCGTTGGGGCCTGTCAGGGGGCGCCGGGCCCGCACAAGCCAGCCGAGACCTGGGCGAAGCCCAACGCCTCCTCTGGAGACTCCTGCGCCCCCGTCGGAGGCGGGAATGAAGCGGTACCCCCTTCCGGGGGTGTGGATGGGGCGGCACTCCCGGCCGGGGGTGTAGGGCGGCCGGTGAGCCTGCCGGAGGGCTCGGCCAGCTGGGCCGCCCCTCCCGCAGGCCCGGCGGTCCCGCCAGCCCCCTTTGGGGGTGTGACGGGGTTCGCGACTGGCTCCGGTGGGGTTTCGAGGAGCGGTGGAGGCGGATGGGCCTCGGGAGTAGCCACTGGGGCACCAGCGGGCCAATTTTGGGGGCCGGAGACCACTCCACAGGGACCGAGACCCATGGTGGATCCCCGACAGACTTTTGAGGGCTTTTCGGGGCGGGGACAATGCCCGGGAGGCTATTTTGGGGGTCGAGCGGCACCTGTACAGCCGCACAGAGGAGCAGGAGGACCCGTATTGGCACGACATCAGGAGTTTCTAGGGTACCATTTCCAGCCTGAGGCGTGGGAGAGACCTGTTTGGCCTGAGGAGCTGTACGGGGTTGACGGGGGAGGACCAGTTGAGGCAGTCGGCGGAGGATTCGGCCGTGGAGGTGACCGCGGCAGGGATGAGGGACCACAGGGGGACATCAATGCAGACCGCCGACTCATGAAGCTGAAAATGCCGATTTTTGACGACACGGACCCGGACGGGTGGATCTATCGGGCTGAGCGCTACTTCCAGGTGATGAGGTTGACGGAGGAGGAGATTTTGAGGGCCATTGGGATCTATTTCGAGGGCAAGGCGTTGGCATGGTACAGATGGAAGGTGGCGCGGACCCCTTTTCGCACTTGGGAGGAGCTGTCAGCACTGATCCTTGACCGATTCCAGGAGACCCCGGGGGGAGATTTCTACGAGCAGTTATCCGCTCTGAGGCAGGAAGGGGCGGTGAGGGATTATGTGGAGAGGTTCGAGATGCTGAACAGTAGGGTGAAGGGGGTGACCGATAAGGTGATGATTATGAACTTCATGAGAGGGTTGAAGCCCTCTATACGAGCAGAGTTGCGGATGCAGAGCCCGGCGACCTTGGAGGATGTCCTTCGCCTGGCCCACAAGACGGAGGAGAAGCATGCGGAGGAGAGTAGGATACCGGGAGCTTGGGGGACCCAAGGTCCCCGCCCCACTCCTGTAGCGGCGACACCGAGAGCATCCACAGCCGCACCTGAGACCAGAGGAGAGGGCCGCCCAGCTGCTCTGGGACAGCGAATGACAGAGACGGAGGTGAGGGAGAAGCGCGCCAAGGGGTTATGCTTTCGTTGCGACGAGAAGTTTACCCTGGGGCACAGGTGTGCTAGTCGCCTGCTACAGATCACCATGGTACCAGACGAGGAGGGGTACGTGGATGATGAGGAGGAGTACGAGAAAGAGGCCCCGTGGAGGAGGAGAAGTCTCATCTAGACTTCGCAGAGGTCTCCCTAAACTCCGTGGTAGAGTTCACTCCGAACCACACCATGAAGTTATCGGGGCAGTTAGGAGACACGTCGGTGACAGTGCCGATCGACAGTGGGGCCACCTACAACTTCATCTCCAGCCGGTCAGTAGAGAGACATGGGCTGCAGTTGAGCACGCTGGAGAAGTTCACCGTACTGTGGGGGGACAGGGAAGATGGAGGAGAGCAAGGGGATCTGCAATGGTCTGTGCCTGACCTTGCAGGGAGTACAGATCATGGAGGATTTCCTGCCCTTGGAGTTGGGCAATGTTGACATCATTCTGGGCGTACTGGTTGAAGAAGCTGGGGGACATGCGGGTGAACTGGAAACGTCTCAGGATGGAGTTCCAGGAGGGGGACCGGACAGTGGTGCTCACAGGGATCCGACCCTATGTTTGTCGTTGGTGGCATTCAAGGCCATTACTCGGACCTTACGGAGAGAGGGAGAGGGATATTTGGTGGAGTGCCGTGTTGCGAGAGCGGAGCAGGAGCCACAGGCAGAGGTTCCCGAGGAGGTTGAGCAGGTGTTGGGCCAGTACCAGAAGGTCTTCCAGGACCCACAGGGGCTACCGCCGGTGAGGGGGCACGAGCATGCGATAGTCTTGCGGGATGGCGCAGCACCAGTGAGTGTGCGCACTTACCGTTATCCCCACGTGCAGAAGGATGAGATAGAGCGGATGGTCGGTGAGATGTTGCAGGATGGGGTAATCCATCCCAGTGTTAGTCCGTTCTCGAGCCCGGTACTGTTGGTAAAGAAGAAAGACGGGAGTTGGCGCTTCTGCGTGGACTACCGGACGCTGAATAAGGAGACGGTGGCCGACAAGTTCCCTATTCCCGTTATTGACGAGCTATTGGATGAGCTGCATGGGGCAGTGGTTTTCTCAAAGATTGACCTAAAGGCGGGGTATCACCAGATCCTGATGAGGCCAGAGGACGTGCCGAAGACAGCATTTCGCACCCATGAGGGGCACTACGAGTTTCTCGTCATGCCTTTTGGCTTGACGAATGCTCCTTCTACATTTCAGGCATTGATGAACAATGTCTTTCGGCCATTCCTGAGGAGGTTCTTACTCGTCTTCTTTGACGACATTTTGGTCTACAGCAAGACCATGGAGGAGCATG
This sequence comes from Scilla litardierei, assembly GCA_030789695.1. Classification (NCBI taxonomy): domain Eukaryota; kingdom Viridiplantae; phylum Streptophyta; class Magnoliopsida; order Asparagales; family Asparagaceae; genus Scilla; species Scilla litardierei. The sequence continues at coordinate 159,108,095 of CM061137.1, read as the reverse complement.
CGGGCCACCTTGAGGTGGTGTTTCGGGAGTTATTGGTGCACCAGCTGTATGCAAACCGAAAGAAGTGCAGTTTTGGCCAGAGGCAGATAGAGTATCTGGGGCATGTGGTGTCGGCCACATGGATAGCAACGGACAGTGCGAAGATAGAGGCGATGTTGGACTGGCCGGTATCCACCTCTTTGAGGGCACTGCGGGGATTTCTCGGACTGACAGGCTACTACCGGAAATTCGTGAGAGGGTACAGCACCATTGTCCGACCACTGACCGATCAGCTGAAGAAAGATGGGTTCCAGTGGGGAGAGGAGGCGACCAAGGCATTTGAGGCTTTGAAGGTGGCGATGACGACAGCCCCAGTTTTGGCGTTGCCTGACTTCAGCATCGCTTTTGAAGTGGAGACTGATGCCTCGGGCGCTGGTTTGGGGGCGGTTTTAATGCAGTTAGGTCGACCGATAGCATACTTCAGCCAGGTGCTTTCAGCTAGAGCACGGCTGAAGTCTGTTTATGAGAGGGAGCTGATGGCGATCGTGCTAGCAGTTCAGAAGTTGCGGCCCTATCTGATGGGGAGGGAGTTCGTGGTCAGGACAGATCAGCGCAGCCTGAATTACTTACTAGAGCAGAGGATGTTGACTGAGGAGCATCAGCGTTGGCTATCTAAGCTAGTGGGGTACCGGTTCTCCATTGAGTACAGACCAGGGTTGGAGAATAAGGCGGCTAACGCCTTATCGCGCAGAGAGGAGGGGGTGCACTTGAGGGCGCTCTCGTTACCCATGTGGCTAGATGGGGAGCACATGCTACAGGAGACAGAGGCCGATCCAGAGTTGAGGCAGATCCATGAGCAGCTGCTGGGAGGCGGGGGAGGCCCTGAAGGAGTACTCTCTGGAGGGACGGAGGCTGGTGTACCAGGGGCGGTTAGTATTACCACGGGCATCAGCTTTCATACCAGCTTTATTTCAGGAATTCCACAGTTCGGTGGTTGGGGGACATTCCAAGGTACAGCAGACATATATGAGGATGTCCCGGGAGGTTTACTGGCATGGTATGAAGAGGGCGATATCACACTTGGTTGCCGCTTGTGACCTCTGCCAGCGTCACAAGTACATGGACATGGCGCCGGCCGAGCTACTACAGCCTTTAGCACTGCCTGAGCGAGTCTGGGAGGAGGTGACGATGGACTTCATCGATGGGCTACCCAGATCAGAGGGGTACTCAATGATCTTCGTAGTGGTGGACAGATTGAGTAAGTACGCCCACTTCATACCACTGAAACACCCGTATACGACGGTTTCAGTGGCTACAGCTTTTACTTGAGAGGTGATACGGTTGCATGGGATTCCAGCATCCATAGTGTCAGACATAGACCAGGCGTTCCTGAGTGCGTTTTGGCGGGAGATATTCTGTGTCCAGGGGACGGTGTTAAAGAGGAGTACCGCCTATCACCCTCAGACTGACGGACAGACGAAGGTAGTAAACCGCAGCATCGAGACTTATCTGCGGTGCTTTGCGTCAGAGACACCGCGGCAGTGGTATCGGTGGTTGGCATGGACGGAGTATTGATACAATACTTCGTATCACTCAGCAGCAGGGACGACACCTTTTCGGGTGTTGTATGGGAGGGATCCACCAGAGCTGCTTTGGTTTGGGGCGAGACAGACACTGGTGTCACAGGTAATGGATTACATGGGGGAGAGGGAGAGTATACTGGAGGAGCTGAAGAAGCACTTGTTACGGGCTCAACAGGTGATGAAGACTAGGGCATCGACGTGATGTACACTTTCAGGAGGGCGATATGGTATATCTGAAGCTGAGGCCCTACCGATAAAGATCGCTAGCGAGGAGACGGAACGAGAAGCTGTCGGCTAGATTTTATGGACCCTTTGAGATTTCGGCCAAGATTGGCCAGGTGGCTTACAGGCTGAGACTTCCCTCGACAGCTACGATACACCCAGTCTTTCATGTGTCGTAGCTTCGCCGAGCTATTGGAGAGCAGACGGTGTATTCTACCCTACCGCCCACCCTGACTGAGGAGATGGAGGTGTTGCTGGCGCCACTGGAGGTTAGGGCCGTTCGTCAGGGACCGAGCGGGCACAGAGAGGTGCTGATACACTGGGTGGGGTTGCCAGATTGCGATGCGACATGGGAGGCATACGGCGTGATCCAGGAGCAGTTTTCTGACTTCCACCTTGAGGACAAGGTGGCTCTTTTAGGGGCGGGTATTGATGCGGACGCATCCAGTGCCCCCCATGAAGAGGCGTGCCCCCCTTGGTGACCTACGTGTGGCATAGGAGGCGTGGTACCACGTAGTGGGTTAGTCTATGGATATTTTAGTCTTTTCAGACTAGATTAGTAAATCCCCTCTTTTTCTATTTATTAGGGCTAGCCGTCTTTTTTATTTTTTATGCTTATTTTGTGAAGAACTTGTAGGCATCTCTTGTGAGGGATTTTAGACTTTTGTTCCATGCATCAAAAGTTAGGAGAGCGAGTCTCCTCTCGAAAGAGGCTCATTTATCAATCAATTCTCTGTTCTTCGCAATTTAAAGTCCATAAAAATTCCACCTTTTTTATATTTTTTCCACTTTAAATCTGAAATTAATTGATCGATTCTCTAGATCGTATCAAAACACCTATTAAAATTTCCTTTTAAATCAAAGAAAAAATTGCAAAACCCTATAAAAATGAAGAACTAAGAACAAAAATAAATAAATTACTTTTCAACTTGATTTCCTCCAATTTTCTTTAATTTTGACAGAAAAATAAAACCCTAACACCGACCTTCGAGAGAGAGACGATGCCGAGAAAGAGCGACGAGGGCGAGAAAGAACGAGAAAGGTCGACATGTTTTCTCTGATTTAAGCAAACAGGTTTGGATCGAATCGATCCAAACCGGTTTAAAAAAATTTGAACCCAATTGGGATAGTATCTGACCATATCGGTCGATATAGCGATAAATCCTGATATCGGGATTTTTTTTATCATTATCATGAAATATCACGATATCGGCTCACATGGGGCCTATATTGATTTATCAGACGATAAATCGGTCGTATCGACCGATATTTAAAACACCGATAATGATTATAAGAGAAGTTGGTACCAGTGGATCTGATGGATGGCAACGAATCTTACAAAAATGGAAAACAATGATGGGGATAAGGACGTTGGTGATTACGAAAGGGGCAAAAGGCAACAACGACAAAAGAATGTTGACTCAAAACGAAGACGGAAGTGACGTCAGATCCGAATAAAGGCTCTAAAATCAAGATCTACATGTTTGTTAATGATGAGTTTGATGGTTAATGATAGCAATGTTAATGATGTTCGAAGAGGGCAGCGTCAACGAGGGGATGAAGGTAACATCAGAATCAAGGGGTGGAGATAAGATTTGTTGTTGATGTTGATAATGAAGACCAAGACACTGATGATGACTCATGATGATCCAAATGGGGAACGAGATGATGAACATGGTAGTTGTGGGCTTTCCAGTTTTTACTGTTTTTACTAAAGAAAACCAATGCTAACTAGATCTAATCTAAAAATAAAGAAGAAACTGAAGATTGGAGGCAATGAATTTCAGCTCTAATACCAACTAATAGAGTGCAGAAGCAGAAGGATTAAATCATGGGCTTGGGATGGGAATTGAGAGAACTTATGGTTAGGTTTGATGGAAAGACTAGAGTATAAGGTTTTGGGTCTCGCACCTAAAAGATCACATTGATTACCAACTCCGACATCTCGTGTGTAATACATTTCTTCAAGCATTGAGTTCCGACAAATCGCTTATCAACTCAAACCTCATTGCATGTTGAAGATTTTGCAAAGAAACTAAGTCTCATTCTCATTCATTGGCTACTAATTACAAAATAAGGCATAAATGCCTTTTATAAAAGAACAAAACTTGAATCCAATATAACTAATCATACTAGAAATTTAGACGTTATCTTTTATAAAACTAAGGCTTTAAATAAAAAAACTCAAATCCTACTTTAACTCAGACTGTAAACCAAATAACACAAAAACTCTAAAAAAAATAATATACTCTAAAATTAATGGGACATTTATTTCCTTCATGCTGGAATCTTCTAGAAGGCGCGAACTTCTTCAGCTCCCAGATAAAATAATACTCGCAACTGGCTTGTTTCACCTCAGTTTAATTTAACTTTATCTTTGAGTTATTGGACGCAAAAGATAAGAGAATGTGAAGATGTCGGCTTTATTTTGGGTGAACACAACTTAAAAAATGCAAGTGAAATTAGCCACACATTTCTTTCAAAACAAAACGCTGTCTAATATTCAAACTAAATGTATGCATTTGCGGATAGTTTAAAGTTTAATGTTACAATGCTTAAATAGCACGCAGGAAGTTATTGTTAAAAGAAATCAAGTGGATGTTCAATCACATTCAGTAACAATGTAATCTATTGCATTTTTCAGCCACAAGACTCATCCCACATCACAATAGCCTTTTTAGACTACATGCATAATTAACCTAACCTAGAATGTCAAGTATGTAAATCAGTTAGGAAATTCCAAAATGAATATGCTACTTAGGATGGTATACAAATATCATGCCAACCTTCATCCCATCATTGATAATCATTAACAAGACACATCTTTTAATATACATGCCGAAGGTGTGCATTTCCTGACATGCTTAAATGGCACACCAAAAGTTTCAAGGAAGTGTGTGATTGTATACTGAACATTTGGCAAGATTGTATTTATTGTATCTTAATAATTAAATACCTGAATCTCTTGTTTTATTAGTTGGTATTATTTAGTAGTGGTGGCATCGGCCAATTTCGGTCAGAATGTATCAGCGCACTTCAAATCCAATATGATACATGCGCCTACAATATGTATACATGATGAAAAGCCTAATCTCAAGCTACAATATGTATATCCTGTCAGTCTGCACAAAGGAAAGTAAATTATGGACACATGGAAAATTCTACTTGTATCCACTTCTCAAACCAAGAAACACCCATGACAAAGCAAATTAATTACAGTTAGGCTTTCCACTACAGCATGAGCATTATATTCTCTAATGCACTATCAGACACACAGAATATTTCTGATTTTCCAAGAAGCATAACTATTATCTTCAGGAACACCATGACACTAAAGATGTTTCCACATTCAAGTCTGTCTGCAGTACGCATGTTAACAGATGAAATCAGAAATTAAATGAAATAGCAGCAGAAGCCATTCAGTTCATTTATGAACTGCAAATGCAGAAGATAATCTAGACCAAAAGTTAGATTATTTAAAATATTACATTTTCAATGGTAGATCCCTAATGATCATAGAATATGTTTTTTAAGTCCTTGCATTTACAATTCTTTTAAGCATTTCATGCAAAAACAAGAATTAACTGACATGCATGTGAATTGTGAATAAGTTGGTGAAGAATTATATGAATAATAATGCATTGAAATAAAAAATAGTTGGTGATTACTTACAGCGTTCATTGTCAAGTGGCCGAAGAACCTCTCCTATAATCTGCCCCACACTTTGGAGGGATTTCAAATCATCTTCAGTTTTAGCAAACTCCTTTTTTGCATTTCTCAAATTTTCCCTAACTGCATTTCCCAAATCAGCATTTTACTTTCAGATGCAACGATGAAGATAACTAGTTAATAGGCAAAGAGAATAGCAATAACAAATCTGCTAAAGCACAGTGCAAACATCACACGGATATGTTCTCTCTGAAACCACACTTCATATAGAGATATAAAAATTAAAATAGCAGCAAATACATATAACAGATAGGTAATGATTTTTAATCCCAATGAGAGCCATTTTAGATCATAAAGAGAAGCCAACAATGATTTATATGTTAGACTTGCAAATATATATCAAATAAAATCTGAGAGCATGCCATTTTCTAGATCTCCACCATTTTCTAGAGCTCCATTCCGTTCCACCATTTTCTAGAGCTCCATTCCGTCCGTATTTTTAAAGTGACTTGCACAGGACCACCGTCCAGCAAGTAAACACGGCAAGCACTGTCTTTATTATAACCACCTAGTTCTGAATGTTTAAAGGAGTTTTCACAAAAAAATATCCGAACGTTTGGGTATCTTTCAAGTTAATACCCTAAACTTTTAGGTTGAACAAATTTAAACCCTAACGTTATATGTCGGTTTTAACTTGATACCTTTTTTTATTTTCCGACCAAATGACTAAACAAGTGGCAGAACGTGACGAAATTTAGACGATTATACCCCCCCCCCCCCTCATTTTTCATAAGGAAAATCACAAAAAATACCCTAACGTTTGGGGGTTTATTTCAAGTTAATACTCGGAACGGCAGCAAAATTGCATCCTATAGCCATCAACGTAGAGGTGAATATACACTTTTTCAAACTAAAAATCAGCCAAACTTCGTTTCTACAAGCATACGCCTTCGACCTGTTATACAAAATGATATCAGGTCTTTCATCCAAATGTTCTGTGCACCCCGACTATTCAATGAATGGTCAGAACTATGCTTGCACACCACCTGTTCGAGAAAGTGCTGCTATGAAATCCATGATAGGATGTCGCCTCCTCGCCTTCTCAGATGCGGATCGCATGCTGCATCGACGTGCTGGGCCAACTACAAACCTGAAGTAATATTTTTTAGCCCTCTCGTGTGCTTGACTAGGAGCTCTATGTTGCATGGCAAGGAAAGCATGTCTAGACAATACATATTAGTGAAGTAAATATTTTCATTGAAGAGAAGGAAATAGTTCTCTTCAAATTTTTCGGCATCAAATGCCTAGTTTCTATTTACCTTGACGTCAATATGGACGATGCAATTTTTTTCAAATAAATTCTCAAGATTATTTGATCTTTAAAAAATTGCAACTTAATGCATTTGACGTTTGTTCTCAGCATCTGAGAGGTGTTTTCTACCGGATAGGCATGTTCGATAAGGATATTGTTGCACTTTCTGGCAATCACATCTCGGTACCAATCTCTACAATATTTTCCCAATTAATGCATCATTGATGTACAAAGCTTTTAGTTGTTAGGTTTTTGGGTCTTAAAGGAAAAAGATCATCATGAGAGGTCAGGTATCGAGGGTGCCTGGACTAAAGAACCTCTCGGATTTGACAATTTCATACAAATTACAATTGAGTTCTTCTTCAACATCTCTCAACGAGATATCATCCTTAGCATTCTTCCATGGCTAACGAGCTACTGAAGCCGGTAAAAAATCTCAAGAAAGCAGCAATGCAGCGTCGGCGATGTGAGCGGACGACGTGCTGCTTGCCAAATGATGTCATAATCTACAGCATCCTCCCTCGAATTTCCTTTAAATCCATGTACCGACTCAAGTTCATGAGCAAGATTTGGAGTCGAGCCATCTCCGAATATCATCTGTTCAAGATGCTGCAACATGGGCTCGCTGCTAAACATTGCTCGGTTTCTCTCGACGCCACGGACTGAGGCATCTTGTTTCTAGATGGCATGCTCGATAGATGCGAGCTTGTCGGAGTGCTCGATGCTTCCCTGAGATTCATAGGAGACGACGTCAATGTCCTAAACATCTTGGCATCCACCAACGGGCTCCTCTACCTCCATTGCCAATGGGACAAGTGCGAGAGGTTCTTGTACCTCTGTAATCCCGTGACGACGGAAGGCGGCCGCCTCCCTTTATCGAGCAGCTTCTATATGTACGAATCCGTTGGGCTGTTGTACGATTCGTCGAGGTCTCCAAACCATTACACGCTAGTCCATCGAATGTTTAGCAATGTGAGTAATATCAATGGGGTGGAGTATCGGTCTGAGGTCTTTAAAAGACATCTTCTTTGTGTTTTACATGTTATTGACACTTAGAACATGGAGGCATGCATGTCGGTTAAACTAAACTATTTGATATGTCTGCATGAATATATTGATCTAGTGACTTTGCATGTCTCACTTATAAATCCAAACATTTTCAAGGTAGTGTGAAGCCCAAAATGCTCCTGCCTTGAGCAATGGTATGTTTTTTATATACAAGCTTCCTGATGTTTCGACTTTTCATTCAACATTCTTTTTTTAACTTTAAATAAATTCATTAACATAGAAGAATACAATTCTAAAAGACTAATTCGTGATCAATCAAGACAAGAACCAAATATTATGAACTCTGGACCATCACATCGATACAATCCTTTATGGTAACATAGGACAGGTATATAGATATATAGACAGAATAACTAAATATTCAGGGCTACGTCGATATAGCCATGGTTTCGTGACTTACGTCGCGTCGGTGAATTTCGACATGGCCCAGCCCAACAAAGCCCAATCTCCTCTTCTCCTCACTTTTCTTTCTTTTCCTTCTTTTAAATAATCAGCCCAACTCATTAGCAAGAGGCACATGGCCCAACTCCCTTTTCAACTAAAAAGCCCAGGTCTGAGGGCACTATCTTCATTCAGCCTCTCTCTTCCCCCAGGAATCAAACGAACCCATACCCAGTTAAAGCCGAAGATCCTTCGGCTGAAAACAAACCCAAAGGCCGATCTCTTCCTCTCAATCGGGCCGCTCCTCTTAGCCAAACCAAAAGGCGTCGCCGCCCCTCTCCTTGAGTTCGAAAACCCTAGCCGCCGTTCGAAAACAATATCCGATCAGATTTCCTCCACAGATTTCGGTCTTCTAGTTCGACTCAAATTGTTTCACGCGTTTATCTCGGGCCGCTCCTCTTAGCCAAACCAAAAGACGTCGACGCCCCTCTCCTTGAGTTCGAAAACCCTAGCCGCCGTTCGAAAACAATATCCGATCAGATTTCCTCCACAGATTTCGGTCTTCTAGTTCGACTCAAATTGTTTCACGCGTTTATCTCTTCTTTATAAATATGTGATAGATTCCTAAGGTTTTATGCATACGAAATCATCTTCTTTCTTTCACTAAAATTCTGGTTTCAATCTTGGGATTTTTCTGAGTTTTCCGAGTTTGGATCTAGGGCTTTTGATGCTTTCGATTGCTTCGATTGAGGTAGATAGCTTCTTCTCCTAGGTTTCAGTTTATGTTTTCTGTTTATTTTTCTGAAATTATACGAACTCGAATGGATGGAAATTGTGGGATTTTTGTGGTGATCGGGACGTGATGATTCATATATTCTTTGAGGAATATTTTTCCTATGCAAAGAAAGCAGGCACCTTCACTGACGCACTCTGCCTTCTTTATTTTTCTTGTCGGGTTTCCTTTCTTTGGTCGGGCGCCATGAGGCTTGGCCCATTCGTCGTGGTTCTTCCCGCAGGCAAGATTCTCCGGACGTTGTTTGGGCCCTGACACCGTGTTGAACCCGTGGGCTTAAATCTTAATGTCGTGGCTTCAATCTTAATGTTGTCTCTTCCTTCATTGTACATGTCGCTACTATTTGATTTTGGGCCCAGCTGTTGCTGTTTGATTTCAGGCCTAGTTGTTACTTGATTTCTGGGACAATGCCATTACTTTTGAGTTCTTGGGCCTGCTTGGGTTACTTAGGGTACCGGTCTGTTGTTGGGTTCATGGGCTTGGTTAGATTGTTGTTTTGATTGGGCCTGAAGACTTGTTACTATTCTGATAAATAAACTAATGCCAACACCTCCTCCGACTGGTAGACCGTGTGCCAGATGAATCTGATCACACCGCTCTTTAAAACAATCTTTTGTTTATAATTGTAAAATCTTTTGTTTATGATTTTAAACAATTGTTTCAAGTTCCTTTATTAGCTTTAATCCATTTGTATGCAAATAGTTATCTTTAGACATAGAATTGATTGTTTCTCATGCAATGATGAACTACTAAGTATGCCCCATAAATATGTAGTAGGATCTATGCAAAATAATGATTTCGATACTATCGCTGGACATTGTTAATTGACACATGATTTATTAATACTGCTAACGTCACTGAAACATTGGTCTTTGGCATAGGGTTTCCTTAACTACGTAATTTAGGGTTTAGAATGTGGACGCTTACTGAGAGCTCGAAGCACACTTGACATTGACACTTCATGACACCAAACCAATAACTAGGATGGCATACAATTGGCTCACTGTCTAAAGGGTGTAGATGTGATAATGGTTAATGATTTTGTTTAACCACTCTCCTGATGAAATGGGGCATATTACAAATGTAATCGGTTTTCCTCCTTTTATGGAACAAGGGGTCAAATGCAATTTTCCTCTTTCTTTTGAAATGAGGGGTTTCAATATTCAATTGTTCGCTATCCACACTAATAGCGGGGTTACAGAACATGTTAATGCACATCACTCCCTTGGACATGAGTCTCGGCCTATAATGGTTAATTAAACTTAAACCAACACTTAAAGAATTCATGACTCGTTACATTTTTCAGTTCAGTAGATTACTCTTCTTGTTCCGTGATATTGATACTGTTTTTGTTGTATATAAACTGTTTGCTTGGTTTAGATGTAATCTACTTTTTAATTCCCTCTTATATCATCTTCTACAGGTTTAGTAGGAGATCTTTTAGCACTAGAGATTAGCTTTCGTGGTACACCAAGTTTCTAAGTTTGCTCGTACAGGTATGATTCCAATTTTGGTATTATTTTCTAATTAGTCATATTTTGCTTTCATTAATACCTAACAGGATCTGCATATTTTTGTAATTGTGACGTCCCTTTGGAATCGGGTCATTACAGTATTGTGCACGATAAGACAAGTCTTGTAGAGTCTAGTGCATCACTTTGCATTTAAATAAAATTGTGCACTTGTATTAGTGCACTTGGATCTCAATTGGTTACAGGTGAGTCGACCGATTAACACTGAGCGTGGAATCCCACTCTATGTCAACTAAATAGAATCAACCGTTGCGTCAACCATTGAGACTATAAGCACAAAATAGACTCCGTCTGTCTGGGTCGACCACTAAGTCAACTGCTGATATGAACATGCACTATGCATGCTGAGTATCATCTTACAGGTCAACCGCTGGACTGGCCCTTATATACACATCTTTTTTTTAATTTTGTGATGGATCAATCCTGTTGTTTAGAAACTTGATCTTTATCATTGAATTCCCTTACTTTGATCGAATTGTATGGCCAGTGCACTTCATGCATTTTTAGTTTTAGATGTGCATTCAGTATTTAAGCCTTACAGTCACAAACTGTTGCGCGTGCACTTCCAGTTGGGTCGAGCAATGGCATATGATAAGTTTTTTATGAATTTGCTCTTCTTCTTCATATTCCATATGAATATGAGTCATCCTTCCATCATTTCAATGAGAGAATAAAAACAACTTGCATACAACATCGTCCACACATAGTTCGTGATTTAAGTGTCTTTGACTGAAAAATTGATTAGCTCTCATCTATGAGTCTCAATCTCACTTCTCTCGTTCTCTCTTCCTGTAAATCAAGTTTAATAGAAATCATTCATCATCTACATTACTTAGTGTCAAATATATTGCTTTATTATTAATATTCACAATTAGATCCTCAACTTGTAATCTTTTCCTTAGGACTGAGATTTCTTTGATCTTAATTGATTTTCACCCTTGCATTTAAGAACAATATCAAATTTTCAATGCGCATTGATTATGAGCTTTGTAAAAGTACAATTGCTTGAGTGAATAGATGAGAAATCCAAACATTTAGTAAGGGGATTCGTCGGTAAATTCAATCACATGGGAAAGTGGATTAATGGAAAATCATCACTAATGAAGTAAATTGGCAAGTGTAAGAGAGATCTAGCTTAAACCAAAAAACGAAAGCAAAATAAAGTTTGGATAAAAGTCATAGAGAGGAAGATAAATATTGAAGAAGACCCAATAAAGAGACGTGAACCATTATATATTATTGTCTCATTTTGGAATAAGTCTCAATTTCTCTTTATGCAATTTCCGGTAATGTTCTTTATTTGCTTTACAGTGCTTGTCTTAGTTATTACTTCAGCATTCTTGCATAGCATTATCCAACCAAAGGTGGGTATTATCATCATAATTTTAGAAACCATATCCACTGACCCGTCTACATTTGCCATTTTGACTTGCAGGTATTCCAAGCTTGGCTCAATGTTTAATTGACATTTTCAATATAATGGATGTTTAGTTGAGCAATATTGCCACAAGTTCATAAATTCATCCATTCATTTAAGGAAACCGGTTAGGACGGATTAGCCTCCTGCCAAGGCTGACTACTAGGAAAGACATAAAGTGTTGAGACCCAATTTGACCCAAAGGCCTACGCTGATAAGCGTAGGCCTAACTTTCTACTTTTATCATTAACATTACACTTATGTTTCAATGTGTCACTATTCTACTCACACATAACCTGAGCAAATCTCCTGCTTAAAATGTGTTGTGCCACATGAATTACATGTGGAAACAATCTCTCACACAAAAGTAACACAAGGACCAACATAGTCCAACACCAATGAAGAAGTAGATAATACACCAACAACTCAAACAACATTAGGCTTCAATCCTTCAACGCTTATGGGTACACAGTCTGGCATTGTCAAGCCTTGCATAGGATTATAACTTCTCATTGTACAACAATCTGGCTCTTAAACCCTCAAACAAAATAAACATTGATGACACAATATTGGGGAACCAATCTGATTGGATCCGAAAAAGATCTGAAATTTATTAATAATAAACTGAAAATAATAAGATAGATGATTACAATTTTAGGGGTAATCGTCCTCCCAAGACGTCGATTGATAGAGGACGTCCGAACCCCCCCTAGAACGAGGAACCTTCTACTCAACTTATCAAAACAACTCTCAATTTCCGCATACCTATGGCCGGTCTCTCCCTTATTTATAATATAAAAATATCCAAAATGCCCCTAATGGGCCCAAAGCTTCTAAGAGAGCCGAACTCATCGTTACTCCGCCCCCGAAAACCACCATGTCGTCAAGGTGGAGCAAGAAGTCTGCAGCGGTACTACACGTGGAGATGTCCATCTCCTCCGGGATCAAAGGCCACCTGAGAGCTCCATTTTCCTTGAAACGTTGCCACGGAAATGGGAGAGCATCAGCCGCTAAGTCTTCTTCGCAGTGCTCTGAATTTGGACTCCAAACGGGCCCGGAATCGCAAAAATACGGAACCCTCGCAGAAAATCAGCAGAAATTCGCCCGAAAATCCCAGTAAAAAGGGAAAGTGTGTTGTTCATCAGCTGGAGCCCCCGGCTCGACTAAGCCGGCTTCCCACATCAGCTTGACGGCATGGGTTGCTGGATCGAGCCGCCCATGTAGCGACATCGGCTCGCCGGTGCCACCGCCGTTTTCCTGCGATTTCGCCGATAGTTGCCAGTGAAACGTGTCCGTTCGGCTTCGTCGCGAAGGGACGCAGAAGGTAGGGTTGGTGGCTGTCTAAGATGTCACCACCAGCAGCTTCGACGGCGTTCGTAAGCCCTCGCCGACCTTCTCTCGTGGGCTGAAGGTGTCGCTGAAGCCCCCAGAGGGCTCGTCGGGGCCGGCGAGTCCCTCCAGTGATCGACGTGGCTGCAGCGCCCCCTGGAGGCTCGTCGTCGCTGCTTTTGTCTTCTGGAGGCTTGCTGTGGCTGCGGCGCCCTCCTGGAGGATCATCATGGCTGCGACGATCATCAGAGGGCTCACCGAGGCCAGATCTGGTTCGTCGTACCCCGTCGGCGTCGGATCTGAGTCGCCGACGGCTGTAGACTTCTGATCTGCGCCATTTTCCTTCGTCTCCTTCAGATCTAAAAGTTCTGCAGCTTTTCTTGCCTCCTCCGTCGCTTCCTCTGTATCTTCATCCTCAAGGGCTTCCCTCAACTTTTGAAAGAGTGGTTTCATTGATTTCTTTCTTCTTTTTCTTCCCAAGCCGACAACTTTGGCCAAGCCGTGAGTTGTTGCTGCATCTGTTGAGTTTGTTGCTTCATCTCTTGATTCAATTGCTTCATTTCTTGATTCAATTGTAGGGCATGTTGGGCTAATTACATGATGGCCTCCAATTCCTCCTTCATGGATCGCATCTTCTCCTTCAAGATCGAAACGCTCTGATACCAAAATAATAGGACCCGAATAAAATCTGAAATTTATTAGTAGTAAACTGAAAATAATAAGATAAATGATTACAATTTTAGGGGTGATCGCCCTCCCAAGACGCCGATTGATAGAAGACGTCCGCACCCTCCCGTAGAACGAGGAACCTTCTCCTTAACTTATCAAAATAACTCTCAATTTCTGCATACCTAGGGCCGGCTGGTCTCTCCCTATTTATAATATAAAAATATCCAAAATATCCAAAATGCCACTAATGGGCCCAAAGCTCCTAGCGAGAGCCGAACCCATCACAATCTGACCAAAATCATAAGCCGTTAGGTAGACATGCGACTTTTTATTTAGCTCATTCACCTTACATTTAATTTCTAATTTGGGATTAATCTAATCACATATTACCTTAATAAAGATTACCATGGCTAAGTGTGCTCATCCGTCTAGGCAAAAGAAATTAGTATGACTATTACATTGGTTGAATTTAACAAATTTACGTATCAACAACACGATTTAAAATGTGCCAAATTATAACCAATAGCAATAAATAATCGCAAAGATAAATATCTGGAAAGCATAGGATGGAGAGTCTAATCTAGGACAAGCTGGCTTAATTTAGAAAAGTTTTTACATGACAAACAAAGAAAGATGAAGCTTATTAGAAGTTGTCTACAAAAGGGATCAGCAAAACAAAAAAGGTGGAGCCAACCTTGTAGAGTGCTTTCAACCTAACTCAATAAAACGCCTAGAATTTTCAGACATTTATATTGAATGTATCCTTTAGATGTAATGAATTATAAGGAATATAAGACAGCTACATGTTGGCTTATACTGATGTATCGAGGTATATGATAACCTCACTATGTAGATACACTTACAATTTCTTTTGCATCAAGCATCAACATACCATGATGTGTGTTTTCACTATATTTCAAGTTTCAACTCCCTTCTTACAATATTTATGCATGTAATAGGCCTTCTTCTATATTGCATTGACCCTAGAAGCGAATTTGATCACCTACTATTCTAGTAAACTTCTAGTCTCATTGAATCTTTCTCATACTATCATACATGAACATACACTTGCAACTTTTGCTTCTACGGAGTCCTCATGTTACATAACTTGAAGCCTCATCTAGTTCACTCATCCATTATTGTCTTGTTTGCCAATTTAAAGTCTCCAGGCACATACACATGTGACAACCCATAACATCTCTCTGCTCATCAGCCACATAATTGCACATCCAACGACAACATACTACCAAAGCTCTTGGATACCCTCAGAGTAATAACTATGAACTTGCGACTGAGTAAGCATGTGCTATAAGAAAAATATGGCACCAGCTATCCAAGGAGGAAGTACATCCTATGAGTTTGTTAAAAAGTCCCCTCACCGCTATTTTTTTTCTTTTTTTTATTGATTGACACCATTCATTTTGATCTTCATATTCTAAAACCTCAATACATCAGAAATACATCAGAAATACATCTGAAATATAGTAAACATAAAGTGTTTTGCTCGTTGAAAAGATGATGTACTCCTTACTCGTTGGGAGATAAAAATAAACAGTATCTTGGTTAATTTTTTAATGCCAAAGGCACCATGAACATTATTCTTTCCTGCACTCTTAGTTGGTAAAACCAAGATCATTAGTTTAACCTAAGATACCAGACAGCAAGCAAGACACACAAAAAATTTGAATGGCTACTCTCGTTGTTAAATCTTCCCAAAATTAATTCACCAACGAAAACCCCAACTTTTCTACAAATCTCAAGCATCTAATTCATCACGAACGCAAACCATTGTTCATTCGATCTACAAAATTATCTGACATAAAAATTAAAACTTCTTCTCCTCCAAATTAATACCTAACAACAGAAACACTTGCGATCGCTCATAAAAGCAAAACCCTAAAAGAGATCCGATCTTTCCAGACCGAGCAAGACCGAGTAAATTTCAAACCCAGAGAGAATGTAACTTCTCTCGAGTGCCAATGCATGTAGACCAAACCCTAAAAATTACCCAGTAAAGCCCAGTTTGGGAACGGAGGTAGAAAAAACCTCAGGTAGGACGGGATTTTCACAACCTCCATTTTCAGGCCAAAAATTTCAGTTTCAGAGGTGAGTTACCTCTAAAATTTGGCGGTATGGTAACTAGACTCCGTTCCCAAACGGGGCCTAAAATAAAGGAAAAGATGGATCAAGACCTGTGCGAACTCTGGACTCGACTTCCTTGTACTGGAGCAGCTTCTTCCTGTACTCCGCTACGACGTTCCGCCGGCGAGCGGCATCCTCTCCGGCGTCGGTCATCGCCGTTCACTTTTTTTTTTGGGTGAGATGAAGGTGGAGAGAGAACACGAGAAGCGAGCAAGGAGAGAGAAGAACCAATTTTATACTTCCGGCGAATATTGGCATCGCCAAAGTAAACCGGATCCTATTCGTACTCGACCCGGTTGAAGTTTGAGTCGGTTCCAAGTCGGCCCTCTTCCATCTGGTATGACACTGTTCGTTAAACGTTAAGGGTCCGTTGGGACGGTGGCTGGGCCGGGTTGGGCCAATCCAGTTAGCCGTTATTTTAGGTGTTTCAACTATCGGTCTCTTAAAAAGTCATATTTGTTATAAACGGGTTTTTGGTGGGCCTACCCGTTAGTGGGTATCCACCCATTATGTAACCCTACCACTATAAATACAGTGCTATGGATTCCATAGCCACCACGTTTACAACACGTTATCAGCACGCTCGAAGCTGAGCCGAACCCCTGCCGACGGACGGACGCGACGCGAACGGGCTTCCTTCACCGAACGTCGCTAGATCCGGCGGGTAGGATCTAGATGTAACTTTCTTCCTAGATCTAAATATTACATATGCGCATATGTAGAGATCCAATTTCTTGGATCAATCACTTAAAATTCTATCGTTTTTATTGTTAAAAATCAACTTTTTACAATAAAAAACACTTTTTTTGGAAGATTAAAACTGGTTTATCCCAATAAAAATCGGATTTTTACCCAATTTTTCTCCAAAAAAATCGCCTAAAACCCTAATGGGTTTCTCCCGCGCCCCCCTTACCACCGCCGCCTGAAGCGGCGGCGCCCCCCCCCCCCCCCCCCGGCCGCGGCGGGGCTTTCCCGCCGTCTGCGGCGGCGGGAACCCCCCGCCGCCTGCACGGTGGGGAACCCCCCGCCGTTCGCGGCGGCGGGGATCCCCCCGCCGTTTCGCGGCGGCGGGGATCCCCCCGCCGTTTCGCGGCGGTGGGGACCCCCCCCCCCCCCGCCGCATGCACGGCGGGGATCCCCCCGCCGTTCGCGGCGGCGGGGCTCCCCCGCCGCCTGCAGCGACGGGGATCCCCCCGCCGATCTCACGGTGGGGATCCCCTGCCGTTTCGCGGCGGCGGGACCCCCCCCCCCCCCCCCGCCTGCAGCGACGGGGAACCCCCGCCACTGCGACGGCGGGCGAGCCCCGCCGCCAGCAGCGGCGGGCCACCCCCGCCGCTGCGACGGCGGGGCTCCCCCGCCGCCTGCAGCGACGGGGGAGCCCCGCCGTCGCTGCGGCGGGCGAGCCCCGCCGTCGCAGCGGCGGGCCGCCGCTGCAGCGGCGAGCCACCCCGCCGCCTGCAGACGGCGGGCTGTTTCCGCCGCCCGCAGCGGCGCCCCCCCATCCCGCCGCCCGCAGCGGCGGACGGGCCCGGCCGCCAGTAGCGGCAGGCCCGGCGTGCATATCCCAAAACCCTAACTTGGGTTTTTGACCCCGAAATTTTTTTTTTTTTCCGATTTCCAAATATTCTTCAAATTTAATTGCGATTCCTTTTCGTCAAAATCTGGACAGAATTACATGTGATTTTTATTCATCGCTTGATATTCGGATTTAATGATTTTTTTTCTAACGTTTAAAAATTAAGAAGATCTTGCGACCGCTCTGCCGTTAGTCAACTAACCTAACGGTGTATGACGTTGCCTAGTGGTCCAATAATTTTTAAACGAAAAATTTCATTTTCCACTATAAACTGCCTGTGATGATTAAATTGCCTGTAATGAATAAACTGCCTGTGATGATTAAATGCCTGCTGCATTTTATCTGCCTGCGATGAATGTCAATATTTGCTGTGGTTTTGGATCGGCTAGGAATCACCATTTTATTTTCCCGCATTATTTTCTTTTGAGAGAAATATGTAGTGAGGATAATTTTGTAATATTACAAGACCGGTGGACACCTCAAGAAGATGAAGGACTATTCCAGAAGAATAGGGGCCCCACGGGGGTTCCCGAGTTGTACTTTCATTTCTTTTTGGGACTATATGGACTGTAATTAATATGGTGATTAGCCGATCCACGCAGCAAATATCTGTGTCTGATGTGCTTAATTATTTATTTTTCTGTGAAAATATCTAATTATTGCCTATCTTTTTACATGCTAGAGTGATAAATGGCCAAAATTGCGAGCGTCGATTTCGACGTTTTGGATGCTTCAGGCAAGAACTACTTAAGCTGGCAGTTGGACATAAAATTCCATCTGCGAGCACAGGGATTGAGCCACGCCATCGCTGTAGGCGATAAGGTTTCTGATATAGATAAAGCGAAAGCAATTATCTATATCAGACGCCATATTGATCGGACCCTGAAGGCCGAGTACCTCACGGTGGAAGACTCATATGAGTTATGGACCGCCCTCGAGGATAGGTATAAACATCAAAGAGATGTTATACTTCCTCGAGCACGATATGAATGGGAAAACCTCCGTCTCCAAGACTTTAAGTCTATTGCTGAGTACAACTCGGAACTCTTTAGCATCACCTCACGCCTGAAGTTGTGTGGTGAAAAAGTGACGGAGGAGCGCATGTTAGAGAAGACGTATACATCCTTCCACGAGAAGGATGTTATACTAATGCAACAGTATCGTGAACGCAAGTTCACGAAATACTCAGAGCTTCTCTCATGCCTTCTGATGGCAGAGCAGAATCGTGACCTTCTTCTGGCCACCCATAACTCACGCCCTATCGGCACTGCTCCTGCGCCTGAAGCGCATCACAGCTCCTCCCAGAAGAAGAGGAGCAACTTCAAAGGCAAACCCCAGAAGGGCAAAGCAATGAAGAAGCAGGCTAGAGGACCCCCTCCCAGAAGCAACAATGAGGGGAGGAAGAATAATAATGTGTGGAAAAGAAAGGACGACGGCCAGACATCTGCCCCCAGAAAGAACTGGGAAGATAAGTGCCACAGGTGTGGCATGACTGGACACTGGTCCAGGAATTGTCGGACTCCACGCCACCTGCAGGACTTGTACAAAGCGAGCCAGAAGCAAGCTGAGACAAACCTGGTGGTTCAAGAAGACCTGGCACCAATCAGGTTCATCGCTGAGGACTTCTCAAACGATGACCTGCTCGACTGAGGACATTATCCACTTTCTATGCATTGTAGCTTTCCTTTTTGAGAAACTATTTATCTGCTTGTTTTCCTTCTCTAACATGTTGAAGTACTTTTTCAGACATTAAATTGATTATCCGTAGTATATTTTTCTGTGTGTGCCTTATACTGCGATATTTTCTTTTAAAATAAATGGACTTTAAATGCCTAGTGGACAGTGCCTCTACGCACACGATCCTCCAAGACATCTGCTTTTTTCAAAGCATTAATAAATACGATGGCACCGTAAATACAATTTCCGGTCCATCAGGAATCATTGAAGGATCAGGGGAAGCACAATTTATGCTCCCTAACAAAACAAAACTACTTATAAAAGATGCACTTCTCTCCCCTAGCTCGCATAGAAACCTGTTAAGCTTTGAAGATATCCGCTTAAACGGATACCACCTTGAAACGGTGAGCAAACAAAACAGAGAATAGCTTGATGTAACGTCTCATAAAAACGGTGCTAAAAACACCGTCGAGCGTTTTGAGGGACTCCCGTCGGGTCTCTACCACACAAGGATCAGAGCAATGGAAACAAACACACAAGAGCACCAGAAGTGCTATAATCAACCAGAATTCAAACTCTGGCACGATAGACTAGGACACCCTGGGAGGAATATGATGCGTCGCATCATATCCCAATCCCGTGGAATTGACCCGAAAAGCCTGACGCTACTTCGGAAGGGTGCAAATCCTTGTCCCCCTTGTTACAAAGGGAAATTGATTACGAGACCATCCACCCTGAAGGTGGACTCTGAGTCCCCAAGTTTCCTAGAGAGAATACATGGAGACATTTGCGGGCCTATTCACCCCGCAAGTGGACCATTTCGGTACTACATGGTACTGATCGACGCATCTTCAAAATGGTCGTATGTGTGCCTCCTGTCCACCCGCAACGTAGCCTTTGCAAAGCTACTTGCACAAATTATAAAGTTGCGGGCACATTTCCCAGACAACCAGATCAAGAAATTGCGTCTGGATAATGCTGGGGAATTCACATCACAAGTCTTCCTAGACTACTGCCAAGCAACCGGCATAGAAGTTGAACATCTTGTAGCTCATGTTCACACCCAGAACGGGTTAGCCGAATCTCTTATAAAGAGACTACAATGGATCGCTCGACCAGTGTTGATGCAATGCCAGTTGCCGGTTAGTGCATGGGGACATGCCATATTGCACGCTGTATCGCTGATAAGATTACGACCGTCAGGTAGTCAACCTTATTCCCCGATGCAACTTGCATATGGGAACCCGCCCGATATCTCTCACTTGAGGATATTCGGATGTGCTGTCTATGTCCCCATAGCACCACCGCTGTCACGACCTGCTTCCCTAAAATGGAGGCGAGACGTGAAAAGGTCCGCACGAGAGTGGAGCTGTGAAGCCCCAAACCCGATAAGCGTAAATAAAACATAAGCAGGTCCCTGTAACCACAAACGGAGCAACAATAATAATAAAAGGGGAGACAGAAATAAAATTCTCATATCTCATAAATTGTCCAACATGAAAATAAGTTCAACATCCAGAAAAGCCACCAGGCTAAAAGAAAGAGTCTAAGGCCCAGAACAAGGCCAACAAAAGCAACAACGTCACAAGTATAGGTGCTACGCACCGACAACAAAACAGCAGTCTAAACAAAGGAAAACACAACGAAGACACTAGGACTGGTCCCCAGTGTCCACGTACTCCCCGTCAAACACAAGCTCGTGCTCGGCGTCAGCAAACACCTCGTCCTCAACAAGGTACCCATGCTCAGGATCTAACATGTGTCACCCAAAAGAGTAAAGGGGCACATGTCAGCAAGTCTAAAAGACTTGGGCAAGGAAACTGAAAGTAAGGCAACTAGCAACCTAGCAGTTTTAGTATGCATGACATGACAGTTATAACATGAGTGCACAAGCAAGACATGGTGAACAATAAGTACAAGAGAACAATTAACGGGACAAGACAAGAGTAGCCAAGCTACTAACAATCTCAATCAATTCACTATTCACGTTTCACTGTTGTTTGTAGATGTTTACGCCTTACAGCTGAATGGTATAACATTCACGCTGATTGGCCGCTTAACACTACCCCAAAACCCAGAGTTTACGCCTTACCACTGCAGTTGCTGATCGGGCAGACTCCCAGTTGATTGGCCGCTTAACTCTTACCCCCAATACCCACAAGTAATCGAGCCAGGGTCCCCGCACACGAGCTCAGTAAATGAGCCGGGGTTGCCCAGCACAGGAGCTCGCATTCTAGTTCACGATTCATAAACAATTGGCGTAGGGGTGCACCTAGCCGGAAACAAGCATTTCGGGCATTGGCTATCAACCAACACATGGCCCGCTTCTGGAACACGAGCCAGGAACACAAACATTGTAGCGAAGCTACGCATTCACGGAAACACTTTAAGAATGCAATGACATGACAATTAATTTGCGTACCGTTAATAGAAATTAAACATGACATGGTAATTGTGCAACATGATATATGTCGGAACTAGCTTCGTTGTCAAGCTAGTTCCCCAATTTGCGCCTAGGCGAGTATCATTTCGTCGCCTAGCCTCTTTTACGCCTACAACAAGCAAGATGGCGTAAAACATGGCCTAAACTCTAAGTGGCAAGTTTCACTTGCCTTGCACCGGGGATGACGATCACGAAGGTTCGTCTCGCGGATGCTAATCTACGGGGGAGTCGCTGTTATGGGGAAACAATCACCAAAACAACATCCATTCATTAGGGTTTCATAAAAATACCAATAGGTTATGAAAACATCAAGAGATCGATTTCTTACCGTGAGGAGGGGAAAGAAACACTCCGGAGAACCTAGGGACCAGATCTGGAAACGAATGGAGAAGTTTGGAGAACTAGGGTTTTTGGGGGATTTTGGGGATTTGATGAGATTTTGGGGAAGATGAGGGGTAGAATGTGTTGAGGGATGGTTTGGATGATGGATCTTGGGCTTGGAATGAAGGAATAAGGGTTTGGGGAAGAAGGGGGCTCAATGGGGGAGAAACTAGGGTTTTTGGGTCGAGTGGAGGAAGAAGAAAACGTTTGGGAGGGGTTTAAATAGGATGGGCTGGCGGCTGCCCAGAAATTAGGGTTTTAACACAGATTAGTCGGTCAAAGAGCAACCACTGACCGACTAGTTTGGCAACTAGTCGGTCGGTCGACCAACGCAGACCGACTAAGTGTAAACAGTAACTTCTGAACGAAAATAGAATTTAGATTTAGTCGGTCGATGAACAACTACTGACCGACTAGTTTGACATCTAGTCGGTCGGTGAACGTTCTTAGACCGACTAAGAGTAAACAGTACTGATACTAAAATTTAGATGATGTGTTAGTCGGTTAAAGAAGCATTGCCGACCGACTAGTTTGCAACCTAGTCGGTCAACCAACGTTCTTAGACCGACTAACGATAAACAGTAACTCCTGAGAAATTTAGAAAGCTAACTAGTCGGTCCAAGAAGGATTGCCGACCGACTGGATCGTCATCTAGTCGGTCGGTGCCCCTTCTTACACCGGCTAATAAGCACCAAAAGTTCCGATACGGAGCGCGGAGCTCCGGGATCGATTCCTAAGACTCCTAGGCTTGATCTAATAGTAAGATACGACCGTTATGAAGCCCATCACGAATGACTTGCTCCGAAATCGACGATCCTAAAGAAGAAACGAGAAAACACGACGAAACGATCGAAAATGAAAGTTACGGAGACGAAAACCACATATGAGGAGAAAATCCACCAAGACATATATTATATTATAATAAATCCAGATACATGAAAACCAGTCGTTACATCCTCACCAACTTAAGAAAAATTCCGTCCTCGGAATTTCCCAACACTCACGTGTCCGGAAACAAAAGTGGGAAACGCTCTCGCATCTCATCCTCATTCTCCCAAGTAGACTCTCCAGGTGAGCCGTGTCGCCACATCACTCTCACAAGATTGACAATCTTGTTCCGAAGCGATTTCTGACGCCTGTCCAGAATCTGCACTGGATGCTGGCCATACGTCATATCGGGACGAACGGTAATCTCTGAAAAATCCACAGCGTGAGATGGATCGCTAATGTATCGACGAAGCTGTGACACATGGAAAACATTGTGAACTCCTTCCAAAGATGGCGGCAAGGCTAAGCGGTAAGCTACCTCGCCAACCCTCTCCAAAATGTCAAACGGTCCAATGTATCGCGGGCTCAACTTCACTCGCTTCCCAAAACGAATCACACCGCGATTCGGGGAAATCTTCAAGAACACATGGTCACCCGGCTGAAACTCTAAAGGACGACGTTTAGCATCCGCTCAATGCTTAAAACGGTCCTGAGCAATTCTCAACCTCTCCCGAATGTTCCTGACAATATCCACGGCCTCCATGATCATCTCAGGTCCCAACAGCTCCCGATCACCAACGTCATCCCAACTTAATGGCGATCGACATTTCCTCCCATAAAGAGCGGCGAAAGGCGCCATGCCAATACTCTCCTGGAAGCTGTTGTTGTAGGAGAACTCCACCAAATGCAGATGGTCCTCCCACGAACCCTTGAAATCCAACATGCACGCCCTCATCATGTCTTCCAAAATCTAAATCGTCCTCTCGGACTGGCCATCCGTCTGCGGATGGTACGCCGTGCTGAAACTCAGACGCGTACCCAAGCTCTTCTGCAAACTCTGCCAGAACTGAGATGTGAACCTCGTGTCCCTGTCTGACACGAGACTCACGGGGACTCCATGAAGTCGCACGACTTCCTGCACGATTCACGTTACATTACTATCCAAACTAGGAAAAAGGAAATAAAACGGAGAGTAAAAGAATTTTACCTCCATATATCTCCTTGCTAGCGCCTCAGTGGACTGTCCCACTCGGAATGGCATAAAGTGCGCGGATTTGGTCAATCGATCTACGATCACCCAAATCGCGTCATTCTGCTTCAGACTCCGAGGTAGTCCAGTCACGAAATCCATAGTGATGTGTTGCCATTTCCACTCCGGAATCGGAAGCGGTTGTAGCAACCCGGCCGTACGCTGATGCTCTGCCTTCACTTGCTGACAAACCAAGCACTTGGCTACACTCCGAGACACACTCCTCTTCATGCCATGCCACCAATAATTCAGACGAAGATCCTGGTACATCTTGGTGCCACCAGGATGCACAGAATACGGCGAACTGTGTGCCTCCACCATCAACTCCTCTCTAATATCCCCAGCCGGCACACACAACCTGGCTCCAAACCTCAGCGAGCCATCCTCATGAATCAAAAAGTCAGTCCGCAGACCGGCTTCCACCTGCTCCCGAATCTTCACCAGCTTCGGATCCTCAGCCTGGCCAGCCTTAATCCGATCCACGATCGTCGACTGTACCTGCATGTACATCAACGATGAAGCCTCCCCAGGAAGGACAATCTCACCACCGGACTCGCAAAAATCCTGCTGCAATCTCCACTGCGAGGTCAAAATCATCACCGCTGGAAGCCTACTCAGCGCATCAGGGACCACATTCACCTTGCCAGGGTGAAACTGCAAATCAATATCATAATCCGCCATAAGCTCCAACCATCGACGCTGTCGCATGTTGAGCTCCTTCTGAGTGAAAATATACTTCAAGCTTTTGTGATCGGTGAAAATCTTCACTTTCTCACTCAGCAGGAAGTGCCTCCAGATCTTAAGAGCGAACACAACGGCAGCCAACTCCAAATCATGTGTCGGGTAATTCTTCTCATGAACCTTAAGCTGACGAGACGCATACGCCACAACATGCCCATGCTGATGCAACACACAACCGAGACCCTTGCCAGAAGCATCGCAAAAGATCTCAAATCCACCGCTGCGATCAGGCACAACAAGAATAAGGGTCGTCGTCAACCTCTCCTTCAGAACGCCAAAAGCATTCTCACAATCACCCGACCAAACAAAAGCAACATCCTTCCGCGTCAACCTGGTCATCGGCTCAGCAATACGAGAAAAGTCCTTAATGAATCGCCGATAGTAACCAGCAAGTCCAAGGAAACTCCGAATCTCAGACGCAGACGACGGAACAGGCCACTCTCTGATGGCCCTAATCTTCTCGGGATCCACTGAAATACCATCTCCAGTCACCACATGCCCGAGAAAAGCAACTCTATCCAGCCAAAACTCGCACTTTGAAAACTTAGCATACAAACGATGCTTCCTCAAGATCTCCAATACCGTCCTCAAGTGCGAGGCATGCTCTTCCTCCGACTTCGAATAGATCAGAATGTCGTCAATAAAGATAACAACAAACTTATCCAAAAAGTCGTAGAAAATCAGGTTCATCAGATTTATGAAAACTGCGGGCGCGTTAGTTACGCCGAAAGGCATAACCACAAACTCATAGTGTCCATACTTCGTCCTGAACACTGTCTTCGGAACATCATCCTTCTTCACCTTCAACTGATGGTAACCACTCCTCAAATCCAATTTAGAAAACACCCTCGAACCTCCAAGCTGATCAAAAATATCATCGATGCGAGGCAACGGGTATTTATTCTTAATGGTCACCGCATTCAACTCCCGATAGTCCACGCACATGTGACGCGAACCATCCTTCTTCTTCACCAGCAACACCGGTGCTCCCCACGGAGACACACTAGGATTGATATAACCCTTCTGCAAAAGCTCATCCAGCTGCTTCCGCAACTCCTCCAACTCAGCGGGTGCCATACGATACGGTGCATTCGAAATCGGCTGCGCACCTGGAATAAGATCGATAGAAAATTCTAAAGCTCGATCAGGTGGCAAACCAGACATCTCCTCGGGGAAGACGTCGCCAAAATCACGCACCACAGCTGGCCATTCCAACTCCATCCGCAAAGCCACAACCTCAACTGGCCTGGCCCGAAACCTGACAGGACCAAGCGAACTGCTACCACGACTGAACTCAAATACCGGATGTCCGGGAATCTCGAACACCACCTTCTTCCTTCGACAGTCGATCGTAG
Source organism: Scilla litardierei (assembly GCA_030789695.1). Lineage (NCBI taxonomy): Eukaryota > Viridiplantae > Streptophyta > Magnoliopsida > Asparagales > Asparagaceae > Scilla > Scilla litardierei. The sequence goes on along the minus strand of CM061137.1, from coordinate 159,081,809 downwards.
CATAGAAGCTCGCAAGCCAGTCCATCCCAAGAACTGCATCATAGTTGATGATGTCGTGGACAATGAAATCAGCGAAAAGCTCATGTCCACAGACCACCAACGGGCAAGAATTGCAACCGCGATGCACCGAGACCACGTCATTCCCTGTAACGATATTCCAACTCTTGGGAAGAGGGGACGTCGACAAGGAATGCCTCTCCACGAAGCTCCGAGAAACAATGCACATCGATGCTCCAGAGTCAAAGAGGACTCGTGCAGGAAACGTGCACACCAGAACCACACCTAACAAGCAATTAACAATCAAGCCCTAGTCTAGCAAACAATCATGTTCAAGCAAACAACACAATCTAATCAATCAAAACCAACTAGGAAAGTAACAGCCATATTGAGGATTACCTGCGATAACCTCATCCACAGCCTCGCTCTCCACATCGGTCATCAGAAAAGCCTACCTCCTCGGCGGAACAGCCTGCTGAAAAGCCTGCCTCTGCGGAACAAGAGCTGCTCCACGTCCAGCAGGAACAGACGCTCGCTGCTGCAACGGCTGTGCTGCAACAGGTGCCCTCCGCAGCTGGTTCGCATGCCGACAATCCTTCGCGACATGGGAAGCATCACCACAAACCAGACACTGGCCCAAAAACTTCCGACACTGTTCCTTGATGTGGCCAGGCTTGCCGCAGAAATGGCAAGTCTTCAGAATAGGCCCTCCTGGCCTCTTAAACTGAGCTGGCTGATTAGGCTTGAAACCAGGCCTAACCACCGCCCTGGCCTGCTCCATAGGCCTCTTCCCAGCACCAGAAACATGCCCTCTCCTCTGACTCAGGTTCAGCTCCTGCCTCCTGGCAGCGACCAAAACCTTCTGATAAGAGTCCAGATCGGAGGAAGACACAAAACTCTGGAGCTCCAAAGCAAGTCCCTGCAGGAACCTCTGAGCCCTCTCATCAGCATCCTGCACCATCTTCGGTGCGAACCGGCTCAGCCTCGTGAACTCTTGATGGTACAGGTCCACCGTCAAGCTCCCTTGCTTCAGATCAATGAAGCGCTGCAGCATCTCCTTCTTCGCAGTCTTCGGAAAGAATTCCTCATCAAACCTGGACTTAAAGGTAGCCCAAGCTATCAGCTCCACCAACATCTTCTCTTCCTCATCCCACCAGTTCCGAGCATTATCCTTGAGTTGCCTCCTCGCCAAATCAACCCATCCAGCCGGGGTGATCTTGGCCATCTTCAAATTATCCTCAATGTTCCGAATCCACTCATCGGCAGCCAGAGGACCCTCAGACCCATCAAAATATGCGGGACCCAGCTCCCGAAATTGCTTCGCTCCCGGCTCAGAGCGAGGGGCATCCGGAAGAGCCCGGGCAGCTCGAGCAAGTGGAGCATTCTGGACTTGCAGGAGCACGCCCTGCTGCACTTGCATCATCTGGAGCATCATCCGCATCATCTCACCGTTGGTGGGTTCCCGCTCAGGCTCCTCATCATGAGGGAGCGCACCACTACCCCCACCACGGGTGAATCGTCTTCCTGCCATCTAGTGACACAGAAAACGAATCAGATTAGACTCATAGCTTATGACTCGGACGTCGAACTTAGTTTATTGGACATTCTAATATTATTATCGCTATTCCGATAATCGCAGTTACAGAAGGACCTGCATGGGCCACCAACAAAACCTGTCACAACTCGCTTCCCTAAAATGGAGGCGAGACGTGAAAAGGTCCGCACGAGAGTGGAGCTGTGAAGCCCCAAACCCGATAAGCGTAAATAAAACATAAGCAGGTCCTTGTAACCACAAACGGAGCAACAATAATAATAAAAGGGGAGACAGAAATAAAATTCTCATATCTCATAAATTGTCCAACATGAAAATAAGTTCAACATCCAGAAAAGCCACCAGGCTAAATGAAAGAGTCTAAGGCCCAGAACAAGGCCAACAAAAGTAACAACGTCACAAGTATAGGTGCTACGCACCGACAACAAAACAGCAGTCTAAACAAAGGAAAACACAACGAAGACACTAGGACTGGTCCCCAGTGTCCACGTACTCCCCGTCAAACACAAGCTCGGGCTCGGCGTCAGCAAACACCTCGTCCTCAACAAGGTACTCAGGCTCAGGATCTAACATGTGTCACCTGATTCGGGATATAAATTGCATATTTTCCCCCCTAACTACCCCCTTTTTGTGCCAAAGATTAGGCTTAATTGTGCTCTTTTTGGGTATATTTTCACTTTATGTCTTTTTCGGGGCTTATTCTCATTCTTGGCACAAAATACGGTTTTTATCGTCTTGATTGGCTTCCCATTATTTTTCCTATACTCCTGCCATTATTTTGATCATATCGACATTTTTTGGGAATTATTTGAGCATTGGAATATTTTATATAGCTTATTGGAGGTCAATATTGTGTTATATAAGTCATTAAATTAATTTTCATATCAAATGGACTAATTTCTCATTCTCATATTTTTCAGGTACTCCTGGGAGTCTTAGAGATTTTCCAGAATTTTTTGGGATTTTTCTGAGATTTCTGGGTATTTTTGGTGAATTATTTGGATGAGAAAGGGGTTTTAAAAACCCAGAAAATAAATTAATTGGGTGTGCCACGTGGCGCAATCTCGTTGCGCCACGTGGCAAAAATCTGGCCGCAGATCCGCTTGCTGCCGCTGCAGCATTTGAAAAAAAAACAAAAAAAAATTATTTAGAATTTGCGGGCCGGCCTGCAGGCCGGCCCGCTCCGCACGTTGGCTCCCCACGCGCGCATTTAAGTTGAAAAAAAAAGTTTTTTTTAATATATATTTGCGGGCCGGCCCAGCGGCGGGCCGGCCCGCTTATCAATTAGGCGCAGGCGTGCGCTTATTTGAATGCGGGCGCGGGTCGGGCGCCCGTTAGGCCCGACCCGCAGCCCGAATTTTGTGTTTTGTCGCCCAGATGCGAATTTTTGAGGGAGTTTTCGATTTTTTTGATTCCAGGTTGCTGTTTTGGGCGATTTTTAGGGTTTTGGAGAAGTTTTGATGGGGGAGGAGGCCATGGAAGCTTGAGAAGGCTTGGTGGAGCTTGGAGATGCTTGGAGGAAGGCAAATAGGAAGAGGGAAAGCTCATTTGGGAGAGTTCTTGGTGAAATCTCTCCTTTTTCCTATTGTAATTTTGATATCTCATTTTTGTATGAAACTTGGGTTTATTTTGAATGCAATTACCCTATTGTTTGCTATGATTGTGTAGTATTGAATTGCTTGGGTTATTGCTCATTGAGATTGGTTGTCAATTTAGCCCTAATTTTCCTCTTTGCCCTATTTTGAATGTTAATGTTGGATGTTTAATTAGGACACAAATTTAATTGGCTAAGTCCCGAGAGGGCAAATTTGAGAGAATCCATGTGCTTAATTTGATTAGTGTCGTGATAATCTATCCATCCCTATTGCAAAAATTATTGTGTTTTTAAAGCTAAATATTCCGATTGGGTTTCCTTAGCCGGATGACCGATTGTGTTATATGCGGTAATTTGGACTTGATTAACGCCAATTTTAATGATCACACAACTCATGCTCTCTCTCCTAGCTATCATAAACTCCACCTTTGGCTCTCTAACCCTACCAATTTAGGTTAATTTTTGTTTTCGCCACACTTTTACCACTCATCCACTGTTAATTGAGATTGTTGTAAAACACTTTATTTTTCATTATCGATCAATTTTGTGAACATAGAACGACTTGTCCCTGTGATCCGACCCGGTACTCACCGGTTATTTTTATTGCATTGACGCTCCTACGCTTGGGAGTGGAAGGCGTGCCTCGTGCGCGTTTTCCGAGTCAACCAATTGGCGCCGTTGCCGGGGACAACGGTTTTTATCATTAGCAATCTTTGATTGATTTTGAAACTTTTAGTGTGATACTCCTATCTCTTAGTGTGTGTCTTTCTATTTGATTATTTTCCACTTATTGAGTCTTTTTGCTTGTTTATTTTCATTTTTTGTGAAATTTTTTTTTAAAACAACAAGCATGGCATCATCTTCAGATTTTTCGTACTTTGATTTGGAGGATATCCCACTTCCGCCATATTTCCATGGCACGGAGTGGGAGAACCCTCACTTACATATTAAAAATTTTGAAGATTGGATGCATTCATGTCTTGGTGGGAATATCGATGATGATTGCATATATTTTAGATTCTTTCCCGATTCTTTACAGGATGATGCTAGACTTTGGTTTGATTCATTATCTCTGGACTCACATTTTACTTGGTTGTCATTTCAGGCTGAATTTCTCCGAGTGTTTTTGCCTATCTTTTTGGAGCAGGTACATGGGAGGCAGGCCATGGAGCATGTAGCGAGCTTTATCCAGGCTGAGTGGGAGGCCTACCATCAGGCTTGGCAGAGGTTCACTGATTTGGTGCTTGCGTGCCCACACCAGAGCTTTCACGAGGATCATCTTCTGCAGATCTTCTACACAGGGTTATCGCCATCTGGGCGAGATTTGTTGCAGATGAGTTGCGGTGGGGAGTTCTTTGAGTATTCGACAGAGGATTCTTGGTGTTACCTGAGGGACCTTGCAGAGTGGGAGCAGACTGTGCCATCTGGAGAGCCGTCACTTGGATATGAGGATGATGGCCAGTCCCAGTTTCCACTTCAGGATGCAGAGCTGCAGGTCCAGTGTCAGCTTGAGGAGCCACCTTTGGGCTCTTTTTCTTGCGACCCCATGGGATATGGAGCAGAGCAGGAGGATGGGTTGCATGAGAGCCAGGTAGATGATATTGACAGATTACATTTTGATGAGTCAGAGGAGATAGATGATGGAGTGCGTGTCGACCACGACGGTGACACGATGCATTTTCATTTTGAGGTTGATGATGAAGCGGATGTGCATGATGGCCGAGAGCAGATTGAGTACACCATTGAGCCTGAGCCACAGCCCACTTCAGAGTTAGCTTCGCAGGTCGAGGCGGTTGAGTATTTTGGGAGGACGACTGAGATGAGCTATTTCTGGGATGGCGAGGATGATGCGTGCTTGGATTTGCCCGAGACATGTCTACCTCCAGTCCTGTCACAGATGTCACTTCCCTCGCCTCAGGATGCGCACTTGCCAGTCATCGAGAAGGTTTGTCAGGAGCAGTTACCAGTTGTGGGGAGTGCTGCAGAGATTGTTGATATTGACGTCGAGGAAGAGGATAGCGACGGGGATTGCGAGATGGTATATATTGAGCCCGAGCTCCCTCTTACTCCAGGTTTCTCTCTGCAGCCACTTACACCTCCTCCTGAGGCCGTGCATCATGCCACATCTAGCACCGTAATTCAGGGAAGTTTCCACCATCTCATGCCTTGCATTTCTGAAGCCCAATTTGCACTCCCACATATTTTTGCTTCAGATTGTCGTCCATTGCATTTACATTCTTTTATTTGTTTTGACGACCCGTTTTGGAATGCTTTTGCAGGGCATGAGGACATGACTTGGATTGATGCAGCTCGTCTCCCACGTGATCCATATTATCCAAAGGAGATGCTTGGAGTTGCATTGCTGGAATCCAAGGAGGCCGGTGGTGGCCTAGCTCCAAAGCAGCTGGCGGAGGAGCAAAAGGATATGATCGAGCAGCTACCACCACCGTTATACATTCGAGATCCGCCATTTGCCACGGTGTGTTCTTTCCATGTAGTGTAAATAAATAAAATTAAAAGTTAGTTTGCTTTTGCTGTTTGCTTTCGTATTTTTTTTTCTTTTCTAGGATCTTTTGCCGAGATCTAGTACTCTCCCAACATTGAGGACAATGCTTATTTTAAGTTGGGGGGAGAGTGTTAGAATCTTTAGGTTTGTTAGGATTTTGAGCCTAAATTTTTTTTTGAGATCCCTCCATGTTTCGCCTCATTCCATGAATTCATTGCATATCATATTTTGGCTTCCTCGTTCCTACGCCATTAGCTTTGTTTTGTCCCTATATTCTTAATGCCATGCAATTTTTTCGGATTATTACTTTGGTATCGATTTCTTGATGTTGGATTGGCATGTGTCATTTCTTTTCCAATTTGGAGTCGAATGTTAATATACCATGTGTGAACTATTTTATACGTCGTGATATCTCTTTGAAACAATTTGGGAAAAGTTTGGTGTAAATGATTGCATTTGTTGGGATGAACGGTGTGGTTTTTAATTGGATTGGATTTGGCCATCTTGTGCATGCTTTGTTTTCTTCTTAGAAGTGGGTGGATGAGTTGCTAATTTGTGTTGGAATGAAAAAGAAAGTTAGTATAAGTGAATGTTTCTTTCTAATCAAATTGAGTAGCCGGTGCCCCACGAAACATTGGGGAGGACGCCAAAGATGAGATTTAGGGAATCATTCCATCCATTTGCATAGATAGCGTCATCGCGTGTATGCAAATGTGTCGGTGTTTGCATTTATGGCGTTATCGCGTGAATGCAAAACATAAACTTCAAAAACAAAAAAAAAGAAAAAAAAAGAAAAGAAAAGAAAAATGAATGAAAAATGAAATAATAAGCCACATGAGTGATGCAATCTCATCTCCCACCACTTAGAAGGAATTTCTTTTTGTTTTGGCCATTTTCATGAAAATTTGAAAATTTGACATCGTGATATTTCCCGATACGTGTGATACGGGGCTTATTTCTTCACTTTTCTTTGAATTGGATTGAGGGGAGTATCATTTGTTGTTTGCTTTCATATATTTGGTATATTGGCTTTGAAATCAATTGGAAATCTCATTTTTGGAGTATGCCATGAAGATATTGTGATTTTGGTGCATGTCATTCAATTTAATCCGAATTTATCGCATATTTTGCTAGGGACTAGCAAAAAGCTAGTTGGGGGGTGTGATTCGGGATATAAATTGCATATTTTCCCCCCTAACTACCCCCTTTTTGTGCCAAAGATTAGGCTTAATTGTGCTCTTTTTGGGTATATTTTCACTTTATGTCTTTTTCGGGGCTTATTCTCATTCTTGGCACAAAATACGGTTTTTATCGTCTTGATTGGCTTCCCATTATTTTTCCTATACTCCTGCCATTATTTTGATCATATCGACATTTTTTGGGAATTATTTGAGCATTGGAATATTTTATATAGCTTATTGGAGGTCAATATTGTGTTATATAAGTCATTAAATTAATTTTCATATCAAATGGACTAATTTCTCATTCTCATATTTTTCAGGTACTCCTGGGAGTCTTAGAGATTTTCCAGAATTTTTTGGGATTTTTCTGAGATTTCTGGGTATTTTTGGTGAATTATTTGGATGAGAAAGGGGTTTTAAAAACCCAGAAAATAAATTAATTGGGTGTGCCACGTGGCGCAATCTCGTTGCGCCACGTGGCAAAAATCTGGCCGCAGATCCGCTTGCTGTCGCTGCAGCATTTGAAAAAAAAAACAAAAAAAAAATTATTTAGAATTTGCGGGCCGGCCTGCAGGCCGGCCCGCTCCGCACGTTGGCTCCCCGTGCGCGCATTTAAGTTGAAAAAAAAAAGTTTTTTTTTAATATATATTTGCGGGCCGGCCCAGCGGCGGGCCGGCCCGCTTATCAATTAGGCGCAGGCGTGCGCTTATTTGAATGCGGGCGCGGGTCGGGCGCCCGTTAGGCCCGACCCGCAGCCCGAATTTTGTGTTTTGTCGCCCAGATGCGAATTTTTGAGGGAGTTTTCGATTTTTTTGATTCCAGGTTGCTGTTTTGGGCGATTTTTAGGGTTTTGGAGAAGTTTTGATGGGGGAGGAGGCCATGGAAGCTTGAGAAGGCTTGGTGGAGCTTGGAGATGCTTGGAGGAAGGCAAATAGGAAGAGGGAAAGCTCATTTGGGAGAGTTCTTGGTGAAATCTCTCCTTTTTCCTATTGTAATTTTGATATCTCATTTTTGTATGAAACTTGGGTTTATTTTGAATGCAATTACCCTATTGTTTGCTATGATTGTGTAGTATTGAATTGCTTGGGTTATTGCCCATTGAGATTGGTTGTCAATTTAGCCCTAATTTTCATCTTTGCCCTATTTTGAATGTTAATGTTGGATGTTTAATTAGGACACAAATTTAATTGGCTAAGTCCCGAGAGGGCAAATTTGAGAGAATCCATGTGCTTAATTTGATTAGTGTCGTGATAATCTATCCATCCCTATTGCAAAAATTATTGTGTTTTTAAAGCTAAATATTCCGATTGGGTTTCCTTAGCCGGATGACCGATTGTGTTATATGCGGTAATTTGGACTTGATTAACGCCAATTTTAATGATCACACAACTCATGCTCTCTCTCCTAGCTATCCTAAACTCCACCTCTGGCTCTCTAACCCTACCAATTTAGGTTAATTTTTGTTTTCGCCACACTTTTACCACTCATCCACTGTTAATTGAGATTGTTGTAAAACACTTTATTTTTCATTATCGATCAATTTTGTGAACATAGAACGACTTGTCCCTGTGATCCGACCCGGTACTCACCGGTTATTTTTATTGCATTGACGCTCCTACGCTTGGGAGTGGAAGGCGTGCCTCGTGCGCGTTTTCCGAGTCAACCAATTGGCGCCGTTGCCGGGGACAACGGTTTTTATCATTAGCAATCTTTGATTGATTTTGAAACTTTTAGTGTGATACTCCTATCTCTTAGTGTGTGTCTTTCTATTTGATTATTTTCCACTTATTGAGTCTTTTTGCTTGTTTATTTTCATTTTTTGTGAAATTTTTTTTTAAAACAACAAGCATGGCATCATCTTCAGATTTTTCGTACTTTGATTTGGAGGATATCCCACACAAGCATGACATGACAGTTATAACATGAGTGCACAAGCAAGACATGGTGAACAATAAGTACAAGAGAACAATTAACGGGACAAGACAAGAGTAGCCAAGCTACTAACAATCTCAATCAATTCACTATTCACGTTTCACTGTTGTTTGTAGATGTTTACGCCTTACAGCTGAATGGTATAACATTCACGCTGATTGGCCGCTTAACACTACCCCAAAACCCAGAGTTTACGCCTTACCACTGCAGTTGCTGATCGGGCAGACTCCCAGTTGATTGGCCGCTTAACTCTTACCCCCAATACCCACAAGTAATCGAGCCAGGGTCCCCGCACACGAGCTCAGTAAATGAGCCGGGGTTGCCCAGCACAGGAGCTCGCATTCTAGTTCACGATTCATAAACAATTGGCGTAGGGGTGCACCTAGCCGGAAACAAGCATTTCGGGCATTGGCTATCAACCAACACATGGCCCGCTTCTGGAACACGAGCCAGGAACACAAACATTGTAGCGAAGCTACGCATTCACGGAAACACTTTAAGAATGCAATGACATGACAATTAATTTGCGTACCGTTAATAGAAATTAAACATGACATGGTAATTGTGCAACATGATATATGTCGGAACTAGCTTCGTTGTCAAGCTAGTTCCCCAATTTGCGCCTAGGCGAGTATCATTTCGTCGCCTAGCCTCTTTTACGCTTACAACAAGCAAGATGGCCTAAAACATGGCCTAAACTCTAAGTGGAAAGTTTTACTTGCCTTGCACCGGAGATGACGATCACGAAGGTTCGTCTCGCGGATGCTAATCTACGGGGGATTCGCTGTTATGGGGAAACAATCACCAAAACAACATCCATTCATTAGGGTTTCATAAAAATACCAATAGGTTATGAAAACATCAAGAGATCGATTTCTTACCGTGAGGAGGCGAAAGAAACACTCCGGAGAACCTAGGGACCAGATCTGGAAACGAATGGAGAAGTTTGGAGAACTAGGGGTTTTGGGGGGTTTTGGGGGATTTTGGGGATTTGATGAGATTTTGGGGAAGATGAGGGGTAGAATGTGTTGAGGGATGGTTTGGATGATGGATCTTGGGCTTGGAATGAAGGAATAAGGGTTTGGGGAAGAAGGGGGCTCAATGGGGGAGAAACTAGGGTTTTTGGGTCGAGTGGAGGAAGAAGAAAACGTTTGGGAGGGGTTTAAATAGGATGGGCTGGCGGCTGCCCAGAAATTAGGGTTTTAACACAGATTAGTCGGTCAAAGAGCAACCACTGACCGACTAGTTTGGCAACTAGTCGGTCGATCGACCAACGCAGGCCGACTAAGTGTAAACAGTAACTTCTGAACGAAAATAGAATTTAGATTTAGTCGGTCGATGAACAACTACTGACCGACTAGTTTGACATCTAGTCGGTCGGTGAACGTTCTTAGACCGACTAAGAGTAAACAGTACTGATACTAAAATTTAGATGATGTGTTAGTCGGTTAAAGAAGCATTGCCGACCGACTAGTTTGCAACCTAGTCGGTCAACCAACGTTCTTAGACCGACTAACGATAAACAGTAACTCCTGAGAAATTTAGAAAGCTAACTAGTCGGTCCAAGAAGGATTGCCGACCGACTGGATCGTCATCTAGTCGGTCGGTGCCCCTTCTTACACCGGCTAATAAGCACCAAAAGTTCCGATACGGAGCGCGGAGCTCCGGGATCGATTCCTAAGACTCCTAGGCTTGATCTAATAGTAAGATACGACCGTTATGAAGCCCATCACGAATGACTTGCTCCGAAATCGACGATCCTAAAGAAGAAACGAGAAAACACGATGAAACGATCGAAAATGAAAGTTACGGAGACGAAAACCACATATGAGGAGAAAATCCACCAAGACATATATTATATTATAATGAATCCAGATACATGAAAACCAGTCGTTACAACCGCAGAGAACCAAGATGGGTCCTCAACGGCGTCTTGGTATCTATATTGGTTTTGACTCACCATCGATCATTAGATACCTCGAACCCCTTACAGGGGACGCCTTTAAAGCACGTCTAGCAGATTGTGAGTTTGATGAAAGCACTTTTCCGAAACTAGGCATTAACACGCAGAAGCCAGAAGCTTCAAAGACCATTACATGGGACACAAAGACGTTATCCCATTTTGATCCGCGTACAAATCAATGTGAAGAAGAGATCCTGAAGATCCTTCAAATTCAAAACACAGTTCACATTTTACCGGACAAATTCACTGACAACCAGAAGATTGTCAGATCACACGTCCCTGCTGCAAATACGCCAACTAGGATTGACATACCCAAAGATGGATGCAATCCACCTGCAGCAGAAGCGGCCGTACCTCAACAAAAAAGAGGACGACCCCCAGGCTCCAAAGATAAGAACCCTCGAAAGAGGAAAAATCCTGGAGCAACAATAACGATACCACCACAGGATGCTGAGCTCAGCCCAGCTACCTCTCCCCTCCTAACAACCCCTGAAGAGGAAAATATAGGAGAAATATCATTAAATTATGTACGTACTGGGGAGGTACTGGACAGAAAAAGCACAATCATCGATGATAACTTCGCGCTCATTATTGCCACTCACGTCACTGAATACGACGATGAAACCGATCCACGCTCTCTAGCAGAATGTAAACGCAGAGAGGATTGGCCAAAGTGGAACGAGGCAATAGGAGTAGAGCTGGACTCACTCTCGAAGTGCAAAGTTTTTGGACCTGTAGTCCTAACACCAAAGAGTGTTAAAACTGTGGGATACAAGTGGGTATTCGTGAGAAAAAGAAACGAGAAAAATGAGATCGTGCGTTACAAAGCGCGCCTTGTTGCACAAGGCTTTTCCCAACGACCAGGAATAGACTATGACGATACCTATTCCCCGATCATGGACGCGATCACTTTCCGTTTCATTATAGGCCTATCCACAAAGGAAGGTTTGGATATGCAGCTCATGGACGTTGTGACTGCATACCTATATGGAAATATAGATAAGGACATCTATATGAAAATCCCAGATGGATACAAACTACCGACAAAAATGACAGAAAGACCTCGGGACGTCTACTCTGTCAAACTTCAGAGATCGCTGTATGGTCTAAAACAGTCAGGTAGAATGAGGTACAACAGACTCAGTGAATTCCTAGTGCAACAAGGATTCACAACAAATGAAGTCTGCCCTTGCATCTTTATAAGAGCAAAGGGAACATGATTCGTGATTATTGCCGTCTACGTAGACGACCTGAACATCATCGGATCTCCTGAAGAGATAGGTGAGATATCCAAAAGTCTCACACAGACTTTTGAGTTGAAGGTCCTTGGCAAAACGAAGTTCTGCCTAGGCCTACAAATTGAACACTTAAGCGGAGGAATCCTGTTACACCAATCGACATACACAAAGAAAGTACTGAAAAACTTTCTTATGGACAAATGTCATCCGCTTAGCACACCAATGGTCGTTCGATCATTGGAGGTTGACACAGACCCCTTCCGACCGTTGGAAGAGGGGGGAGGAAACACTGGGTCCTGAAGTACCATACTTAAGCGTAATTGGAGCACTCATATACCTGGCAAACTGCACGCGTCCCGATATAGCGTTCGTAGTTAACTTACTAGCCAGATACAGTTCTGCGCCCTCAAAGCGCCACTAGAACGGAGTTAAGCAACTTCTGCGCTACCTCCAAGGGTCTGTGGACATGGGACTATACTTCAAGAAAGGTGTATCCTCTGACTTGGTCGGTTATGCAGATGCAGGATACAGGTCCGACCCACATACCGCAAAGTCCCAGACCGGTTTTGTGTTCACATACGGTGGGACGGCCATCTCATGGAGATCCATGAAGCATACATCGACAACAACCTCATCCAACCACTCCGAGCTCATTGCGATCCACCAGGCTAGCAGAGAATGCTTCTGGCTTCGATCAGTCATCAACCACATCCTCAAGACCATCGGCCTGAAGACGGGAGATCTTGGACCTACCACCATGTATGAAGACAATGCTGCCTGCATCGCTCAACTACGAGGTGGCTACATCAAAGGTGACAGGACGAAGCACATATCCCCCCCAAGCTCTTCTGGACGCATGAACAGCAAGTGGACAACCAGATCGACATCCAGCAGATCCAGTCTTGCGACAACCTGGAAGACCTGTTCACTAAAGCTTTGCCTCGCAGCACCTTTAGAAAACTTGTACTAGGAAGTGGGATGAGACAGTTGAGAGATTTACAAGCCTAAAGCTTGTACTTATCAGGGGGAGTTAATGTTGTGCTGTACTCTTTTTCCTTGGCTACTGGTTTTTCCCACTGGGTTTTCCATAGCCACAGGTTTTAACGAGGCAGCCACATCAACTCTGGATACAGAAGTATCCACCTCTGATGTTATCCATCGATCAGGGGAAGTTACAGAGACTTGTACTCTTTTCCCTTAGCCACTGGTTTTTCCCACTGGGTTTTCCTTGGCAAAGGTTTTAATGAGGCAAGTACGGACTCTTAAACTTAAGGATCCAGAAGTATCCATAGACCCATGATCAGATAAGCTCTATGAACCCTGAAGCGTTCATCACGGCTTACAACAATGGATGGATAAGGGGAAGTGTTATAAACGGGCTTTTGGTGGGCCTACCCGTTAGTGGGTATCCACCCATTATGTAACCCTACCACTATAAATACAGGGCTATGGATTCCATAGCCACCACGTTTACAACAATATTTTGATATTTATCTCTTAAATATGGAAATTTTCTTTCAAGTCCCTCAAATATTAGACGTTAACCTTAATAGTCCACTTCTCTTATTTTATGTTAAAATCTAACGGAAAAGATAGAATATTCCGTCAGATTCTGGTTAGGGGGGATCCGCGTGGATCACGGGGTGGAGAGGGGTGGCACTGCCTCGTGTTAGTGGTTTTGCCTAGGCCATATATTTGGACCTTTATGTTATGTCATTTTCATTTATAAAAAATTTCTCTTATTGTTATTATTATATTGCGTGCATGTTTCTTTATAATAATGTTTGAATAGTTGTTTTATGTTATTAGAAGCATCCCTAGCCACTCATCGTTAAATGTTTAATAATAAATTAAGATTAGTATGAGTTTGGTTAATAATTATGAGATAATTATATGTATGGTGATACAAATCAAACTTATATGTACTTGTTGGAGAACAGGTACTGGATAGACTTGCTATGAGATCATTACATGGATTAGTGTTATAAATGATCTCATAATAGTTATGTCATAGAATCCTTAGACCTGAGATCATCACAGCTTCCTACATAATGAACATCATGTTTTGACATAACCAAACGTTATTTTTAATCAGATAATCGTAAAGGTTATGATTGAACATGATGGGAATTATGCAGAGGAAAGTGAATGAACAAGATGAAATTTGTCCCTCTCCAATGAGAGAGATATCTAATGGGCCCCTCGATTAGTAGGACTGAGAAATGCATGGACGCGCTCAAATGAATGTCATTTGATTTTATTAGTCTACTTAGAAAGCGAGAAATTAAATGTTTGAACAATATACGTGTGACAATGTCCATGACTTATGTTCAAATCAGATATCGTGTGACAAAAGGATTATGACATGTTCTATTAGTTAAGTTAATATCGGACTAACGATATGCATATTAATTGGGTAGTCATAATGTCTTGCTAGAGACCAATTATGACTTGTGGACATCTAATAAGATTAGGCACATTACCAATTTAATATGAGCCTATTGGGTCGCACACAAAGAACGTAATGGATAGGATATGGTTTTTAAACGTGATTTCGAATTTGATTTGAAATTCGTAATAAGGCGAAATTTCTTAACTGTCAGATATTGTATCTCATTAAGATATTATCCCTAAGATAACGCAGCGTAACTGAAATCCGTTAAGGGGTTAACGTGAGATTCTTATCCCTAAGATATCGTCGCGTAACTGAAATGCGTTAAGGGGGTTAACGTAGGATTCTATATAAGATATATGAAGAGGATTTTCAGTTTACGTTTTTAATCTATCTCCTCCGTTTTTGAGAAAAACAAAGAGCGAGAGAAACCCTAGTTGCGGAGAAGGAGCTAGCACCCTTGCAATTACTGTTCGTGACGTTCGCATGTGGATACCGATTGAGGGTGTTCGTTTGTAGAGCAGCACCTGTAGTCCGACACATTCAGATCGGCACAAAGGTTAGTAATCTATTCGAATCAATTAGAAACGCATGGATCTTGTAGGTTTCTATTTTCCGCTGCGTATAAACTAGTTATGCATGATATAAACCCTAACACCTCGTCCCCGTCATTTTTTGGGGCGGTAGCGGTGGCATCGCTACCTTCCCCTCGTAAACAATGGAGGAAGGGGATGCGGTGCCGCCCCGACCTCCGCCCCCAAGAAATGACGTGAAGGATGGGGAGGCGGCGGTATTGCCTTGTAGTCTCCTCTGACATCCTTGTCGACTTTCACAGGAGGAAGCGGCGCCTCCTCCCTCCCCGTCATTTTCTGGGGGGAGGGGCGGCGTCGGCACCACCTCCTACCCTCCTAAACAATGGAGGAGGGGGAGGCGATGCCGCCGCTGCCGCCCCAATAAATGATGGTGAGGGGGGAGAAGGGGGTGATGACGCCTCCTCGTCGGATTTTGCCGGGGGGAGGCGACTTCCCGTCAAGAAATGACGGGGAGAAGGGGGGAGGCGGTGCTGCCGACCTCCTCGTCGGATTTTGGGGGCAAAGGAGCACCGCCGCCTCCCCCCCAAATGATGGTGTGGGGTGATCCTCCGCCCCAAATGATGATATAGCGGCGCCTCCTCCTCCTCCTCCACCCAAAACGAATGATAGGTGATTTTGGGGGTTGGTTAATGGTTAATTAATGTTTAATCTTAATTAAGTAACTCTAGTCATTATTTAAGCGTTAATTAATCTAGGTTTAGTTAACTCTTTAACAGAATATAGGATGTATTTGACTACCAGATGGTCATATTATTATTATTGATGCAGCATGCAAGATTGTATGTCCCTATGCAGTCACAGGTAATTGAGATTGCATTAGGAATGGACGACAGATCCATTGTAGTCTCTTTATAAGAGATTCAACTAACCCATTCTGGATGTGAAATGAGCTACGGGATGTTCAACTTCAATGCCAGTTGCTTGGCAGTAGTTTTGAAAGACTTATGATGTAAATTCCATAGCATTATCCAGACGTATTCTCTTAATCTAGTTGTTTGGAAAATGTGCACGCAACTTAATGATTGGTGCCAGTAGCTCTACAAAGGCTACGTTGCGGGTAGACAGTATGCACACATATGACCATTTAGAAGATGCGTCTATTAGTACCATAAAGTAGCAAAATGGGCCACTTGAGGGGTGAATAGGCCATCAAATGTCTCCATGTATCTCTCCAGAAAGTTGGGAGACTCTGAGTCCACTTTAAGTGGAGATGGTCTCGTAATCATTTTTCCTTTGTAACAAGGAGGACAAGGAAAATCACCCTTTTGAAGTAACTTCAGGTCCTTCAAATTATGTCTACGGGACTGTGATATGATGCGATGCATCATTGCTGATCCGGGGTGTCAAGTCTGTTATGCCAGAGTAAGAATTCTAGTTGATTTTTGCACTTCTAGTACTCAGTTATATACTTATATTAGCTTCTGTTAAGGCCAAAATTGACCGAGACAGTTGTCAAGCTGACGTGCTCTTCGTGCTAAGTCGGAGCTTCGTCAGCAGATGAAGTGGGACCCTAGGTTGCAAGAACCTGGGTCGAGTAATGGTGATAGATGATGATGCGGTGCTCGATCGACCCTCGATCAACTTGTACGTCGGTCGCTCGAGGTTGGGAATCTCGGGAACGACCCTTGCGGGAGATGGAGGCTCGTCAATCTACACCACAGAGACATGTTAGGGGGGTTAGATCTGGGTTCCGACCCAAATCCCCTCCGATGCTTAAGTTAGTATGAGAACTTAAGGAAGAAAGGGAGCTTGGTGCAGCTGAGATCGACACACGGAGGTTCGTCTCAGGACTGGCGGTGCAAGATCTAAAGTGTAAGAAATATCAGCTGAGAAAATAGAGTTCTATGACTTAGACCTCATCCATTGAGAAATGGGCCCGTCCCTGTATTTATAGGAAGCATGGATCCCTTCAGTGACGTTGGGTAGATAACGGCCATCCATTATGGGGCCACGATCCTCCCCCTTAAATAGGAGTAAATGTTGTACACATTCCTGCGAATTATGAGCCCGTCTTTAATCCCACGTACGAGTGCGGAGGAATGCAACAGTCGACTGGCCAATGGGATTTGACTGAGTCGATGTCGGGCTTCTCTTGTGGGCCTCGTGGGCCTTAGTCATCCATCGGTCGATTCATCTTGAGTGACAACCTAATGACTCAACAGCTTCCATTGCTCGAATTGTTGTATGGTACAGACCCGACGGGTGTCCCTTGAAACGCTCAACGATGGTTTAGCACCGTTTTTTAGAGTCGTTACATACAAGTATTTATTATTATATTTGTCCACCGTTTCTAGGTGGTATCTGTTTAGACCGATGTCTCTGAAACTGAGTAAGTTTCTGTTGATGCCAAAATTGACGTCAACGGTTGATTGGGCTGAAGAAGGCCCCTTGGTTGGGATTGAGCATCATCAGCTATTGAACTGGGACCCGCAAACGAGCATCTCTGGGTCGAGATGAGCTAGAATCGGACTCCACGGATGGATGTTCCCATAGCTTTGCAATATCTACATAATCCTGCAACATGAGAAAATCTTTAGGGGATCATGGTTGGGGCCCGACCGATCACCCTCCGACGCTCAAGTTAGTCTCCATTAGATGAAAACGTATACAGAGCAAGGTGGAAAAGAGGAGATTATAGAATGAGAGATGAGAGTATATTTTAGTGTCACTTTGCCTTTCTTTGAGATCTCCTCCAGGAGATCTGAGATCTGGGCCTCCTATTTCCATTTGGTTCAGGAGATAGTTATCTCCCCTTTGATATGTAACTTCCCTCCACCTTAAGTGGTCACCAATTGCCCAATTAGTGGGATTTGAATTAGTCTTCAAGGAGAGTAACCACCCCCCATTATTCACCCCTTCATTGCCCCTTTTAAGGCTATTGAGTGGTCATTTAAAGTGGTAGGAGCTTGACTTAGTCATATGGCCAATTAGTTGCCAATTTGACTTGGTAATGGTTTATCCTCCTCGGTGGGCCTCATGGCTTATTGGGCCATGGCTTATCACCTTTAGTGGGCATTGCTCATCAAGTTGACTTTTATCAGCTCATTTCGTGGGCCGGACCAAAGATGAAATTGGTATCAACAATGGCCCACATTACCGAGGCTCAACCTTAATAAAGATTAAGGTCGGGTGATGTGGTAACTACGAGAAGAGATAACTTTGGTCGGGCAGTCAGTTTGGATCGCAAGGTGTTGAGTATTGGTGTTTCATACCAATGTTATTTTGATGATGATCACAACATTATGTTGTTGCCAATGACTCTCTTATTTTAGTCTCTTAGTTACTTTTCTAGAATATCAATTCTGGAGACTAAACATTTGGTGCAAGGATGGACATTAAGTGGAGAAGGTCCAAAGCGTGGACTCAAGAGGTGCCAAAGCTTGGAGATGATGGGGAGCATCAAGGCATCAAGATTGAAGACATAGACTCTAAGGAAAGCAATGTAATCCATGTAATATTTCCTTTATTGCTTTCTCTCTCATTTGAGTCTAGGTTTATGTAATGCCTTGTCAGTGTTCTAAAAAATCGGCCTGGACGGCCGCCTAGGCGACGCCTAGGCACTAGGCGGCCAGTAAACGCCCCGAGTATGGCCTGGGCGGTCAATCTGGGCGTTTTTGGGATTAATCGGCCGCCTAAACGTTCTGGGCGGTGTCTGGGCGCTCTGGGCGGTTCCTAGACGGTTCCTGGGCAGTTCCTGGGCGTTTTTGGTAAATGACTTAATTGCACAAGAGTATCTTTTAAATTTTATTTTGTTGCACACAAATACTCTAAAGTATGTAAACTGGATTTAGTATGTATTAAATATTTGATGTATTTTAAATAATATATTTATATATTTATATATAAACATAAATATATTATATAAAAATAATTAAACTAATTAAAAAATACAAATCCGCCTAGGCCGATTAATCCCCGATTATTCCCCGATTAATGCTCTGGGCGCTAGGCGCTAGCAATCCGAACGCCTAGCGCCTAGCGTTTTTTACAACCTTGTGCCTTGTTAGATGGTCTACTCATACATGCATATGCATTTAACCATCTTAGTGAGCTTTAGGATTATCATAGAATCCAACCCAATAGGCTCATCATGACCAAAGACTCATTTGGAGTCTTTGGTTCTCCAACAGTCGCCTGTTGAAGGATTCACAGTCGACTGGGTGATTTCTAGTCGCCTGTCGATCCTTCTACAGTCGACTGTGATGCACGGCTCAAGTCAACATTTCTATTGACTATACTTGAGCTTTTCGCATCAGTCGATTGATGATCAGTTTACAGTCGCCTGTATATTTACAGTCGCCGGTGAATTGGTCAACAGTCGTCTTAGTAGCGTAAGTGCATATACTGCCTCTTTCTGTTTTTCTCCATCTCCTGCAGCAGTCGACTGATGAATGATTTACAGTCGCCTGACTATTTTACAGCCGACTGTATTCTTTTCATCAGTCACATGTATGCTTATCTGGAGAAAGAGTGCAGCTCTATGTTTGTTCCATTCCCTACAGCAGTCGCCTGCTGAAGGTTTTACAGGCACCTATCCTGTTCACAGTCGACTGTGCTGACTTCATCAGTCGACTGTCGTGGCTCAGATTATAACCGTTGGATATTTTCTAGCCGTTGGACAGTCGACTGTCATTTGTTCATCAGTCGACTGTCAGTGACGTTTCTGCCCAGAAACTAGCCGTTGCAGCCTTTTGTTTTTAGCTGTTTCCTTGGGTTTTGAGGCTTGATATAGGGTTCCCATATATATGAGAGGGATGAGTTCATAGGAACTTCTTGATGCTATTGCAAATCATTAGAGATTGAAAAGCCACTCTCAAACTTTCTCATTTCCCTCTTTGAGCTCTCATTCCTCTTCATGCATTGAAGTCAAGCTCAAGGGAAATCATCCAAGTGCTTTCAAGCCAATCTCAACACTTAAAGATCCTCTTCCATGCCTTGCATTCATCTATGAGTAAGCATCTCAAGGCATATGTAAGAGTATTTATTTTACTTGGTGTTTCTTGTAACACTAATTCTCTTTGTGGGAATTAGTCTTTCTCTCTTTGTGGGAGTAGTCTCTCTTTGTGGGAGTGTTATCTCTTTGTGGGATTAGGATATTCTCTTAGTGGGAATAACCCTCTTTGTGGGAGTAACTCTCTTAGTGGGAGTTTAGTGTCCTAGTGTAGGGCTAACCCTAATTCTCTGAGTGGGAGTTAGTAATTCTCTAGGTGGGAGTTTGACCCCTGTGTAGAGTTGGTTGGGTCCTTGTGTAGGGCAAAATCCTCTTGGTGAGGTATCTCCTTGTGGGATTTGTATTCACTTCTCTTTGTGGGAATATAGTGAATATTGGTGGGGCTGGACGTACCCAAGTTTGGGGAACCAGGGTAAAATCTTGTGTTTACGTTTGAATTGATTGTGTCAATTATTTCCTCTTGCATTTATTATTCCGCATTTGCAAGTTTAATTTTAATTGGACAATTTATTGCCATTACACTATTCACCCCCTCTAGTGTGTTGCTATTAGTATTGCAAGGGTAAGGCGATCCTTACAATTGGTATCAGAGCGAGTTTATAGCATACTGCAACTATGGCATTCAACGCTACTTCCGCGTCTCATGAAGAAGGTCATTCTACCGATCGACCCCCGCTCTTCAACAGAACCAACTACCCTAGTTGGAAGATCAGGATGATGGTCTACATGAAGGGTTAAGACCTTTGGAACATCACGGAGTTGCCTTTTGAGTAGCCTACTTCACCCCGCGGCTTTTAGAACTAAGGCAGAGAAGGACTCAATCAGAGTCAATGCAAGGGCTATGTATGCATTCCATTGCGCCCTCACTCCGAATGAGTTCAACCGCATCTCCATGTGCAAATCGGCCAACGGAATTTGGCATACATTGGAGATTTCTTATGAAGTGGTACTTATACATAAGGAGTATGTTCAACCAACCAAGCCCGAGAAGGAAAAGGGGGTTGCATTCCATGTCGAGAATGAGACATTCAAGTGGAGAAAGAAGTTCCAACGGAAAGCTCCAATTAAAGATGAGGAAGAAGAAGATGTTAGCGATGATGATTACATCGAGCTTGCCAAGCAATTCAAGAAATTTAAGGCATTCCTCAAGGACAAGCAAGGTAAATCTTTGTCAAAGTTTGCCTCCAAGTGTAACAATTCTATTTGTTTCAATTGTAGAGGAAAAGGTCATCTTTCTACCGAATGCCCTTCCAGACCCACCAAAGATACCTATAAGGGCAAAGGGAAGAAGCATTGGAAGGGGAAGTCCAAAAACCAAAAGAAGGGACTTATCGGCACATTTGATGATTCCGATGTGGACACATCAAGTGATGAAGAAGAGGATGACAAGGAGTGAGCTCACAAGTGCTTCGTGGCTTTTGATGTTTCTTCATCAATCTCCTCTAGCTCAAGCAATGAAGAGATAGAGGCGTGGATCAACCCCAAAGAAGAAATGTGCTTCATGGCTAATGGGGAATCATCAAGCTCTAGCGAGGAGGAAAACGATGAGGAAGTCAAGGAGGAAAGCGATGAGGATGTTGAGGAGGAAAAGCTATCCTACGAGGAGCTCGAATACCGCTTCAATGTGGCCTCCAACTTGGCAAGTAAGTGCATCGACTCATATGATAAAGTGAAAGCTAAATTTAATAATGCTATGAGTAGGGTGCATGCTTTAGAATCGTCTAGTGTAAATAATCATGATGCTTTGCATGCTTGTGACACTAGTGAGAGACACACACTTCTCTCTCGAGTTAAGGAATTGAGTTTGTCTAATGATAATCTTATCACTCAAAACATTAGCTTAGAAATTTGCATTCAACAACTTACGTTGAAATGTGAAGAGGAATCCCGTAAGCTCAAAATCTTTGTGTATTCTAGGGATTCACTCCACGATTTGCTTTAAAAACAACATCCGGTAAATCATAGAGGAGGCTTCGGATATATTCAAAATGTGGTACCCAAACCCACCTCTAATTCCTCTTATGGTGCTAATACACGAAATATTTCTAAAGCACCTAAGAAGAATCACCATGCTTTCTTGTATAACAATAACATCAACAAGAAGCATGTAAATCACGAGGTAATGAGGAAGAATGAAAACTCTTCATTTTTTGCTAAAAAGCAAAATCTTCATTCTATATATGACAAGAAATTCTTTTCTACACCTAAGCATGCCACATCCACCCCTCTTGCAAAGGCAAAACCCTTGCCTAGGAAATCCTTGAGTTTATGGATTCCCACTAAGGTTAGTGTGCAAGAGAGGGATAGTTACATCAATTCTCTAGTTAGGGATGCGATCACCTCATGTGATTACATTAGGAAATCAAACTCCTCTTGGGTTTGGTTCCCTAATGTTTAGGTTCCTTACACATATGCATATTGCATGGGTATTGTACTTAAATGTTTATTTTAGCATACCTATTGTTTGTTTGTGTTTCATGATTTTGAAATTGTTTTCAAATTTATTTTTTTCATGAAAATGGGAATCTTGAGGAATACATTGACGTACATGCATTTGTTGATCCATATGTATGTCAATGGGGGAGTTAATATGTTGTATGTTTAAAATATTTTAAAACATATTTTGACTCTCATTTCAGGGTGTGTTTGAAATCATTGTTTACTATTGGTTAGTTGTGGTCTCAAACTAAACCCCTTAAATATTGCCAACATGTTTCATGTTATATTTTCTTTTGGCAATATCATTGTGCGTCATTGAAGCTTGATTTTTCTATATCTATTGCTTTGATACACTTTAGGCCCATGCCTCCAATATTTGTATATTAATTGGTAAAGAGGATTATTCCAAGATTCATTGTCTACAATTGGTATTACCTCAATTGTTAGAGATTGTTTATCTTCTACTTTACAATTGGTATTAGATCTTAGAAGTCAAAATTTGACCTTTTCTATGATCTAGGGGGAGCATGGGATAGTGATTGATACCCACTAAATTTTACAAATTTGGTATCATACATCTCCTTATATCTTGCATATTGTCACATCTTTGTTTAAAGATGACAAAGGGGGATATTTATGATGTCCACCTTTTTGACGATGTCAAGGGGAGAGATATATGCATTATGTAAATATAATTCTTGTATTTCATACATATGCATTTGGGGAGAGATATATCTTTGGGGAAAGATATATGGGATTGTATAAACAATTCATGTCTGCATGATATTGTCTATTGCAATTGGTTTATGTAATCCATGTCTACCTATTATATGTCACCATGTTGTCTCATTATTTCATTTGGTTTAATGAGTATTTACTATTGTGTATCTCATTTTACACTTGGTGCATATAAGTAGGGGGAGCCCATTAGCATAGTGCTTTATTCCTTTATGTTTAACATAATGTGTGTCATCATCAAAAAGGGGGAGATTGTTGAGTATTAGTGTTTCATACCAATGTTATTTTGATGATGATCACAACATTATGTTGTTGCTAATGACTCTCTTATTTTAGTCTCTTAGTTACTTTTCTAGAATATCAATTCTGGAGACTAAACACTTGGTGCAAGGATGTACATCAAGTGGAGAAGGGCCAAAGCTTGGACTCAAGGGGTGCCAAAGCTTGGAGATGATGGGGAGCATCAAGGCATCAAGATTGAAGACATAGACTCTAAGAAAAGCAATGTAATCCATGTAATATTTCATTTATTGCTTTCTCTCTCATTTGAGTCTAGATTTATGTAATGACTTGTTAGATGGTCTACTCATACATGCATATGCATTTAACCATCTTAGTGAGCCTTAGGATTATCATAGAATCCAACCCAATAGGCTCATCATGACCAAAGACTCATTTGGAGTCTTTGGTTCTCCAACAATCGCCTGCTGAAGGAGTCACAGTCGACTGGATGATTTCCAGTCGCCTTCAATCCTTCTACAGTCGACAGTGATGCACGGCTCAAGTCAACATTTCTATTGACTCTACTTGAGCTTTTCGCATCAGTCGACTGATGATCAGTTTACAGTCGCATGTGAATTGGTCAACAGTCGACAGTATTCTTTTCATCAGTCGCATGTATGCTCATCTGGAGAAAGAGTGCAGCTCTCTGTTTATTCCATTCCCTGCAGCAGTTGCCTGCTGAAGGTTTTACAGGCGCATGTCCTGTTTACAGTCGACTGTGCTGACTTCATCAGTCGACTGTCGTGCTTCAGATTATAGCCGTTGGATATTTTCTAGCCATTGGACAGTCGACTGTCATTTGTTCATCAGTCGACTGTCAGTGACGTTTCTGCCCAGAAACTAGCCGTTGCAGCTTTTTGTTTTTAGCTGTTTCCTTGGGTTTTGAGGCTTGATATAGGGTTCCCATATATATGAGAGGGCTGAGTTCATAGGAACTTCTTGATGTTATTGCAAATCACTAGAGATTGAAAAGCCACTCTCAAACTCTATCATTTTCCTCTTTGAGCTCTCATTCCTCTTCATGCATTGAAGTCAAGCTCAAGGAAAAGCATCCAAGTGCTTTCAAGCCAATCTCAACACTTGGAGATCCTCTTCCATGCCTTGCATTCATCTATGAGTAAGCATCTCAAGCATAGGTAAGAGTATTTATTTTACTTGGTGTTTCTTGTAACACTAATTCTCTTTGTGGGAATTAGTCTTTCTCTCTTTATGGGAGTAGTCTCTCTTTGTGGGAGTGTTATCTCTTTGTGGGATTAGGATATTCTCTTAGTGGGAATAACTCTCTTTGTGGGAGTAACTCTCTTAGTGGGAATTTGGTGTCCTAGTGTAGGGCTAACCCTAATTCTCCGAGTGGGAGTTAGTAATTCTCTAGGTGGGAGTTTGATCGCTGTGTAGGGTTGGTTGGGTCCTTGTGTAGGGCAAAATCCTCTT
The DNA here is from genome assembly GCA_030789695.1 of Scilla litardierei. Classification (NCBI taxonomy): domain Eukaryota; kingdom Viridiplantae; phylum Streptophyta; class Magnoliopsida; order Asparagales; family Asparagaceae; genus Scilla; species Scilla litardierei. Next base: position 159,057,020 of record CM061137.1, on the reverse strand, counting down.
GGTGAGGTATCTCCTTGTGGGATTTGTATTCACTTCTCTTTGTGGGAATATAGTGAATATTGGTGGGGCTGGACGTACCCAAGTTTGGGGAACCAGGGTAAAATCTTGTGTTTGCGTTTGAATTGATTGTGTCAATTATTTCCTCTTGCATTTATTATTCCGCATTTGCAAGTTTAATTTTAATTGGAAAATTTATTGCCATTACACTATTCACCCCCTCTAGTGTGTTGTTGTTAGTATTGCAAGGGTAAGTCGATCCTTACACAAGGAAATGACCTCCTAATTATTAGCTGGTAAGTGAGGGATGAGATCCTTTGGCTTACCATTGATGCCGAGCCATGCATGCGGATCGGTTTACGATGGCCTCGAAGTATGACTTATACTCGTATGGTCGGATCCGATCGCTTAGCTTGTTTGGCCTGAGAAGAATCAGTCTTCAGTCAGCTAGAGGGTGGCCTTTTTCACTTACAGTCCATGTTCGTTTGGTTGCGAGGGACATGGTCCGCTCGGCTTACGGCCGACAAAGGATGTCGTTCGGTTGTGAGGGACATGGTCCCTTCGGCTCACGGTCGACGATGGAAGTTGAGTCGTTTAGTTGCGAAGGGTGGCCCTTCAGCTTAAACGTGCGAGGGTCGTTCGGTTGCAAGGGCATGGCCCATTCGTCTTATAGCCGACGACTAGGTTGAGTCATTCAGTGACGAGGGGTTAGCCCCTTGGCTTACGGCTGACAACAGATGTCGTTCGGTTGCGAGGGACATGGTCCCTTCAGCTTATGGCCGACGACGGATGTCGTTCGGTTGCGAGGGACATGGTCCATTCGGCTTACAGCCAACGACAGACGTTGAGTCGTTCAGTTGCGAGGGATTGGCCCCTCGGCTTATGGCTGACGACGGATGTCGTTCGGTGGTAAGGGACATGGTCCCTTCGGCTTACGACCGACGACAGATGTCGTTCGGTTGCGAGGCCAACGACGGATGTCGTTCGGTTGCGAGGGACATGTCCCTTTGGTTTACGGCTGACGAAGAAAGTTGAATCGTTCAACGGCGAGGGGTTGGCCCCTCGGCTTACGACTGACGACAAACGAGAGTCATTCGGTTGCAGGGGTATGGCCCTTTCATCTTATGGCCGACGACTAGGTTGAGTTGTTCAGCAGCGAGGGGTTATCCCCTCGGCTTACTGCAGACGACGAAGGTCGTTTGGGTGCGAGGGGCGTGGCCCCTTCGGTTTATGACTGACAACAAAGTTGGGTCATTCGGTAGCGGGGGGCATGGCCCCTTCGACTTACGGCCGACGAAAAGTTGGGTCGTTCGGTTGCAAGGGGCGTGACCCCTTCGACTTACGGCCGACGACAAGTTGGGTCGTTCGGTTGCAAGGGGCGTGACCCCTTCGACTTACGGCTGATGACAAGTTGGGTCGTTCGGTTGCAAGGGGCGTGACCCCTTCGACTTACGGCCGACGACAAGTTGGGTCGTTCGGTTGCGAGGGACATGACCCCTTCGACTTATGGCCGACGACAAGTTGGGTCGTTCGGTGGCCAGGGTTGGCCCCTTGGCTTACGGCTGACGACGAGTGTGGGTGAGGTTGTGTCTGCCCTTTCCAAGTTTGGAGCTCGAGTAGTGGCTCGATATAGTGGTGCCTCAATGGTGAAGCCATTCTTGGTAGTGAAGCAAGCAGCTTTGCTAACTTGTCAGGGCGCATCTTGACGAGCCATTAGTTTTCCTGGAAATGGTTGTCTCTGCTCCAAGTATCTGAAGAGTATAGGTTGGGCGTTTAGCTTCTTCTTGGGTCGATCTCCAATGAAACCCAGAGGCGAAGGTCGAGCTCCGACGGGGTTTAGGCAGCAAGAGTAGAGCAAGCGTCGAGACTACTCATGTTGCCCTTGTTATCACAAGGTAACAATGATTCCATCATTTCCTCGAAACAACGTCGACAAGATGGACTTCAAAACTCATCAGATGTGAGGTTGCCTCAGCACGAGCCTGGAGATTCAGTAACTCACTCTGGGGGAATCCTCGAGCTTTGGTTGCTCAGTTGAGTGATAATCTCGTTTGGTCGATGTACCGGTTTTGGCGTGCACGTATTTCCGTAACAAGACGATTTCAAATGATTTCAAAATTGAGTAAAAGATTTTTTTTCTATTTTTTTCGTCGCTTAAATATAAAAATGGACTTCGTATTCATGATCCCTGCGCCGATACGAACCCATGGTATTATTTTCGTAATTTTTCAAAGTCGTTTCATCTCAGGGGCAAAATCATAATTTTGTTTTTACGTTTTTTTAATTACATTGTTAGTTACTTTTACTTATTAACTTTACCCTAATTAACTTTCTCTAACCCATCCCAATTGAGAAAAACGTGGATGCATGTTTTCTCTCCTAAAACCGGTTCATCCCCCCTCTAACTCCCATATTAATGACATTAATTACATTAATTAATGTTATTATAATACAATCAACTAACCCTTTATTTAAACCCAACGGCAGCCTCACACCACTCTCCTTACGCTCAAACACATGCAAAGCAGCCCAACTTCCACCCCTCCTCCACTCGACCATGCTCTCGTTGCCTCACCGTCGGCGGGCCTGAACCCCCTCCTCCGCTGCCCGACTGCACCCATGCCACCGTGCCCCCGCACAGCCCCCCAGCGAGCACCCCGAGTCTCGAAGCTTTGACGATGTCGACCCCCTTCGCTCCTTCGATAACAGTCGCCGCCAGCTCTCCCACGTCAACAGACCCCACCACCATTCCCTCCTCTGCCCATCGAGCTCTCCGAGTCGTCGCTGCCCAGTCCCTCCGAGCGTCGCCTCCCCTCTACGACCCAACAGCCCCCCAAGCTCCCTCGGAGCTCCCCGCTACGTCGCCGCCACTGCCATGGCGATCGTCGTCGTCGCCTCCGCCCTAACCTCGCCATACCGCTGCCAACGAGCCCAAGCCCCGGCAGCCTCCCCCCACGCCCCGCAGCTCATCCCTCCGTCGCTAACGAGGAGCTCCGCTCCCCTCAGCCACCTCGCACCGAAAATCCCCCTACGCTGCAGGCGCTTCACGCCGCCGCGGCCGCGCCGCTCCTCGCTGGAGCTCCGACCCCACCGCTGCTGGTCACTACCCTCCGTCGGCGCTCCAGTCCGACGCTCCCCCTCGCCATCGAGCGTGATAGAGAAATAGAGGGGAGTGTATAATATTAAAGTATATTAGTATATATTATGGTATAAAGTATAGTATAATACTAGTATATAGTATATTATTATAAGAGAATAATTAGTTTAATTCATAATAAATCCTATAATGACCAGAAAAATAACCGGTAAAGAAAATCCGAAACAACGAAACGGATCCATTGGCACTAGTTTCATCGCCAAAAGGCAAGTACATCTCCCATAATGATTTTTCAAAGTCAAAACTCAATAAAGCTATTTTCGCTTTAAAATTCATATCACGAGAATTTCACGTACACTGACGTACGAGAAAATTATATGTTGTAGTACTAATCGAGACGAACGTTTTGACCTATCATATGAAGATTTCTGACGTGTATATTTTTCTGAATAAATCATGGAACATTTAGGATTGTTAATTTTTAATGAAGTTTTAATTCTAAAAACTGTTTTGAGCTTTTAAAAATCATTAAAAATACATATGAGCTTCATAAAAATATTTTCTTACTATATAGAATTACTTTACTCACATTTAGCCTATCTAAAAATTATTAGTACGTATTTTGACGAGTTTTAAGACTTCATAAAAAATACGAACACGTTAAGAAAAATAGATAGAAAATAATGTAGTCTTTAACCAATGATTTCTAATGTTTGTAGGTACTGTTACTCGTGCACGAGCATCCCAGATAGCCTTAGTTTCATCCTCGGCTTACTACAATGCTCTCGAAACCAGTAAGTCACTCTAATTCTAACTTTAGAAATTTAGATAGTGTACTCGTATGAACTTAGGACCTCATATATAGTCTTAGAACAGCTATTGACCTGAACCAATTATTAGAGACCTAATTAACTAGAGAACTAATCAACCGTAAAATGACTATGGACTTATGCAAACGACATTGCCAACTTTCAACTTTGGTCGTTGTAGCATGTTCGCGCCCCGGATACACGTCCCGGAGCGGTGACACTGTAGTCTTACCGCAAGCGCACGGTGTAGCGGCGAGCGGGTATCGAACACAGGGAGGCCTAATAACAGTGTCTTCTTCAATCACCTGGCTATAAGAAAATCGAGAAACGTTCGCAGTAATGCGGTCACAGTCGTTCAATTGTATAAAAGAAATAACAAACTAATAAGGACGCCTAGGGGTAGGGAATCCCCGCTACTCGCCGTATCTCATCATCGTGATTCGTAGGTTTCACAATTGCTAGACTTGAAACTCGGGTGAACTAGTTGCAACTAAATGTAGAACCAAGCTCACGCTCTCGCGCTATTGCCGGTCTATAGCCAACCTAGGGTAGGGTTCAATCTCTTGCAAACCCTAACCTAGGCAAACTAGCGTGAAGAACAACATCATCGTTCAATCGCCCCTCGAGCCCACTCTCGTGCAAACTCGAGCTACGACCTAGGTTGGGATAGTTCCTACCCGTCCAATCTCTTGTAAACGGGTATTGGTATAGAATTACAATCGAAAACCCTAGTTTTGGTCCAATCTCTTGCAAACCGATTCCGGAGAAATTCAATTGCAACCCAATTCGAATTTCTAGGGCTTCCTATCGAGTTGGGATCCAATCTCTTGCAAATCCCAATCGGTATGAATCCCTAGCTATTTGTATTATAGCAATCCCAAACTAACCCTAATCAATTCTAGCAATAATTTCACCAATTCATCACAAATTCGAAATAGGGTTCGTAGGGTTCATCCCCACGCCCTAAGACGATAGAACTACTCACAATTCATAATCAAATCCAATAGAAATTCACAAGTAAGATGAATGGAATTCATAGCTATATTCAATAAATCAATAAAAATGGAGTTTTTGAGAGTGAGAGAGACAAACCAATGAAGAGCAAGATAGCATCCCACAAAAAATCACTTTTCTCTCCTCCCTAAAAGCTAAATCTAATTCCTAAAAAGTTCATCAAAAAGGGGCTGCCAAAGTTCTGCAAAAAGCTCCCTAAACTAGTTTAAAAACTGGGGTTAAATACCCCCAAAAATCGCCCAAAAAATCCTGACGAAAATGCCCCTGCGCAGCCTCAAAATCACAGTTTACGCCACAGGCAGCACGGCTCACTCGGCTGAGTGACAAATGTCACTCGACCGAGTGACAAACCCTGTACAATTACAGAGAGTTGGGGGTCTCGGGGGTCGTCTCCTCGGGAGTCACTCGGCCGAGTGACTTTTCTTCACTCGGCCGGTGGGCGTTCTTCACTCGGGTTGACGGTGTTCCTCGCTCGGCCGAGTCGGAGCTTGGGACTGTACAGACGGATTCCAGAGAGTTCAGGATTTTTGATGCCGTCATCTTGGCTCCACTCTGGCGAGGGATGACTCGGTGCTCAGCCGAGTGGTATGACGATGCTCAGCCGAGTGCACGCTGATATTGGCTCTGATGCGTGTCCGACCTGGCCGGCTGAGTGGGCTGTCTATGCTCGGCCGAGTGGCATGCTGAAAATGCCCATTCTTCATGTTTTTGCCTCTTCGTCGCTCCCACGACGTTCTTTCTTCTTCCACTCCTCTCCAATCGCAAAATACCCCTCAAGAGAGTCGTCGGTGACACTCCGGAGTCGGTGCATCTCAGAATCACTCCAAATCGCTCTAAATATCCTGAAATACGACAAAAACAACAAATCGTGAAAAGCATCGCAATATTGTCGAATAAACGTGAAAAACACGATTTGAGCGATCTAAATGGCATGCAAACATGCAGAAAAAAGGTGTAAAATATGGAGTGATCAAAATCCCCCAAGCTTACCTCTTACTCGTCCTCGAGGAAGATGAGTAAAGAGCGAACCCGGTGGATAAAGATAAAGAAAACGGCGGAAAGGCGGAAAACGGAAAACGAAAAACAAAAATAGAAAACGAAGAGGGAAGTTGCTAGATCATTTTTCTCAGGACGTGGGTTTTGCTTACTCATATAGCATGCATCGAATATAAAACACGTGTCAAAGACTTTTATTTTGATATCATAGTATAATGGTGCATTTGAAATAGAAAACCCAAGAATATCAATTTAGCATGAAAAAATGGAATAATTCTAAGATTAGCATCGTCTGAAGCATCTAAAGCAGTATACAATATCGTAGATCACACACTTTTCAATTGAATACTTTCTATAAGGAGTATAAGAGATATCACATGATAGAGTAGTAAGAATAGAAAAAGTGTGGTTTTCATGAAATGAATGCTAAGCGTAGATTTCTGGATTTCGTGAAACTTTATCAATCTCACCGAGTATAAAATATTACTTAGCCTAGGTTGTCATGCATCGTCAGGTAGTCACTCTCTCACACATCATTGGATTCTCTCCCCCAAGCTTATCTATAAGCGTGGTGGCATATACAAAACAATATTTACATCCCCGTTTCTTATGAAGCTCCAAAAGTAAAAGAAAAAACAAAAACGGAAAGAGGGAAGGAAGAGAGAAAGTGTATGAGATGGGATCGTTTTCGAACTTCTTTTCTCTTTTCTTTTCTTATTCTCAAATCTTTTTCCTTTTTCTTTTCTTTTTCTTTTTCTCTTTTTTTTGAATGCATATATACACAAATGATCCCAAATCAAAGAGAAGGATAAACAAGTATTTTTTCTTTGGGTTTTGGGGAATTTGGAGCATGTGATATAATAATGGGGGAATGCCAATAATAGAGTCGCTAAGGGGAGATTCACCAATGAATATAAATAGAGAAATTATGTTCAAGATATGTGGAGAAAGAAATAAATGTATCTCTCAGTTCACTCTATAGGACGTGCATGACAACTTCAGCAGTGCAATATAATCTACTCAGTTTAATCTCAAAAAGTAAACTAATCCAGATTTATCAAAGCTAGCAAACATCCAATCAACCTGAAGTGTAGCGTACGAGGCATGCAATAAGAAGTGATATGAGAAAAGAAAGCAGTACGCCAAATATAAGCAATCAATGCGTGAATCTTGGTGTGTTTTCTATGATAGCATACTTATGAATCATCAGACATCAGCTAATAATAGAATTTCATCCATTTTCATACACCAAAAGAGAATGGGTTACTATTTCAAAATGCAAGGCAGAACATAGCATATGATATCAGAAATAAAAAAGCTATGACACGACAAATATAGCATGCATATAGAGAAAAGCTAACACCACGTCGTCATCATCACAGAAAAGTTATCTCTAGCAGGAGATGAAAGAAATAAAGACAAAAGAAAAAAAAAAACTATTTACAATACAACACACAAAGAAAATAAGAAAAACGTGATGTATGGTAAAAAAGAAAAAACGTGATGAAAAATGGGTGCAAAAGCGGGAAAAACGTGGAAAAACTAAAAATAAAGGTGATAAAAGCGGAAAGCGCGAGAACTCACTCCCCCAAGCTAAAGTGCGCAGTGTCCTCCATGTGCGAAGTGTGGCACACCGAGAGACGGGTAATGGGTGGGGGGTGGGTGCATGCATGATAAAAAGAAAGAAAAACAAAAATAACAAAATGAAAATATGATGCGGATGTGATGCATGCGAGGATAAGAGTGATGCAGTATGTGTATGTCACCAAAAATACTCTCCCTCTCTCCCGAAAAAGGATATTGAATGATAGGATCAAAAGGTGGACAAAAATAGTGATGGGAGGAGGGGGTGGCAAAAATCATCAGGACCAAGCATAGAATGGGCAGCATAACGGCAAAAAGGAGCAATGGCATCAAGGGTGTGCCTAGCTGGTGGTGCTGCACCATCTCCGTCCTGAGGTGGAGGTGGAGGTGGTGGTGGCTGGGTAACAGTCTGCTGGGTGGGTGGGGGTGGGGGTGGTGGGCGTGGAACAGTCTGCTGGGTGGGTGGTCGTGGCAGTCGCTCGAGAATCTGGGTCAGGCAAAAGTGAATGCCAGGAAGTAGCTCGAGGCGGTGCTGCATGACGGTGACTGTGGAAGACAAAGCCCTAAAATCGCCCCTGAGTCCACTCATCGCCCCCTCAAGAGCGCGAACGCTCTGAACTAAGGCGTCAGGGGGTGGTGGAGCGGAGGGACGGACAGGTCTAGGCTGAGCAGGTCAGGGCTGTCTGATACGGGCAGTGTAGGTGATCGGGACAGCAGGCATGGGTGGAATGTGGGCTGTGCTCACTAGTGGATGCCCAGCCTCAGTGCGAGGCTGGGACGCAGGCTGGTGTGAGGTGGAAGCAGTAGCAGTGGAAGTGGAAGACAAAATTGGTGACGAGGCGGCAAGAGAGGCCAGTGACACAGACGTGGGAACAGACGTCACAACGCTCTCAGATAGGACATCTACGGTGGAGACAGAAGGGTCGACCGCTGGGGAGGAAGTGTGGGGTCCAAAAGGTGAAACCCCAGCGGAGATCAAAGTGGATAGGGTCTCCACGACAGAAGCAAAGGAAGACTCACCGCTCTCAAGTATGGTGGGTGGACGCTCAGGTAGCAGAGAGGTGAGTGGCTCAACTGATAGGGGCACATCAGTGGTGGGGGTGGTGGTAGACGTGGTGGCAGTGGAGGACGACTCAGCAAGTGTACTCCCGACACCGGCAGAAGTGTGGACAGAGGTGTCGGGAGCGGTAGAAAGTGCAGGCTCAGGCTGAGGGATCACAGGGTCAACAGGTGCAGGGTGTGCCTGCTCAGCCTCCTCGGCATCAAGCACGTAGGCGGCGGGGATCAGGAGATCCATCGCCGAAAGCCAGTCCTCGTGTGCTGGTCCTATGTGTGTCCGAGGGGGGCTCGGAAGGATCATGTAGTCAGCACTGAAGGGACCGTGCAACCATACCCAGTGCCGCTGGCCGTGGGGACGAAGCATCTTCATCCGGGCCATGACGTCTATCGAAAGTGAAGTGGGGCCCGAATGTCGACGCAGGTCGGCCGGAAGGTCCTCGCCGGTCATCAGGGCTAGCAGGGTGATCAGGCCGCCGCAACATATCGGGGAGCGAGCGCCCACCGATACGATGATGCGGTCCAAAAACCAGCTAGCGACGTCAATCTCAACGGCGGGGACCATCGTAACACCATCCCTATCCAGAACTCTGGGGCGAGTCATCGCGTAGAGCATATAAAGCTCAGGCGTAGACATCGTCCCAGGCTCGTACCTCGCTAGAAAAGTGGTCGCCATAAGGCGCTGTGCTATGCGGAGGCAGGGGTGGACTATGGCCGAGGCCTTGGCCCTACTAGGGTCAAAGGCCTGTGTTAAACCCGTGATCCTGGCCCAAAAGGTGTGTGAATCGAAAGATGGGGGAGGGATGTGTGTGTGGGCGTAGGCTCGGTCGGGCGCGGGGACTGCGGGCCACTGAAAGAACGCTCTAAGCATATCGAGAGTGATCTGACACTCTCGATCCATGAGTCTAAAGGAGCATCCCTCAGCGGTCCGGGCGATCGAGCTGAGTACCTCGAGTGTCGGACGGACGTAGGTGTCCGCCGACACAGAAAGAAAATCTCGCCAACCCACGTTGTCGTACAACGTGAGCATCCCCTCAAGTACCCCCAGGCGGTCTAGGTCAGCTAAATGGGTGAACCTGGAGGGCACTATCGGGCGCTGGGCGATACGCTCAAATCAGACGCGCTGTGCGTCGTCTCTGAACGTAATCCTCAGCGGCCCGACAACGGGAGCTGGTGGTGGCGGTGTGTGAACGGGGTCGGCTGGAAGTGGCTGCGGGTGGATGGGGTCGGCTGGTAATGGCTATGTGGGGTGAGGTGGTGAAGGTGGAGGGGAGTCCTCCCTAGCGTGGGAGGGGCCGGGCTCATCCGTCCGCTTCCGCTTGGCGGAAGCTCCCCGAGTGCGTGGCCGTGTACGGGGCGGCATGTGTGTCCCGAGTGCTCACCCAGCTAATATAAAATGCGACGTGCCAAAAATAATGGAACGAAGGTACCTGAACACGCCGCGAGAGTAAAACAGCGGGTAGGTGCAAAGACGCCGCCTCCACGAAGCCAATAGCTCGTCCGAAAGCTCCCCTAAGCTCCCCCAAGATAGCCTGCGCATCAAACAATGATATCAGCGTATAAAATTCGAAATACATGGGGGAGATGTGGTATAACAGATAAATAAAGAAATCGATTTGAGTTAGGGGATCAATGGGTGTATGGATCGTCGAAAATAGGGGAAAAAGGAGCAAAGCGACGGTTTTTGGGGTTTCCGACGGTCGGCCGGCGGCGTTCGAGCTCGCCGGAGGCGGCGGTCGGCGGTGGGTGCTCGGCCGACGGTGGTCGGGCGAGCGGGGGGCCGGCGGCGTGGCGGTTCGGGCGAGTGGGAATCGATCGCGGGCGAGGGAGACCAACGGGCGCGGGGTTCGGGCGATTTGGGAAAAATATCGCTTCGAATCTCGCGCCGAAAGCACAATCATTGTTTGCATATGAAAAGCTCGGATGGTTTCTAGTGACCGGGTTGGCCCAATATCCGGAGTTCCCTGCAATATATTGTACTTGCTCCAAGGATCCCTCTCCATTGTCCCCTCCTACATACATGGCTTGGGATTGGTCTTGCCAATCACTCATATTGCTTATCGGCGTAGATGTAGAGGGTGCTCCTTGTGGCCCGGTGATATACTTCTCTAATCTCTCCACTACCTTGTGAAGAGAATCAAAATTGTTTGAAAGCTCCGCCACGGCCTTGGCCTCATAAATGCTAGTGGGCTTCAAAGAGGACGATGAATGTCCTCGCTCGTCGTCCCATTGTTGGTTATTAGAGGCCATCTCCTCTAACAAGGCCGTAGCTTCATCCGGGGTTTTCGATAATATGGCTCCATTGGCGGTTGCGACTATAATTTGCTTTGTTCCCGGTTGGAGTCTATTGTAAAAACTATGAACAAGCTCCCAATCCTCTATACTATGATGGGGGCATTGATGTTGTAAATCCTTGAAGCTCTCCCATGCTTCATATAGGGTCTCCTGCGGTCCTTGCTTAAAAGACATGAGAGCACTCCGTATTTTCACCGTCTTGGATGGCGGGTAGAATTTGTCAACGAAGGCGCTAGCCAACTCATCCCAAGTGGTGAATGTACCTTCCGCATGCGTCCTCAACCAATATAAAGCTTTGTCCTTGAGTGTAAAGGGGAAGAGTCGCAGTCGGATTGCATCAACGGAAACGCCCGGCATTTGGAAGGTGGCGCATTTGGACAAGAAAAGCTGGATGTGATAGTGCGGATTCTCATGGGAGTTCCCATGAAACGGGTCTTGTTGCATCAATACTACCAACCTGTCTTTAGCTCAAAATTCTTGTCCTTCGCCAATTCCGGCATAGCGATGGATGATGTGGTGGAAGAAGTCTTAGGCCGAAGCCTATCTCTGATGGATATGATCCTTGCCATTCGTGCCGCTAGCTCCTCTGGTGTCTCTGCACGGTTCATACAATTATCCCATATAGCGTGCCTTCTCTCGGCTCTGATCCTCCTCTCGGTACGCTCGATCTCCGGATCAAATATAATATTCTCAGGATCCGCCGTTGATCTCGTGTTTATGCAAAGAGAAACAGAGTTTCAAAGGAATTGTTAGCACGATATAAGGGTTAAAAAAAGAAATAATAATAAAGTAAAAAGAAATAGCTACGTAGGTAGAATCAAACACTGTCGCCTCCTCGGCAACGGTGCCAAAAACTTGATCGCGCCCCAGTATGCACACGCACCCGGGACAAGCGACTCGTAGTCTTACCGCAAGTGCACGGTGTAGCGGCGAGCGGGTATCGAACTCAGGGAGGAACAATGATAGTGTCTCTTTGCAATAACCTAGCTATCAAAATGGTCGAGAATGATTCGGGGTGAAATTGTCACAATCGTTCGAATGTCTATGGAAATATCAATAAAATAAAATGCCTAGGGATAGGGAATCCCCGCTACGGACCGTATCTCATCGTTGTGATTCGTGGGTTTCATCATTGCTAGACTTGAATCTTAGGTGAACTAGCCGCAACTAGATGGGGAACCAAGCTTATGCTCTCGCGCTATTGCCGGTCTATAGCGAACCTAGGTTAGGGCCCACTCTCGTACAAACCCTAACATAAGCCGCTAGCATTAGGATCGACATCATCGTTCAATCGTATCTCGAGCCCACTCTCGTGAAAACTCGAGCTACGGCCTAGGTTGTGATAGTTCGTACCCGTCCAATCTCTTGCAAACGCGTATTGGTATAGAATTACGATTGAAAGCCCTAGCCTTGGTCCAATCTCTTGCAAACCAATCCTAGAGGAGTCCAATCGTAAATCTAAATCGAATTTCTAGGGCTTCCTATCAATTGGGACCCAATCTCTTGCAAATCCCAATTGATATGAATCCATAGCTATCCGTAATTTATCAATCCCAACCTAACCCTAATTAATTCTAGCAAGAATTTTACCAATTCATCACAATTCAGAAATAGGGTTCATAGGGTTCATCCTTATGCCCTAGGACGATAAAACTACTCACTAATCATCATGCAATTCATAAGAAATTCAATAGCAAAATCAACACAATTCATAGCAATAGAGAAATTATCAACAAAAATGGGGTTTTTGATAAGAAGAGAGACAAACCAATGAGAATCCAATAGCATCCAACAAAAGTAGCCTTCTTAATCTCTCCAAAAAGCCTAAATATAATTATCTAAAAAGTTCTCTAAAAAGGCTGCCAAAAGTATCAAAAAGTTCTCCTAAACTAGGGCAAAAACTGGGTTTAAATACCCCTCAAAATCGCCCAGAAATTCGGGACAAAAATGCCCCTGCGCAGCCCATAAATCGCACTTTACGCAGCAGGCAGGGCGGCTCACTCGGCCGAGTGACAAATGTCACTCGGCCGAGTGACAAACCCTGTACATTTACAGTAAGTTGGGAATTTTCGGGGGTCTGTCTTCAGAAGTGACTCAGCCGAGTGGCTTTACTCACTCGGCCGAGGGGCATTCAGTACTCGGTCGAGTCGAAACCCTGAATCGCCTGACGGATTCCAGTAAGTCGGCCTCTTTTGATGGTGGATTTTACCATGCCACTCAGGCGAGGGGATCTTCATACTCGCCCGAGTGGACTATCGTCACTCAGCCGAGTGCACGCTGATTTCCTTCTCTGAGGCGTGTTCGGTCTGGTCGGCCGAGCGGTCTTCTTGCTCGGCCGAGTGAGTGCTTCACTCGGCCGAGTGAGATGCTGCAGATGCCCAATCTTCATCGTTTCGCTTCCTCGTCGCTCCTACGAAGTTTCTTCCTCTTCCACTCGTCTTCCATCGCCGAATAGTCCTCAGAAGAGCATTGGGTGACACTCCGGAGTGGGTGCAAATCCTCTTGATCTCAAAATCACTCCGAATCGCTCTATATCTTCTGAAATACGGCAAAAACAAGAAATCGTGAAAAGCATCGCAATATTGTCGAATAATCGTGAAAAACGCGATATGAGCGATCAAAGTGGCATGCAAACATGCAGAAAAAGGGGGTAAAATATGGAGTGATCACGCACCCCGCCCCGACCGCTGATAGGGGCGCTCTCTGACATGACCCCAACGGGATGCGCATCAGTTTCCCCCCAGTTTGCCAGGATAACCACGTAAAGTGTACGTCCAGACCGCACGTCCTCAATCCGGGCCGGACCGGCAACCCGTCGCGGGCCCCGCCCCGAGGAGGCGCTACAACGGCTCATGGGCACATCGGACACGACAAACAACCTAGTACAAAGGACACTACTGACACTAACGCTGCCCGACCATCTGACAAAGCACCCCCTGGCCGCTGCGCCCTCTGACACTTAATGCTTTCGGCTCTGACACCCTGACAAAATCGTCCCTGGCCGTTACGCCGTCTGACAAAAGCGTGGCTGACACTCCTGTTCCTGACATCCTAGTCTGAAGCTTCCGCTGACAGCCGGGCCAGCTCAGCACGTCGAGTCAGCATGCCAGGTCAGCCCCACCTAACCGCCTCCCGTCAGGTATAACTACCCCTTCACTTCTTACGGTGAGGGGGTTGGCAAATTTACTCTCAATCTTATTCTCACACACAAGAGCAAAGGTCGTCCATATCTTTGTTCTTCCACTCATAGCTCGTCACGTACGGTCGACTCACCCTCAGTCCGATCTGCGTGCCTAGCCCCCGCTTTAAGTCCTATTACTGACTTAGGCATCGGAGAGGCTAAGGGTTGGACCCCAACCCGGCCTTTCTGACGAGTTGCTCCTTGCGCAGGTTAGCTCGTCATCACCGATCGTGCTCGCCATCTACCTAGGCAGTTTGGCCCCTTCACTATGTCCTACCGGATTCGATACCGTGGTCAGCTTCCGCAACAAGCTTAGCCTCATCACCCCACTAATCACCTGTCAAATAGCCTACCTTAGTCCCGTCATTAGCATAACCACCGTGCCCTTGGTTCTCCATAATACAAATTCATTGTACGCGAGTTCTACCCCGCAACAATTGGTATCACCCAGTGTCCAGGATCGTTTGTGCTAAAGTTTGGATCACCCTGCTTGCGGGGATAGTGACCTGCTTGGCCAAACCTGACTGGCCGTGTATGCATGGATAAATGTTAGAATTCCAATTATCATCAATGTGAAACCATTGTTTATAAATACATTGGAATAAGTTACTTCGACCTTTCATCACCACGAAAACTCACGTTCACCCTTATCGACCATGTTTTGAGGCCTTTCACTTGAAAAACTATGCATGATTACTCACGTTTAAATGGTTGCAACACTTGCTGCATGATATCTACGACTCAGTGAATGCTAATGATCTTATGGAATATCTTGTGGTATATTCTGTGAAATATCTTGAGGTACATCTTGAAATATCTCGTGAATATCCTGTGGAACATCATGTGGAATAACTTGTGGAATATCTTGTGGAATATCTTGTGGAACATCCCGTATGAAATATGTACATTGAACACTTGACACTTCACTGGGTTTGGGGTAACTCATTGTAGAGAGTGTGTGTGGAAGCTATGACCGGGAGGCACCTCTCTTGTCAAGTGACTAGGAGTCTCGTCTCCTTTTCACATCCCGTCCAGTTTTCAAAACTATTCCAGATTTCAAAAGTATATTGTTTGTAGCAGTGCTGTATTAGCTCCCTGCTGCGAAAGAGGGGGGCTCCATGGTTGCATATCATATTATCCTACATGAGTAGCTTAGTTAATTACTGCTATCATCACAATAACTATTTAATTGAATGCACATCTTTTTCCAGTACTTTACATGTTTACTATTGTTACAATTCATGCCTGCTAGTCTTACTATTGGTATCACCATGGTTGCTCTTGTACGTTTCTTGTTTTACTTGCACAGTCACTTTTACTTGTCACCATTGCATGACCATGCATGCCTGCTCTTACGTTACTTATTGCACTTGCATGATCATATTTAGTTGTTTACCATAGCATATTCCGTACTTTTGCACTCCTTTATTTCTATTGCTAAAATTGTTGTGACTTACCTACGGTTCCATCTTCACAGACGATGCACGTGTTGATGTAGATGTTCCTGAGTATGAGGAGCCAGAGTTCGACCCTGAGACCGCATATTTTAGAGTTATATTCACATTTGTACTTCTTTTCTTTCGTGTATCTTTGTTGGAGCGTATTGTATAGTATGGATTGTAATAAAATGGACACTATTTGAGTATTTTTGTACATCTCTGCATCGTGGATATATTGTTTTCATCGGTGATATACAGACCTGTAAATGTAATCAAATAAGTAATGGCCTCTCGAAAGCGGGTCGTTACAGTCGACGCTATCTCGATTGGGAGGAGGCGATCTTTCAGCTTGTCAAAGGTGTGCCAAGCTTCTGAGGAATCGTCCCCCTTGCAAGTGGCTTTGCTGTCGGAGTCCTTGAGGATGATGGCAACTAAGATACCTCGTAAGAAGCAAGAGGGTAATAGTTAATTCAATTCAAATTGATACTCTCCTCTTTTTGCTGATGATCGATTGACCGATCTAATGGCCGAGCGGGCTTCGACTCGATGACAGCTCAATCAGTCGAGCCTTACGATGATTGGGCTGGATGCGGTCCTTCATCTCATGGTGACGAAATTGGGTCGAAGACCGATCGTTGCCATTGACATACAGCTCTGAACTGGGTTGACAACATGCAGCTCAATCTGGGTTGAGCGTCGTGGCTTAGCATGGATTTGATGAAGGGTGGAGCCGTTGATAGTTATTAATAGCTTGGTGAACAACGGGTTCGGGGATACGGCTGGATCTCCATTTGAACCTCGTAGATCAGCAAGCTCTGATGAGGCTGGGTGCCTCAAATCGACATCTGGGAGATACCTTCGATCCTCAGTGAGCTCCAATGCGGCAGGGCACCTTGGATCTGGCTTTGTTCAGGGAGTGGTTGACTCGAACGACCAACGACGAGGTGATGCAAATTAAATCCACGGTGGGTGATTCTGTTCGACCCAAGGAGAGCTTCTGGGAGACTCGGTGACTCCGATCGATGAAGGGTGGCTCAATCTACCATAGAGCTAGGTCAATGCATCTCTTTGGGTCGAGCTTTAGCTGGGTCGATCGTGAGCTCGGACCGTTGACTAAGGCGAATTACCTCAAAGAGAAATGGTCGGTCAACTATAGTTGCCTCGATCGTGAGCTCGAACCATCGATCGTGTGCTTGGAAGCTCGATGTCGAGCTCAGGAGCTCGGTGGAATGAAGGCGCGAGACCAGAGGCTCGATTGAGGGAGATCTGAACTCAGAACGTAGTTATCTCAATTCCCTGAGAAATTTGAGATAAGAAAGAGGCGCAAGAGGGATTGAAAAAGCAAAAATTTAATTAATTCAATTTAAAACTTCCTCCTTTTGTTGCCGAATCCCCTTGATCTGTAGTCAAGCTCCATCAGTGGGCTTTGATCTGATGAGCGCTCGATCGGAGGAGCGAGGATGAACGGTTGATCAACAAACTTCGACTTAATAACAGCTCGATCAGTCGAGCCCTATGAGGATGAAGCTCGCTCGTTGAACCGCGATCCTATGGTAGCTTGATCAGGCGAATTAAGATGGAAGTTCGATTAACAAGCCCTAAGAGGACGAACGGTCGACGAGCTTCGATTAAAAGTCCACTCGACCGAACGAAATGAGGATCAGCCCTCGATCGATGATATCTGAGAATGGGATTCCTCGATCGACGAATGGGAATTATCGACCGCATCTCTATTAGGGGAGGTCAAGCTGTAGGCCGTTGTCGAGCTTTGCTGGATCGGAGCCTCACAGTAGCTCAGTCGTTGTCGACCTTTGATGGATCGGAGCCTCACAGTAGCGGCCTGCTCCATCACCCCATGGTAGCTCATTGTCGAGCCCGGTGAGTTGGATCTGATCGCTTAGTTTGAATGTCGTGGTGGACGAGCTTGGTTGCTTGGTCTACGAAGACGGACACGAGCCCAAGTTGACTTTCAACACGGACGGCCATCTCGATTAGAGGAGATTGTAATCTGAATCTCTTCGGCATGAACTCGAGTCGTCGTATACCCGGAGGAGGGTTGGATGTGGTCGCTTTCGATAAGGAGAGGGTCAGAGGAGGTGTCTTCGACTCAGAGGGGGGGCGGAGAAGGCGTTGTTGACCCAGAGGAGGTCGAAGGTGCCGTAGACAACCCAGAGGAGGGTTGGAAACATCTTTTCGACCAGAAGAGGGTTGTGGATGAGTGGGTCGATGAACACCGACGCGGCCCTGGCAAGCTCGGATCTGGGTCGAAGAACTTCGGCCGTCGATCGCTGGTGGATCGACGGGCTCCACAATAGTTCGGTATGCACGGATGAGCCAGCTTTTGCGACTCGGAGCGACCACTGCACCGGAGCAAGGCTGGATCTTGACGCCTCAATAGATCTCTAGCAGGGCTGGATTCTGACGCTCTAGATAGAGCTGGATCTTTGAACTTCACATGGAGTGAAGACGACCAGATGGAGGTGATCGAATCTAGCAGCCTTCGACCCTGAGGATGTCGGAGGAACCTTCGACCCTGGGAATGTCGGAGGATCCTTCGACCCTGAAGAGGTCGGATGACGGTCGGAGCAATCTGCATCGATTCGGAGGACGGTAGGAGCAGCCTTTGACCCTGAGGATGTCGGAGGAGCCTTCGACCCTGAGGAGGTCGGAGGATGGTCGAAGCAACCTTCGACCCTGAGGATGGTTGGTAGGCTGATCAGGGTGGGGTTGTGACCCTGAGGGTGGTCGGAGGGCCGATCCGGATGAGGATGTGACCCATAGGAGGGATGCCCCCCCCAGAGCTAGAGCATATCGAGCTCTTTGTCATCCGCTTCCTTATCATTTTGGAAGCATGGGCGTTCGAAGCTTCCGATAGTCAAATCTGATCGGAATCGGCCCGTTTGGACGAAGCATTGATGGATTCCATGGAACACAGGATCTTCGCAGAAAATCGTTCGGAGATTCGATCAGAAGGACCCTCCGAGCTCCGATCAGTGGGTAGTCAGATCCGATTGGAGTGTTGCTCAAAGATCTGACCAGAAGATTACTCGAAGCTTCGTCTACCAATCTGATCGAAGATTGGTTCGATGGAAAGGGGTCTTGGTTGATTTGAGACCTCCGTCGTCCGAGTTGAAGAGGGGGGATCGAGCAGAGGTCGATCGGAGAAGTTGTTCAGCTAGCAGGCCTCAGGCTACGAGCCCCTGAGCGATACTTGCTCATTTTTCAACGAGGCCACGATGGGATAACCCTGCAAGATCACGTGTGCTCATTTAATCAAATGGGAGCAATCGGATCGCCTTGCTGTTGTGGATTCAATAATTGTTAATCGCTCCACTTGTGTCAAAGTAGATAGACCAAAGAAGTAAATCAGTCTAAATGATTGTTTGAGACTAATTAAATCGGAGTCATGGTCAGATGAGATTTAAGCAGTTTTGCAAATGGCGCGGACAATGACGGCGTCATCGTGCGGTAGCTTTACACCATTAAAAAATCATCATCTAAAAGGACCAATGATGGGTGAATCAGCATGATCTTCTGACTTGGTGAAGATGGGGATGCTGACTCCTGGTTTTCCACAGACGTCGCCAAACTGTTGATGCCAAAATTGACGTCAACGGTTGATTGGGCTGAAGAAGGCCGCTTGGTCGGGATGGAGCCTCGTCAGCTATTGAACTGGGACCCACGAACGAGCGTCTCTGGGTCGAGATGAGCTAGAATCGGACTCCACGGATGGAAGTTCCCCAATCTTCGCAATATCTCCATAATCCTGCAACATGATGAAATCGTTACGGGATCGAGGTTGGGGCCCGACCGATCCCCCTCCAACGCTCAAGTTAGTCTACATTCGATGAAAATGTATATAGAGCAAGGTGGAAAAGAGGAGATTAGAGAAGGAGAGATGAGCGTATATTTTAGTGTCACTTAGCCTTTCTTTGAGATCTCCTACAGGAGATCTGAGATCTGGGCCTCCTTTTTTCATTTGGTTCATGAGATGTTTATCTCCTCTTTGATCTGTAACTTCCCTCCACCTAAGTGGTCACTAATTGCCCAATTAGTGGGCTTTGAATTAGTCTTCAAGGAGAGTAACTACCCCCCATTATTCACCCCTTCATTGCCCCTTTTAAGCCTATTGAAGTGATCATTTAAAGTGGTGGGAGCTTGACTTAGTCATATGGCCAATTAGTTGACAATTTGACTTGGTAATGGTTTATCCTCCTCGGCGGGCCTCGGGGCTTATTGGGCCATGGTGTATCACCTTTAGTTGGCCTTGCTCATCGGTTTGACTTCTATCAGCTCATTTCGTGGGTCGGACCTAAGACGAAGTTGGTATCAACAGTTTCTATTCGAGCTTGGAGAGAATAGAGAATCTTTTATTGAGATTTTTGTATTATTGGGGAGCAAGATATTTGCTTCCCCTGATCCTGCTATTATACTTGATGGTCCAGAAATAGTATTTACGGTGCCATCGTAGTTATTGATGCTTTGAAAATAGCTAATGTCGCGGAGGATTGTGTGTGTAGAAGCACTGTCCACTAGGCATTTATTATCCATTTATAGCAAGAAAGAGAAAAAAAAGTGTAGCAATATAAGGCACAATAAACTAATTTCATTTATGACATAGTCTGGACATAAATCAACATGCTAAGCATAAAAGCAAACATATAGAAAGGAAATTGTTTTCAACTACATTCAATTTGTAGAAAGAGATAAAATGAAGCATCAGTCAAGGATGTCATCGTTCGAGAAATCCTCGGCAGTGAACCGAGTTGGAGCCAGGTCTTCTTCTTCCACCAGGTTTGTTTCAGCATTAGGCTTCTGGCTAGCTTGGTACAAATCTTGGAGGTGACGTGGAGTACGACAATTTCTGGACCAGTGTCCAGTCATGCCACATCTGTGGCATTTATCTTCACAGTCTTTCCCGGGGGCAGATGTCTGGCCAGTGTACTTCTTCTTCCACACGGTTTTCTTTTTCCCCTCATTGTTGTTCTGTTGTGGAGGACCGCTGGCCTGCTTCTTCATTGCTTTTCCCTTCGAGAGGTTGCTTTTGAATTTGTTATTCTTCTCTGGGAAGAGACATTGCGTGCTTCAGGCACAGGTGCAGTGCCAGCATGGCGCAAGTTATGGGTGGCCAGCAAAAGATCTCTGTTCTGTTCTGCCCTCAGAAGACATGAGAGAAGTTCTGAGTATTTCGTGAATTTTCGTTCACAATACTGTTGCATGAGCATAACATCCTTCTAATTGAAAGATGTGTAGGTTTTCTCCAACATGCGTTCCTTCGTGACTTTTTCACTACACAACTTCAAGCGTGAAGTGATGCTGAATAATGTCGAGTTGTACTCGGCAATTGACTTGAAGTCCTGTAGTCTGAGGTTTTCCCATTCATAGCGCGCTCGAGGTAGGATAACATCTTTCTGATGTTTGTATCGATCCTCGAGTGCAGACCATAACTCGTATGATTCTTTCACCGTGAGATATTCGGCCTTCAGGATCCGATCAATATGGCATCTGATGAAGATAATGGCTTTTGCCTTATATATATTAGACACTTTATCGCCAGCAACAATGGCTTGACTCAAGCCATGTGAGCATAGATGGAATTTAATATCCAGTTGTCAGCTCAAGTAGTTCTTGCATGTGGCGTCCAAAACATCGAAGTCGACGCTCGTTATCTTTGCCATTTTATCTAAGCATGTTAAATAAGAAACAATTAAATATTTGAAAAATAAATAATCATGCAGTCCAGACATAGATACTTGTTGTGCGGATTGACTAGTCACCATTTACAAATTACAAACCAAAGTCCATATACAGTCCCATTAAAATGAAAAGAAAATACAACTTGGGAACCCTTATAGTGTCCCAACTTCTAGAAGTAGGTCTTCTTCTCCATGGGACGTGCGCTAGTCTTGGAATTTTACAAATTAATCCTCACTACAATTTCTTTCAAAAAGAAAAAATAATGCGAGGAAAAAGAAATGGTGACAAATAACCAATCCAAAACCACAACAGAGAATCAAACATGCATCACAGAACATAGAGTATGCAGTAGGCATATAATATTCATCACGAGCATGTAGTCATGCAACATGCATTGAAATGACTTAATCACAGATATATAATTATGCTCCAGGCATTAAAAGTATATCGTATAAATTAACATGCTTTAGACATCCAAGTTAAAGGTATGTAAGGACCAAAATAAAGGTGAATATTGGATTAAAATATTATTCTGTGTCCCAAAAATTTCTGCCGTTCAAAAATTTGTCCCAAAAACCCTAATTAGGGTTTGTTGTGTTTTTCGTGTATCATTGGCCGTCAGGGCTGCGAAAATTGTGCAAGTGCGCGTTTTCGTCCTGCGGGGTTGCAAAAATTATCGTTTTAGGATTATGGCCTTCGAAGCCATTTTCCACGAAAATCGTCAGTTTTCCACGAAAGGGGTAACGGTTTGGGGGGTTTGCCGGGGGGTTGGCTGCCGGCCCCCTAGGGTTGCAGTCGACGGTCGCAAAGGAGGGGGGCTGCGGCCCCCCGGGGTTGCAGTCGGTGGTCGCGAAGGAGGGGGCTGCTGGCCCCCCCGCTGGTTTCAGTCGGCGGCTACGAAGGGGGGGCTGCCCCCCCCGATGTGTTCTATCAGCGGCCGCGAGGGAGGTGGGGCTGTCGCCATCCACCCACGCTGTGATCTGTCAGCGGCCGCGAGGGATGGGGGGCTGCAGCCCCTCCCCCTGCACTGACTTGGGGGGGATTCGCCCCCCCTCTCGTTAAAAACGACGTCAACGGTGATTTTGACGGCGGAGATGAGGAAAAACACAGATCCAATAAAAACACCCTTCTTAAAATAAATAAAAACTTATTTTTTATAGTAAAAATTTTATTGTTATTATTGAAATCAATGTTTTCATCATAAAAATTTGATTCTTATAGTTTAAACATCGAGTTTTGGTCCACAAATAAGCAGATCTAAACACATTCTACGAAAGAAATAGGTTTAGATTGGGTTTTATGTATGATTACATCTAGATCCATCCTCCAGATCTAGCGACGTTTGACGAAGCCTACGGGTGGAAGATGACGCACACGCGTGGTGGATCTACCTCCTCCTCGTCGCCCTCGCAAGATTAGATCTTCGGAAAATTTCAGAGCTTTCGTGCTGTTAACATGTTGTGAAGGTGGCGACTACGGAACCTGTAGCCATATATTTATAAGAAAAGATTCCATAATGGGTGGATACCCTAATCTAAGTGGGCTCCACATGGGCATACAAAAGCCCATTCATACTGATACGACCATTTTGTAAATGGGCCAGAACCGAACGGCCCAAGCCCAAGCCACAAGCCGGCGGCCCTAGAGAAGAGCGTGCCAAGCGACGGGGCTCCCACGAAGGCTTGGAGTCAGGTCGGCCTCGGATCGAAGCGGGCTCTCCCACCAGCCCGCGTCAGCAGGAGCTTACCGCTTCCCTTAAAGTGCACCCCCTTAATCACTATTAAGGGGCCCCATTACGCCCACCTTCATAACCCATGAAGGCGCCATCAAAGTGGCAGATCGTCGGGGCAGAAGTGGGGGACGTTGAGGAGGCGTGGTCGTGGGAGACTCCTATAAAGAGACTCGAGGTACAACGTACTAGGGGATCACTTCCTGGATACCGAGAGCACGAAGGTATTCTACTCACATGACCTTGTCTTCCACCTTATATTTCCTCTCCGTAGCTCGGCCCGAGGACTCGTGTATCAGCCTTCCTGTGAGCCATACCGATCCCACCGAGTATCATTCAGATCCGTTCTGACTTAGGCATCAGAGAGGACTTGGTCGGAACCAAGGTCCGACCCCCCCTGACGAGTTTTCTCCTTTATTCAGGTCGAGCAGATCCAGCGACACCGAGGCTGCTCCTCAGCGTCCCAGCCGAAGCCGAGCGTCCTCAATCAAGAGCCCGCTCGCCCTCACCACAAGGAGGTCGTCGCTTTCCCGAGGCTACCCTTCGATAAGCAGATGCTAGGATCCGCGTGTCCCTCACCGAGCAAGCGCACCTTCAATCGATCCCAAAGGTCTCACTTGTCCCCCTTGACCACGTTGACCTCCAGCCCTTCGGTCAACAATTCAGTGGTGAGAAAACACCCCGAAACATCTGGCGCCATCTGTGGTAACCGAAAAGCACCCACGTCAAACAATCGCATCACCGAAACGGAATCCGCCTGTAATGGAGTAGGATGCATGCCCCCCCATCAACGAGGAGGGCGACTACGTCCCGCCTAAAAACGTGCACAGCCACTCCACCGAGGGCACAAGCGACTCACGCTCGGTAACCCAAGAGCAACTCTGTCTCTTTGCCCAAGAGACGCACGCCCACTTCCAAACATTGGCAGCTGTCATCCAACAGCTGGCAAGTAACCCGCACCTCCTAGGGAGGGTCACAGCAGGCGCTCCTGGTCGACAGGAACACCGCCCACACTGCGCTCGGCTGAGGTCGCCACTAATGGCGGCGAGGACGTCAATCCAGAGCGGAGGTTCACCCTGCTGAACTTCATCCAGGTACGATCGCTTACCCCTACTATGCTCTAGGATGAAACTGATGAAAGGTCCGAATGGGCCAGGGGCGAGTCGACCACAGCCTCGTCCAGGCGATCGCACTCAGCACACTGACAGTCACCTAGCTCCCGATCCACTGAGGATCGACGAGGGCGAAGTGGAAGCCCCCGTCGGAGGAGGCGTAGATGCTGAAGGGATCACAGTGAGAGGAGAAACACTCGGCCACCAACACCTGTCCTCAGTCGAAATGAATGTCAGACAGACTCCCCTCAAAACCCTGTCGCCTCGCAGAGGCAACCTAGTCCTCGCATCGAAGCATCGGCAGGCCGGGGAGACCTAGGAGGCCCCAGGGACGACCGCTGCCCCTTGGCGAGGAGCATTATCGACACCCGGGTACCCTCCAGGTTCAAGGTGCCGACCTTGGAGAGATATGACGGCACGGGGGACCCGGAGGACCATGTAATGGACTACAAAGGGGTCATGGCATTCCAGGGGGGACAACGATGCCCTGCTCTGCCACGGCTTCTAGTCTACCATCCGAAAGTCCGCCAGGAGTTGGTACCACAGCCTCCCCAACTGTTCCATCAGCAGCTTTCAGGACCTCTCCCAGAAATTCTGCAAGCAATTCATGGCCGGCCGACAGATAAAGCTGGACTCGGAGCTGTTGTTCAATGTAATACAGAGGCTGGGCGAATCCCTAATGAGCTACATGTGGTGCTTCAATACCGAGAGGATAAATGTGGAGAGCTGACTGGAGATGGTTGTGAAAACGGCCATGAAGAAAGGGCTCCGCCACTGGGGCCTAAAGAAGTCGTTGCACAACGAACCCGCTAAGGATCTCGCTGAGGTGATAGCCCAGGCGGAGCATTACATGCTGACAGAGGAGGCGTTGGCAACAGAAGAAGGAGGTCTCCTCGCAGGAACCAAGCAGGGCTCCTAACAGGACGAGAGCAAACGCCACGAGCCGGACGCTCAAAAGCGGGAGAAGAAGCCAAGGGGGAAGCAGTGCAAGGAGGAAACACGCCCCCCTTGACTGAACGCTACCCCGGACACTGTCTTAACTCAGGCCCAAAAGGAGGGCCACATCGACAAGCCACCCCCAAAGATGATGGGTGGCAGAAGGGACGAGGAGAAATACTGCAGGTACCACAAAGACAACGGCCATGACACCGACGACTGCTGGCACCTGAAGAAAGACATAGACAAACTGATCAGCCACGTGCACCTGAAGAACTTTGTCGACGATCCAAAGACGAACCCGGGGAGGGGACGTCCAAATAGATGGACAAAGGAAAGAAGGTGAACGTCGTCCAAACCGCTCTGGGCATCATCGAGAGAGAAGGCGGGATGGTCAGCCACAACTCCTCCCCCGGGCGAAACTAGCTCGACGTTATCTTCCATGCTTTATTCCCTTTAAAAGTGTATTCCCGATTCAGAGAATGAAATGCTAGTTTGCACTAAAGCAATCGTGTCTCTTCCTGCCCCAACCATAAGGCTGGGGCCAATCCCCCAAGCAGGCCAACCGCACCGATCAACGTAAGGATGGGGACAAGTCCCCCAGCAGGCCGATCATAACGATCGCCTGTAAGGCTGGGGGCAACTCCCCCAATAGGTCGATCGTCCCGATTGACCATAAGGCTGGGGCTACTCCCCCAGCAGGCCGATCACCCCAATTGACCATAAGGCTGGGGCAAATCCCCCAGCAGGCCGATCCCACCGATCGACCATAAGGCTGGGGCAACTCCCCCAGAAGTCGATCACAACGGTCCTCCGTAAGGCTGGGGGCGACTCCCCCAGCAGGCCGATCACAACGGTCGTCCGTAAGGCTGGGGGCGACTCCCCCAGCAGGCCGGTCTCTCGCTCTGACGTAAGCCTGAGGGTAGCTCCTCCAGCTGGCTGACCGACCCGACTGACTGTAAGAGTGGGGCAGATCCCCCAGCAAGCCGGTCCGTCGATCGATCATAAGCCAGAGGGTAGCTCCCCCAACCGGTCGAATGACTCGGTCGCCCGTAAGGCTGGAGGCAACTCCCCCAACAGGCCGATCACAATGGTCGACCACAAGGCTAGGGGAAACTCCCCAGTAGGCCGATCACAACGATTGACCGTAAGACTGGGGGCAATTCCCCCAGCAGGCCGATCACAACGATCGACCGTAAGACTGGGGCAACTCCCCCATCAGGCCGATCACAACGATCGACCGTAAGACTGGGGCAACTCCCCCATCAGGCCGATCACTACGATCGACCGTAAGACTGGGGCAACTCCCCCATCAGGCCGATCACTTCGATCGACCGTAAGGCTCGGAGCAACTCCACCAGCAGGTCGATCACTCCGACCGACCATAAGGCTGGGGCAACTCCCCCAGCAGGCCGATCACAACGATCGACCATAAGGCTGCGGCAACTCCCCCAGCAGGCCGATCACTCCGACCGACCATAAGGCTGGGGCAACTCCCCCAGCAGGCCGATCACTCTGGTCGACCGTAATTCTGGGGACAACTCTCCCAGCAGGCCGATCACAACAATCGACCGTAAGACTGGGGGCAACTTCCCCAGCAGGCCGATCACAACGATAGACCGTAAGACTGGGGCAACTCCCCCAGCAGGCCGATCACAACGATAGACCGTAAGACTGGTGGCAACTCCCCCAGCAGGACAATCACAACAGTCGACCGTAAGGCTGGGGGCAACTCCCCCAACAGGCCTATCACTACGACCAACCACAGGGCTGGGGGCAGCTCTCCCAGCAGGCCGACCGCTGCGACCGCCCGAGAGGCTGAGGGAGACTCCTCCAACGAGCCAGCCATCGAAACAGACCATAAGAATGGGGGTGGCTCCCCAAGCGAGCCAACCCCGGGCCTGGCCGTCAGGTTCATGTCCAACCTCGAGACAGAGGACAACCCCTCGGCAGGTTGAACATCCATCCAGCCGAAGGTCCGGGAGCACTTCTCTGGAACCGGCCGGATCGACCGACCATCAAGCAAGGCGAAGCATTCTACCGGGACAATCTGCTCAAGCTCGATTCGGGGGCTGGGAAGACTGGAGAACATCCATCAAGGAAACGATGATCAGCCCCGACGAGCCGATGATCCTGCTCTACCACGTAGCTGTGGCAACTCCCCCAACAGACTAATCACCCCGATAAGACGATGACTCAGCCGACAAGGAGAAAACCTCCCACAACTCCATTTGGTGGACCATCCCAGCATGAGCAGCAGGAGGGGGGCAACTAAGTGTCAGAAGCACAATCCGGAGAACGCTTGACAAAATAACGACAATACACAAAATGGTAAAGGTTTCAAAGAGTTATATTCCAAATTCTAAGATATTGTTCTTTACAGGGGGGGACAAAAACGAGGGGACATCGCCTACACGCCGGAGCCCGAGAAGAAGCATCCCTAGGAGCCTCCCCCTACCCCGATCGGGCGGGATCTTCGGGGCCAGCCGGGGGACGAGGAAGCGTCTGCCGAACCTGCTCCTCGAACCTTTGAAAGCTGTCCCGAAAGGCTCTTACGATTCTCGGGGCCAGGAGGTCTTAATAGGACTCAAACGCCTCCTTGAGGGCTTATGTGATTCTCGGCCTCAGAACCTCTTTGTAACCCCTCTCCACCTCCTCGATGAGTCGGGCGGGGTGCGCTTGCTGCAGGGCCCCCTGCTAGGCCCAAAGCTCGTTCCGCTCTCGGCGGAACTCCTCCTCTGCCTCTTGGGCGGACCTCTGGGCGGTGATTCATGGTAAATATTACATATTTAGCCCCTCATTTAGCCCCATTTTGTGCATATATGGTACTTATTTGGTCTCTAATATGATCGTATTTTGAATACCCTTAATTATTAGAGCAAACTCTCATTTTTTGCACAAAACAGTAATATACTGAGTATTTCTGCTATTTTATATTTTTCTTGTGAAGATCTCGATCTCACGATTCCAACGACTATTTATTTGTATTTTTCTAAGATCTGTGCTAATTTCTATGAATTTTTGAATGCAGAATACCAATTAAATGAAGAAATATGGACGAAATACGCTTGAAATACGACGCAGATACGTACGAGCCTTTTCCGCATTATACGGGAGACGTGGCACGATCTCGTCCGTCGATCGATCTCTCGATCGGACGTACATGAACTATCCCGAGTTGGGTTCGGATTGAGAGTCCAGCGAACATGGATCTGCTAAGGCTATAGGACACGTGGCATCTCCCGGTTCCATCCCGCATCGATCGTGCAGCTGTGATTTGTGCTGACAGAGTGAAGCAGGTTTTATTCGAATTTGTAGCTGATTTTGACCCGCTAAGCGCTATCAAACCTGCAATGTATCTATTTAAGCGTATTCTAGGGTTTTTGGCCGTATTCATTGCGTATTGGAAGCTCTCTTGTGCGTATTTTCGTGAGATTTTCTGGGGCTTTGGAGACAGAGAACAGAGTCTCTTGCAGAAGAAATTTCAGGGGTTTTTGAGGAGTTTTGGTGATAGAAATCTCAACATATACCTTGTATTTCACGTATTTAGCATGTATTTTGAACTCTTGATCATGTATTTGCTAATAAAAATGAGTTTTCTTCTCTCCATGCATGGCTAGTGCCCTTATGTGTTGGTTGTGATATAGTTAGGGCTATGTGATTGTTGATTTTGTTGTCTTTTCACCCTATATGCATGTTATAATCATGTATTTCATCGATTTCTACGTATAAACTAATTGAGTATGTTAATCGGAGACATGTGCATGCTTAATTGAGTATGATCTATGTAAGAATTATTCGTGATGCGATCCGAGAGGACGTATCATGACACAAGAGGGCATTTGTGCATACTTTTTTATGAAATCAACGTTATACGTGATTACTTTTGGCACTTTTGTTTTCGCGCTTTATCGCCATACTTTCCGATGTTCTCATGCCCTACCCAGATGAGACGTTGAGTTATAGAAAAGATATTCAAAATCATCGATTATAAAACCCTTAACGAAATCACAACCGACACATGCTCCTCTAATTGGTTTCTTAGAACGATTTTTCCGTACGTATTCTAGTGTTACTTTCACGTTTATATAAAACCATCATCACCATTATTTCACCTTTGAAAGGTGGTAGTTTTTCATCGTTTTATTAACCTTTAGAAACTGATTCTTTTGATTTACAGGTCGACTGTCCCGTGGATTCGACACCTAACTCTCCAGGTTTACTACTTGATCGATCTCCTACACTTGGGAGTAGCGCTCACACACTTTAAGACGAGTCAAGTTTTTGGCGCCATTGCTAGGGGCCGCCAAGGCCTCCCTCAAGTCCCCCACCTCGGAGTTAAGCTCGTCCACCTGACGCCGCAAACGACGAGCTTCCTGATGGGCCTATTCAGCCGCCACCTCGGCCGTCCTAGCCCTCGTGCGCTCCTATGCCAAAGCCGCCTCGAGGCCGGTCACCCGCTCCGCGCAGCGCTACGTCTCGACGGCCATCGTGGAAGCCTACAATACAGAAGGAATAAGCAAAGGACACCGAGGATCCCGGGTGAAGGCAAGAAAAACACCAACCTGCTGAAGTTGCCAGACTAGGGAGTTCGCCAATCGATCATGGCGGACCCTCTCCAACCAGAAGCGGTCCATTGGGAGGACAGAACCATGTGCCTGCTGAAGGGCCACGTTTCAATCGAGGAAGATCGAATCTTCGGGCGGGGCATCCGGGCCAGCCTCAAGTACAGGCAGGGCGCCCCCCGCACCGACTGGCAACTGTTCAGCCAGGCCGGAGGAAGCGGTCACCTCCACCAGCGGGAGGGTTGCCCCCGAGAGGATTGGTGCCTTGGACACCGACGAGGGCCTGCCCTCCCCCGCCTTCTTCTTCTTCCTCTCTTCGGGCCCATTAGGCTCAGAAGGGGGCGCTTCTGCTCTCTCCCGCGGTCCCCCGTCGGTGTCCGGGAGTCCTGACCGGGGCCCCCAGCGACCCCCTCGGTGCGGGCGTGATCGGGGTTGTCACCGGTCAGATTCCCCGCAACGGGGGAATCAACGAAGACTTCAGGCGGAGGAGAGGGCAGGACCGCCGGCCCCACCATCCCCACCGCGACGTCGGCCACACGGATCTCCTCCTCCACCGTCCACCGAGGTGCATGGCCAGAAGGATTTCCGCGCCCGCTGTGGGCCCCCCGACGAATGAGCTCACGGACGTCACGTCTCAATTCTCGACCCTCCATTCCTGCAGAAGGAGAGAAGATCAGGGTAAGAATCGGAGAAGAGAAGGAAGAAGAAAGCGCCTATCGGGGGACCACAGGATGTTTAAGAAGGTCGTCCAGTAGAGGCCAGACCGACCTCTCCACCGGTGACAGCAACGACAAGCATCTAACCGCGGCCCGGTCGGCCTTGGAAAGGGAAAATGTAAAGTCATATTGACACAAACTTCCCAATCGGTCATGATCACGGCGTCTTTCGGAAAAGTGACAAAGACAGAATTCCTACTCCAGTTGCCAACCCAGCGGGACAGGCCTAGCAGACATTCCCTCCCCGACCGAACGCGGAGGTGCTGCCACGATCCCTGACGGACCGTCTGAACCTGGAAGTAATAAAAGAAGAGAGGCAGGATTGGCTCCAACCCGTTCCCGTGGCAGATCACAATAAATCCCACCAAGGCTGCGATTGAATAAGGGGTCAGCTGGCACAGAGCCACCACTAAGAAATCTAGGACCTGGATGATGAACAGGTGGAGTGGGAAGCGGAGCCCCATGCAAAACATCTCAACATAGACGTCGACCTTACGGCTCCCCGGGTAGCAGATCCTCCTGTCTGCGAAGGGAATCCGAACGCCGTACGGGTGGCAGAGGTACTTGGCCCGGATCTCCTCAGCTATGGCATATGGGACAGACGGACGACGACCTGAGAATCACTGAAGAAACATCGAGCCCCGCCGCCGCGTGGGTGTCATCTCGGCGGGTCGGATCTTCAAACAGCAAGCCTTTCCCTTTGTCAGGAGCTGGACGAAGAGTTGGGGGGTTACCGGGCCCTGGGGTCGGAGGATTGCCAGACCCTGGAACCTGGGGAACTCCGGACCCAGGAGCGGAACCTCCTATCCTAAGTGCAGCCATGGGACGGATCGAGTGAGGCAGAAGAAAGAAAATGAGATTACCTTGAAAGGAGACCGGAAGAAGAAAGACGAAGGAGAATCCGCTAGCGCTCATAGGAACAGGATTAGATCGAAAAGCGCGAAGATTAAATCCGGAAGGGCGGTGACTTTATACGAGAAACAATCTCAGAATCTGGGCCATTCGAAGGAGGATGCGTGGCGACATCTAGCAACCGGCGACACTTCGAATTCCGCTCCCAAGGGCGGGAGAAGTCTAACCAGGCAGCGTCATGATGACTTTCATTTAATGTCTCTGCCTTGACTGACGCACCTGTCAAAATCCACACAAATCACATCGCCCGAACTGAACCGTCAGAATCCGAATGGCCCGAGCGATGGGGAAATTGATACGACCATTCCGTAAATGGGCCAGAACCGAGCGGCCCAAGCCCAAGCCCAAGCCAGCAGCCCTAGAGAAGAGCGGGGGAAGCGACGGGGCTCCCACGAAGGCTTGGAGTCGGGTCGGCCTCGGATCGAAGCGGGCTCTCCCACCAGCCCACGTCAGCAGGAGCTAACCGCCCCCTTAAAGCGTGCCCCCTTTAATCACCATTAAGGGGCCCCATTACACCCACCTTCATGACCCATGAAGGCGCCATCAAAGTGGCGGATCGTCGATGCGGAAGTGGGGGACGTTAAGGAGGCGTGGTCGTGGGAGACTCCTATAAAGAGACTCGAGGTACAACGTACAATGGGATCACTTCCTGGATACCGAGAGCACAGAGGTATTCTACTCACACGATCTTGTCTTCCACCTTATATTTCCTCTCCATAGCTCGGCCCAAGGACTCGCGTATCGGCCTCCCCGTGAGCCATACCGATCCCACCGAGCATCCTTCAGATCCGTTCTGAATTAGGCATCGGAGGGGACTTGATCGGAACAAAGGTCCGACCCCCCCCCCCCACTCCCGACGAGTTTTCTCGTCTATTCAGGTCGAGCAGATCCAGTGACGTCGAGGCTGCCCCTCAGTGTCCCAGCCGAAGCCGAGCGTCATCAATCAAGAGCCCGCTCGCCCTCACCACAAGGAGGTCGTCGCTTTCCCAGGCTACCCTTCGGCAAGCCGACGCTAGGATCCGCGCGTCCCTCACAGAGCGAGCGCGCCTTCAACCGATCCCGGAGGTCTCACGTGTCCCCCTTGACCACGTTGACATCCAGTCATCCCCGGTCAACAATTCAGCGGTGAGAAAACACCCTGAAACAATAACGTATGGGACTTTTTTGTAAAATTAACCATCACATCACATGTGTCCTATTAAATAAACGAGCTTGCGGCAATTTCCAGCGTTCTGCGAAACTTGAAAATGCTAGTGTTAGGCATTAAGTGAGAAGAACTCTCTATCAACGTTATTTCCTAAGGATACACAAGCTTCCATTTGCAAGGCCCCGCAGTGCTTGATGATCCATTCATTAATGTACACGGAACGAGTCAATCGCGCGCATTAAATTAGCATATTTTGTATGCACAGATCTTCCTGTATATATGTAAATATTGAGAGGTGAAAGATTGGACAGAAGAGAGATCATCTCAACATGCATCACTTTGTTCTTGTGCATGGTGTCAGCCATGGAGCCTGGTGTTGGTTCAGAATCCGGTGCCTCCTGGAGACCGCAGGCCACAAGGCGACTTGCCTTGATCTCGCCGGCGCCGGCATTAATCATGCAGCTGACGCCGATTCGATTATCAAGTTCGCCGACTACAATAAGCCGCTGATCGATTTCATGTCTGCGTTGCCCGAAGATGAGAAGGTGATGCATCCATGGTTTATACCATCATTATCCCACTATCCGAGTCCGATTAGTGTATCACCTCAGGATTTTCTTTCTATTTTCTCTGTTGGTCATTAATTTCAATCTGCTTGAGTCAAATATTTTCATGTCACCGTTAAGTAAGAACATCGGTCTGCCTTTAAACTAGCTGGGTTAGGAACTGGATATTTTTAAGGATGTTGTGTCCATTGCCGAGACATGTCTTTCAAAGTCATCTACGGTTTTATCGGGATACATCTATTATACAGATAAGAGATGTTGTCCAAGTCACAAGTTGACTGGGACAAACGATTGGCCGTGTGTGCACCACTTCATCTCGGTGGTGCCCAATGGGGGTTGGATGGGGTCTTGGGATTGGTTTTGGGCTTTAGTTGTGGTTTTTATGCCAGGCTAACTATACAGTAGTTCAAACATCATGAAAACTAACAAATGAGCAACATACATAAACTATACCTGCAAGTTTCCTAACCAGCCTTCTTGCAGACAAACTTAACTTTAATCATATGATTAGCATGAGCTGAGCTGTACACATAAATATTAGTGTTTATGCAGTTCTCGGTTATTCTTTAATACATATTTGGTGCACATTTATATCATTGAACTGCCAGCTGTTAAGCATATTGACTCCTCTAGCAAGTCAAGTGCTTGATTATAACCCTCAACCATCTCAACAAATTTAGCTCATCAAGAGGCAGAGTGCATCGTGTCTGGAACAAATTTAGCTTGCGCAGTTATTGGTGCATGAATCACACAGAAAAACGCCGGCAAAAATTTCAGCTCTCATTTTTCGCCATCTAATCTTAGAAAGGCCATAAATGCAATTAATTCGATAACTAATAGGCCATCAGCTTGTAGGATCCAGCCTAGTCGTATTTCAAACCATAATCAGTTGTTCCAGTTACGTACATCAATACTCTTTTGGCTGCACCAAGATGAACTTTGTTTGACTTATGAATAATCCTTGTGATTTGGTTGATTGCATGTGTTAAATCTGGCCCGGTATTGGAAAGATACATGAGGCCTCCTACCATGCTTCTAAATTGCTTTTCGTTAAGTCTTCTTTGGTCTTCATCAATTACAAGCCTTTCTTTGTAATTGAATGGTGTTTTCGCGGGGTTGCACTTGATGAGTTTGATCTTCTCAAGCATCTGATTTGCATATTTCTTCTGAGATACAAAGATCCCATCATCTGATCGCGTCACTTCCATCCCAAGAAAGTAGTGTAGGTCCCCAAGGTCAATCATCTCAAACTCCAACTCCATGACCTCCTTAAATTCATCCCGCCACTTCATGTAACTGCTTGCATAAATAATGTCATCTTGTTATGAATGAGGGAGGCCTTTGGCCTCCCCTCCTTCATTACCCATTCATTAGGTCCCCCATTACTTAGAGTAATGGGGACCCTTGGTCTACTAGAGGCTTTTGGCCTCCCCACTATGAGATAAATAAATAGAGCACCATGGCTCTTAGCTATGGTTACTCATTCTTAGCAATGAAATGATCTCTCTCTCTCTCTCTCTCTCTCTCTCTCTCTCTCTCGAGTTTATTTTCATCCAACACGTTATCAGCACGATATATCTGGAGGCAATACATTATCCCCGATGCAACTAGCATACGGCTCAACTCCAGATATATCTCATTTGAGAATATTTGGTTGTGCGGTCTATGTTCCAATAGCACCATCTCAGAGGACCAAAATGGGTCCTCAGCGTCGTCTAGGAATCTATATTGGATTTGATTCACCCTCGATTATTAGATACCTAGAACCCCTAACGGGGGACGCATTTAAGGCACGTCTTGCTGATTGTGAATTCGATGAGAAAACTTTTCCAAAGTTGGGCAAACATTCCAAGAAGCCTGAAGCTTCGGAGACCATTAATTGGGAAAATAAGTCTTTGTCCTTTTATGATCCGCGTACAAATCTGTGTGAAGATGAGATCCTGAAGATCCTTCACATCCAGAATACAGTACACCAATTGCCGGATAAATTCACGGACAGCCAGAAGATTGTCCGTTCACACGTCCCTGCTGCTAACACTCCAGCTAGGATTGACATCCCTATAAATAGATGCAATCCACCCGCAGCAGAAATGGCTGTACCTCAATTGAAAAGAGGACGGCCACCAGGTTCAAAAGATAAAGTTCCTCGAAAGAGGAAGATTCCTGGTGAAAATAAGATTATCCCTCCACAGGATACTGAGCTCAGGACAGCTACCTCTCCCCTCCTAATTTCCCCCGCAGAGGAAACATTAGGAGAAACATCATTAAACTTTGTACGTACTGGGGAGGTACTGGACCGACATAGCACAGTCGTCGTCGTCGATTTTGCGTTCACTATTGCCGTTCACGTCGCTGAATACGACGATGACGTCGAACCACTTTCTCTAGCAGATTGTAAACGCAGAGATGATTGGCCAAAGTGGGACGAGGCAATAAGAGTAGAGCTGGACTCACTCTCGAAACGCAAAGTCTTTGGACCTGTAGTCCAAACACCAGTAGGTGTTAGACCTGTGGGATATAAGTGGGTTTTCATTAGAAAAAGAAATGAAGAAAATCTGATCGTCCGCTACAAGGCGCGTCTTGTAGCAAAGGGTTTTTCCCAAAGACCGGGTATCGATTATGAAGATACATACTCCCCGGTAATGGACGCTAATACATTCAGATTCTTAATAAGCCTATCATCTCTGGCAAGCCTAGAAATACAGCTCATGGACGTTGTGACTGCATATCTTTATGGCGATTTAGATAAAAAGATCTATATGAAACTACCAGATGGGTTTAACTTACCCACAGAGATGAAAGAGATACCTCGGGACGTATTCTCTGTTAGACTACATAGATCCTTGTATGGACTAAAACAGTCGGGCAAAATGTGGTATAACAGACTAAGTGATTTCCTTGCACAGCAAGGATTCACTAATAACGAAGTCTGCCCGTGCATCTTTATCAAAAGAACGGGAAAAGGATTCGTCATCATAGTAGTTTACGTTGATGACTTAAATCTCATAGGCTCTCCAGCAAAGATTAATGAGATATCTGCAAGGCTAAAGCACACTTTTGAAATGAAAGACCTAGGCAAAACGAAGTATTGCCTTAGCTTGCAGATTGAACACCTACAAGGTGGCATCCTTCTACATCAATCCAATTATACCAGGAAGCTTTTAACTAAGTTTCAAATGGATAAATGTCATCCTTTATGTACCCCTATGGTCGTGAGATCATTAGACGTACAAAAGGACCCCTTCCGGCCTTTGGAAGAGGGGGAGGAGATACTGGGTCCAGAAGTACCCTACCTAAGTGCCATTGGTGCACTTCTCTATCTGGCTAACTGCACGCGTCCCGATATAGCGTTTGCAGTCAATCTCCTAGCTAGACACAGTGCAGCGCCTACAAAGCGCCACTGGAATGGAGTAAAGCATCTTCTGCGATACCTCCAGGGTTCCGTAGACCTTGGAATTTACTACCAGAGAGGTGCCTCCTCCCAGTTACTTGGTTATGCCGATGCAGGCTATCTTTCAGATCTGCATACGGTAAAATCACAGATTGGTTTTGTCTTTACCTACAGAGGAACTGCTATCTCCTGGAGATCGGTAAAACAAACCACTACTGCTACATCTTCCAACCATGCAGAGCTCATCGCGATCCATGAAGCGAGCAGAGAATGTTTTTGGCTACGCTCCGTCGTCCAACACATCCTCCAATCCACTGGCCTGAAGACCGGTGATCTGGAGCCTACTGCCCTATTCGAAGACAACGCCGCGTGCATTGCTCAGCTTCAGAAGGGCTACATCAAAGGCGACAGGACAAAGCACATTTCTCCCAAGTTTTTCCGGACGCACGAGCAGAAGAACGACAAGCAGATTGAAGTTCGACAGATCCAGTCATGCAACAACTTAGCTGATCTTTTTACTAAGGCATTGCCTAAATGTACTTTTGTAAAGCTTGTAAAGAACATTGGTATGCGACAGTTGAAAGACCTGCAAGCCTGAAGCTTGTACGGATCAGGGGGAGTAACCTGTGGGTTGCACTCTTTTTCCTTAAGCTGTTGGGTTTTCCCACTGGGTTTTCCACAGCTAAGGTTTTAACGAGGCAAACGCACTTACTCTGGATCCAGAAGTATCCACGCCTTGCCTCAGTAGCTGAGACCGAAGTGATGAATGTGTAAGGGGGAGTGTTATGAATGAGGGAGGCCTTTGGCCTCCCCTCCTTCATTACCCATTCATTAGGTCCCCCATTACTTAGAGTAATGGGGACCCTTGATCTACTAGAGGCTTTTGGCCTCCCCACTATGAGATAAATAAATAGAGCACCATGGCTCTTAGCTATGGTTACTCATTCTTAACAATGAAATGATCTCTCTCTCTCTCTTGAGTTTATTTTCATCCAACACATCTACATATAAACATAAAATCAAACCATCTGATCCTTTAACTTTAGCATACAATGTTGGTTTTGATTCACTTCTATTGAATCCCTTTTTGATGAAAAATTCATATATCCTTGAGTACCAAGCTCTTGGAGATTGTTTTAGGCCATATAAAGCTTTGTGAAGCTTGTAAACTTTCTATGGTTGCTCTGAAATTACTAAACGTAGAGGCTGAGTAACATAAATCTCTTCTTGAAGCTCACTATTTAGAAAGGTAGATTTAATGTCTAATTGTCTCACCTTCCATCCATTTGAAGCTGCAATAGCTAGGACTGATCTTATGTTTTCAAACCTGTCCACACGAGCATTAGTTCTTCATAATCCTCTCCATGTACTTGAGTAAAACCCCTTGCAACCATCCCTGTCTTATGCTTGTTCAAAGTTCCATCAGCATTATACTTAGTCTTGAAAAGCCATTTGACATTAATTGGATTCTTCCCTTCAGGTAAATCAGTAAGGCTTAATTTTTTTCTTTCAAGAGCTGAGACTTCATCTTTTCGCATGCCTCCACATAATCAAATGGTGCAAATAACTCATATGTTTCATTATAAATCTCAGCTAAGGATCTAGCTCTTGCATTAGCTTCATCTGAACTAGAGGTGGAACATGTGTTATCTGAGCTGGAGTCACTTGAATTGCTGCTGGAGTTGCCAGTTCGAGGTTCTGTTTCAAACTGATACTGAGAATCTGATATATATATACATGGATACATCCCTTTTCAGTTCCTTTATTTTCCTTCAACTCCTAATTCCAGGCCTTACCTTCATAAAATTTAACATCTTTACTCACCAAAATCTTCTTTGTAATAGGATCATAAATCCTATATGCCTTTGATTCTTCATTATAGCCAATAAAAACACATTTCCTACTCCTATCATTTAGCTTCCTCCTTGTATTTTTTTGATTTCAACACATATGCCAATAAAAACACATTTTCCAAACACCTTGAAATAATTCACTTTAGGCTTAACTCCCTTCACTGCTTCATATAGAGTTTTATTCTTCAAAGCTGCTGTTGCACTTCTATTGATATCATGCACTTCATTTGAGCATGCTTCTGCAAAGAAACTAATGGGAAGATTCTTGTATTTCAAAGCACTTCTTGCAAGCTCAATGATCACTCTATTTTTCCGTTCAACTACTCCATTTTGATAGGAAGAATAGCTTGCTGTCAGTTACCTTTTATCCCATTCTCTGCACAAAATTCAGTGAACTCAGTACTTGAAAATTCACATCCTCTATCTGACCTCTGTTGATGCCTGAGTACGGCCCACGAAGCAAGAAGAGAATAAAGAAGCCCATTTAGAAGACTAAACCTCGGCCCAATCACCCGAAACCCATCAGCGAGGGAGAGTTAATACTCAGTCAACCAAACAGATCATTCGACCGTTAGGGCTCCGATGATTTCAAGGGAATGGTTAATGAAGACCGAGTAAATAGACATCCGTTATATACAATGTCGAAGAAGATCTCATCGCAATCAATGAGGAACCGTTATGCACTATCAACAGACATCCTCATCTATAAATAGATGAAAAGACAACATAGGAGGGGTTTAGACTCCCAAGGTACGAAAGTACTAATACTCTAAAAC
Organism: Scilla litardierei; assembly: GCA_030789695.1. Lineage (NCBI taxonomy): Eukaryota > Viridiplantae > Streptophyta > Magnoliopsida > Asparagales > Asparagaceae > Scilla > Scilla litardierei. Next base: position 159,018,152 of record CM061137.1, on the reverse strand, counting down.
TTTATTCTTCCACATATATAATTCTTCCTCCACTCCTAAGGTACGAAAGTACTAATACTCTAAAACTTTATTCTTCCACATATATAATTATTCCTCCAAACAATTCGTCGTAATTGACTTGAGGCGAACCTACATGGGTCGATCTCGATAGCCCTGAGTCTTTCCTTAAGTTTCCGTTCTAACTTAAGTATCGGAGGAGATTTGGGTCGGAACCTAGATCCGACCCCCTGACGTTCATTTGTGGTGCAGGAGATCAAAGCACGACCCAGCTGAAGGGTCGTACAACCGCTCTCGCCATCAGCTGGCCAAATGGTCGTACGACCGCCACATTTTATGTACGGGGTCGAGAGAGCTTCCGCACTGCATCCTTGTTCCTTTCACCATCGAACTTGGTTCTACTAATCGAGGGTCACACTTCACCAGATGAAGAGGCTCCACCTCGACAGAGAATTCCACCTCAGCCCTGATACCGTTATCGCCAATTTTGGCTTTAATAGTTGGCACTGTCTATGGGAATCTCAGAGTCAACATTCCTGGCAGTCATTCTCTGACAATGTCGACTCACCCAGCTACACATGAAGATAACATGATGGCATCTCCCGGTACCAGAGTCCTTGACATGATACTATGAGGTCCACCCAACCCAGAAGTATCGACCTCACTCCAAAATTCTTATTCTGGGAGGTTGATGACTATTGTGATGAGGGAAGAAACGTCCAAGAGACTCTACGTACACCTCCAATCTCTTTCTTTGCTGAAGATTTGGAGGGTGTGAAACTGCTGCACGACGATGCCATTGTTATCAGTACCACCATTGACTCGGTGGCGGTGAAGAGATTACTCATCGACACCTGGAGTTCATGTGATGTACTCTTCTTCACCACGTTGGAGACGATGAAATTGGCTTCGTTGGAATTGAGAGAATGTCTAGGACCTTTTGTGGGGTTCACGCTCCGATAGCGGGCATCATCACGCTACCGATAACTCTTGGAACGCCCTCACGACAGGTCACCCATCTGACCAATTTTATCGTTGTAAGATCAACTCTACTTATAACGGGATGATCGGCAGACCCCTGCTTTATGCAATGGAGACGATGGTCTCAATCTTTCATCAGATGATCAAATTACAAACACCTAAGTGGGTTGGAACAACAAAAGGGAACCAGATGAAGGCCCGATCGAGTTACCTTCTCTCATTCTCGTTGATAAGGGATGAGCAATCAGATCTAGATGATCTCAACACCAGGGGAAGCACGACGAGTGATGACCCATATCAACCGAGGAGACGGAGAACAGAAGGAGAAGGAAAGACTGTTGCCATCGGTTCGATGCTTCCGTTCGACCTAAGGAAACAATTAATTACTCTCCTAAGGGAAAACATTAATGTGTTCGCCTGGTCGCCTGAGGACATGCCTGGCATCGAACCTCGAGTGATCTCTCACAAACTGGAGGTCGATTCGACTTCCAAGCCTGTGAAGCATAAGAAGAGGAGCATTAGAGGAGACAAGATGAAAGCTGCCATCGAGGAAGTAGATCGAATGCCATTGAGGAAGTAGATCGAATTCTAGTAGCATGGTTCATTCAGAAGGTCCAATATCCCGAGTGGCTCTCTAATGTTGTGGTGGTGAAAAAGGCGAATGACAAATGGAGAATGTGTGTTGACTTCACCAATCTCAAGAAAGCCTGTCCGAATTACAGCAACCCCCCCGCCTCGAATCGACCATCTTGTTGACATCACCTCTGGCTATGAGCTCTTAAGCTTCATGGATGCCTTCTCAGGTTATAACCAAATCCAAATAATGGCTGAGGACGAAGAAAACACCCATTCTTCATGGATCGAGGTATTTTTTTCTTATAAAAAGATGTCATTTGGTTTGAAAAATACAGGAGCGACGTATCAGCGTATGATGGACAAAGTCTTCAAGGCTCAAATTGGGCGAAACTTGGAGTTATATGTTGATGATATGCTGATCAAGTCGAGGAAGCCGATGGATCACGTTACAGATCTTTGAGAGACATTTGCACAAATTCGTCGCTACAATCTTCGATTGAACCCCACGAAGTGTACATTTGGGGTTCGATCTGGAAAATTCCTCAAATTCATACTAACAAATCGAGGAATTGAAACTAACCCAGACAAGGTCACAGCAGTCGTAGCAAAGAAGGAGCCAGCTACCATTAAGGAGATTCAGAGGCTGAATTGAAGGATAGCAGCTCTGGGTCGATTTCTTTCAAAATCGGTTGAGAGATCATTACCCTTCTTTAAAGTGCTGAGGAAGGCAACAGCATCCACCGCGAACGAAAAGAAAATCATCGAGTGGGATGTGGACTGCAAGAGGGCCTTCTCATAATTGAAGGAGTTTCTCCGCAGTCCACCACTTTTGACTAAGCCTGACTAGGGTGACCAGCTGATTATCTACCTAGCTGCCACCAAGGAGGCTATAAGTTCGACACACATCAAAGAGGACTCAGGGGTGCAACGACCTATCTATTATGTCAGCCAGGTCCTCCGCGGAGCTAAAGTCAACTATTCCAGAATAGAGAAGTTGGTGTTTGATCTTGTCCAGTCTGCAAGGAGGCTACAACCTTACTTTTAGGCACACACTATTCAAGTCCTCACCGACACTTCTTTGGAACAAACTCTAAAGAGGCTTGATCGGTCAGGAAGGATGACAAAGTGGGGAGTCGAATTGAGCAAGTTCGACATTCAATATAAGGCAAGGACTACCATCAAAGGAGAAGCCCTAGCCAACTTCGTTGTCGAACTCACCTGTGATGACGACCTACCAGAAGAGGTACATGTTGTTAACTTACAAATCAACCTTCCATCTTCTTCCTCGACAGTTCTCGACTCTTCAACCGTCATATGTGGAAAGGAAGGGACATGGATCGTGCAAGTTGATGGATTAGCAACTCGAATTGGAAGCAGCGCGGGTATAATTGTCCAAATACCTAAGGGCAATCTACTCGAATATGCTCTTCGATTCAACTTCCAAACCACGAACAATGGTACAAAGTATGAGGCTGCAATCAATAGGCTCAGGTTGGCTCGAGTGCTAGGGGAAAAAGTCATCCACTTTCACAGCGACTCCAACCTGATAGTTCACCAGCTGAATGGAGGTTACAAAGCTCGAGAGGAGTCAATGCAAAAGTACATGCAGATCGCCAGAGCTCAGCTGGCCAAATTCAAGCGGGTAGAGATCCACAATATACCACGCTCAAGGAACCATCAAGCCGGTGCCCTGTCAAAGCTTGCCTCGTCATCACCAGCGGGGTTGGGTCGAACCATATACATGCAATATCTCCAACACCCAAATGTGCCTGAAGAGGAATTACTGAATATCGACCAAGTGGTCAGCTGGATGGATCCCATAATCAAGTATCTCAAAACTGGGGGGAGAAACCAATCGACCCAGCAGAGGCTCGAAAGCTGGTATGAAACGCCTACCAGTTCATTTTGCTTTATGGTTCGTTGTACAAGCGACGATAGGCCAGGTACGATGCATTTCCTTACCTCAAATGTTTAACTCTGTAAGAAGCACTCTATGTGATTCAAGAGATTAACAAGTGAGATTGAGGAAATCATTGCAGAGGTAAAGCTTTAACCTTGAAAGCCTTGAGGCAAGGCTATTTCTGGCCAACAATGTTTAAGAAGGTGATCGAGTATGTGCTAGAGAGTCCCACTTGCCAGAAGTTTGCGAAATACAGCTCAGCTCCTCCGACGGACCTAATCCCCATTGTAAGTCCCATTCCTTTTGCAAAATGGGGATTGGATATCTTTGGTCCATTTGCACTAGCAAGCGGGTAGATGAAATTCATGATCGCAGCAGTTGATTACTTCACCAATTGGATCGAATCAGAGCCCCTCGCCCGCATCACTTGGAAGGAAGTCAAAAGCTTCGTGTGGAAGTCAATCGTCTGTCGATTTGGAGTCTCTCGATCCATAGTAACGGACAATGAGACACAATTCGACAGTACCGGCTTCAAAGATGTTTGTTCCGACTTGAAGATCAAGTTGCACTTTGCCTTCGTGGCCCATCCTCAATCCAACGGTTTGGCAGAAGCAGCTGATAAGTGCATCCTTGAGCCCTTGTGAAAAAGGATAGGAGAGGCCAAATGATCATGGCCAGAGGAACTTCCTGACATATTGTGGTCATACAGAATGATCACAAGGCCTCGACTGGAGAGACCCCTTTCATGCTCACCTATGGGTGTGAAGCAGTCATGCTCGTCGAAGTAAACGAGCAACCTCTCCAACTTCGATACTTCAATGAAGAACAAAATTCAGAGGGACTCGAACTCAACTTACAACTACTTGACGAGGTTCGTGAAGAGCTCTAACTTCTCTTGTAGAACAGAAGGGACAAATGGCCCACTATTTCAACTCTAAAGTTCGAGAGCGCAGCTTCCACATAGGCGACCATGTGTTGCGAAAAGCTATCTTCTCCCCCGAGATCGTTAAGCAGGAAAAGCTTACCGCAAAGTGGGATGGCCCCTACAAAGTAATTGATGTCTTCGGCCCAGCCACCTATCAACTCTTCACTATAGAGGATAGGGAGCTTCCTAATCCTTGGAATGCCGAGCATCTGCAAAAGTATCAATGATCGTACCAGCAAAAGATATCAAATTGTATTGGTCGTCCTTGGCTTTTGTATTTTTTTTGCGCTAATGAATGCATTTTAAGTGCAAGGCTAATCATCTTCTGTCGAAACTGACTCATCATCACCATTGTCAGTCGTAAGCCAAGGGTCCAGCCCCTTGCCACTGAACGACCTACGATAGTCGTCGGCCATAAGTCAAAGGAGCCGCTCCTCTCGCAACCGAACGACCCTCGTCGTCAGCCGTAAGCCAAGGGTCTAGCCACTTGCCACTAAATGACTCATGACTGTCGTCGGCCATAAGTCGAAGGGGCCGCACCCCTCACAACCGAACGACACTCGTCGTTAGCTGTATGCCAAGGGTCCCCTTGCCACTGAACGACCCACCACTGTCGTCGGTCATAAATCGAAGGGGCAAAACCCCTTGTAACCGAATGATCCGCGTCGTCAACCATAAGCCAAGGGTCCAGCACCTTGCCACAACATTATCCACGACTGTCGTCGGTCATAATTCGAAGGGGCGATGCCCCTCGTAACCAAACGACCCGTGTCGTCAGCCATAAGCCAAGGGACCGGTCCCTTGCCACTGAACGATCAATGACCGTCGTCGGCCATAAGTCGAAGGGACCACGTCTCTCACAACCAAATGACCCTCGTCGTCAGCCGTAAGCCAAGGGTCCAACCCCTTGCCACTGAACGATCCATGACCGTCGTTGGCCATAAGTCGAAGGGGCCGTGCCCCTCACAACCGAACGACCCATGTCGTCAGCTGTAAGCCAAGGGGCCAACCCCTTGCCACTGAATGACCTGAACCGTCGTGGCCATAAGTCAAGGGGCCACGTCCCTCGCAACCGGACGACCTAAATTGTTGTTGGACGTACGCAACCGAAGGACCCACTTCTGTTGAAGGTTATAATTCGAAGGGCTCATGCCGTTCAATGCTGACAACATTGTTTTGCCTGGTAATTCAACGATCCAAGCTCGATCATCCTTTTATGACAAGCATTGCATCGCTGAGTGGCCGTATACATATGTTCATATAAAAATAAACAGGAAAGAGAAAGCGACACATTCGAAATGTGAGATAAACTTAACATTTCTTCTTTATTTAAAGAGTCAAAATCATAGTTCTTTTATAAACGGTGATACAAATAGTGACGTCCTTCACCACCCTAAGGAACTTAGCCTCGAGATCAGCCTTCACGACGGTAGCTGAAAGTGTCGAACGCTCCAAATCAGCAACCTTCGTGGGAAGTGTAGGATCCTGCCAAAACAGAGTTAGGATCGATAATTAAAGTGGAGACTTACGCTTGCGTATGCGGAACGATAGTCTCGGAACTTTGCCTTCGGATTCGCCACGACGGATCGAGTCTTCTCACGAACGGAGTAAAGCTACTAATCCACAATCTAAATCTCTATTTTAGATTAAGAACTTGGAAGGAGGGAGAGGAAATATTTCTGCAGAGCTTCGCTATGAAGAAGATGCATGCATGAATTTCATGCAAATGGTGTGTGGAAAATGGCTACCCTTGGGTCTTATTTATAGCCCCCAAGGTAGTTATTTTAGGGTAAGTTGTTCCTTTGGAACAACTTAATTAAGGTGTACCATGATACATGGCACATTATAAGCTTAAGTTGTACCATATGCATGGTACAACATAAGCTTAAGATATTCCCCCTTTATTAGCCATATGTCGCATGCACTTATGCATATATAATGCGACTTTCCCGCTCATCCAGAGATCCTCTCCGCAAGGGAACAGATTCCCTTTGCACACGACTTCGTGTACGCGACGTTCGAGGTCCGTAATCCCTCGTACATCCCCCACAAGGGTGTACAAACGTCTTCCATATCCAACATCTCCCACTCACACTTGAGGGGATTGTAAGAGAACGTCTTTCCCTTAGTTCTTTCATCTATCATACCGAGAAATAGACCGTGCGACCGTCATGCGCGTAGAGTCTGTTGTTGTGCACTTGTTAGAGATACACAACGACCTCGAAGGTGCAAAGTTGAGTAGTTCAACGCATGCTTTACCCTAGATTATTTCTTCACATTTCTTATACTTTATATTCAACAATTGAATCCCATCTGGATTACAATTGGCTGGCCAGCTTTGAATCATTAAAGTCCAAATGCGAATATGAAATCAATCTTCCTCTTCTTGCGAACCTTCTGATCTTGATTTGATTCGCTTTTCTAACGTGCCCCGCCGAGCCGAATTACCATAGCCCATTAGCAACACGCTAAGATAGCGATCATCTCGTCAAATCTAAAGGAACCAATTGGAGTCCTTGAGGGTAAGAGTTAAGACCCGTATGGCCTTTGAGTCTCACATAATAGCAAACACTATTGCTACTAACTCAGTGGTCGAAATGCATACGTGGTATGAACACGTACTACAACATCACTCCTTTCCCAGGGAGAGTATGTCTTAATGATGTTGTACGGATGAAAGATCAGATACCACAGTGCCTATCTTTTTGAGTCCCCTTACTACTCGTGAAATATTCACGGACTCTCATCCTAAATAAGACAGATAGGATTTAAAAAATCCAATGAGATCTTTATATCCTTGTGATACAGATCTCAGATCTTTTGTAAGCATCCGTATGATGCAGATCTTTTATTCGACTATCTTGTTTAAGTCATGACTCTAAATCATTTGTCTAATGATTTTGACTTTAAACTAGTCTCATCTCTATCTTATCCATCTGATAAGATAAGGCGGTTGCTCATGTGAGAGAGCCAACCTTAATCTGTCCGACATACATACAATAAAATAGCTGAGACTAAAACACAAATGTACATAAAATCATTTGTAAGAAACTTGTATGCAAATTAAATTTTGATCTTCTATAGACATGGGAAATATTACATGATACAGCTCAGCACCTATGCATTCCCATAGATGATAAGTGTTTGAAAAACACATCTCTGGGGATCGCCTTAGTAAGGGGATCCTCTATCATCTCATGCGTGGATATGTATCCTATGTCTACTTCCTTCCGTTTGTCATAATCCTTCGCAAACTTGAATCGAATGTCAATGTGTTTGGTCTTACAATGAAATTTAGGATCTTTGACATAGGCAATCGAAGCTTGACTATCACTGTATATAGGAACAGTGTTCGAGTCAGAGGCATTCGTCAGCTTGTCTAAGAATTTCCTAAGCCAAACAGCTTCTTGGACCGCCATGCTGAATGCTACGAATTCGGCTTTCATGGTTGATAAGGCGATGCAGGTTTGCTTCTTGCTGCTCCAGGATATTGCACCATTCCCGAGCAAGTAAACAAAGCCTGAGGTAGATCTTCGCTCGTCGAGATCACCCGCCCAATCAGCATCGGTATAGCCTTCGAGTCTCAAGGTATTGCCTTGATAGCATAACGCATAGTCCGCAGTCCCTTTGAGGCATCTTAATATCCTCTTCACCGCTTTCCAGTGTGCTTGTCCTGGGTTGGATTGGTAACGGCTTACCATACCAACAGCATAGCAAATGTCCGGTCTGGTACACATCATGGCGTACATCAGACTCCCGACAGCACTGGAGTATGGAACTTTTTCCATAGCTTTCTTTTCTTTTGGATCTTTGGGACACATCTCCAAACATAGACCCTCGCCTTTGCTTATTGGAGTATCAATTGGCTTGCAGTCCTGCATATTAAACCGTTCTAAAACTTTCTTTATATATGTCTCTTGAGAGAGAGAAAGAAGTTTCTTGGAACGATTCCTTGAGATCTTAACCCCAAGGATATATGCAGCTTCACCCATGTCTTTCATCTCAAAGACGGATGAAAGCCAAGCTTTGATATCCAATATAAGACGCTTATCATTTCCGGCTATAAGTATGTCATCTACATAAAGAGACATAATTACATACTTGTTTTTAATCCTCTTAATATATACGCAGTTGTCTTCGTCGAGCATGGAGAAACCATACGACAAAACGACTTCTTGAAAGCGCATATACCACTGCCTTGAGGATTGTTTAAGACCATATATGGATTTACGAAGTTTACAAACCTTATGTTTGTATTCTTCTTGTACAAACCCGTTTGGTTGTTCCATGTAGATCTCCTCATCTAGTTCTCCGTTAAGAAAAGCAGTCTTTACATCCATCTGATGTAACTCGAGGTCCAAACAAGCCACCATTGCCAGAATTAAGCGAATGGAGGTAAAACGCACGACAGGATAGAAAGTCTCTTCGTAGTCTATTCCTTCCTGTTGCATAAAACCTTTCGCAACAAGGCGAGCTTTATATTTCTCGATGGAGCCATCAGCCTTATGCTTGATTTTGAGAACCCACTTGTTCCCAATGGCTCTACGTCCCTTAGGTAAATTAACCAAGTCCCAGACTTGGTTTGTTTTCATGGATTGAAGTTCTTCTTCCATTGCCGCTATCCATTTATCTTTAGCAGGGCATGTGACGGCCTGCTTGAAATTTGCAGGTTCGTCATCATCTTGTAGTAATGTCATGAATGTTTGAGGAAATTCATCCTCAAATCTCAGAGGTGTTAGCCTCGTTCGATTACTACGTCTTGTTTGAGTTTGATCACTCCCACTTGGAATGACATCACTCCCACTTGGAATAACATCACTCCCACTCGGAATAGGATTGGTATCGTTCGTATCATCCATTGGTGAAGTTTGAAACGTATTTTCTTCTTCACCAAGAATTCTCCCACTCGAACGTTCCGATCCTTCTTGATCCCAAGTCTCAAACAAGGATAAGTCTTGACTTATCTCACCCTGTCTTGGAAACTCTTTTTCCAAGAAGACAACATCCCTCGATTCGAATTCTATTAGACCCACATTGTCCTCTTGACCGACGAAAACATATCCTTTGGAGTTTTCAGCGTATCAGATGAAGATACACTTCCTCCCACGTGGCCCAAGTTTGCCATATTTGTGAGAGGATAAATGTGCGTAAGAGGCACAACCCCAAGGTTTTAGAATGTTTAAGTCTGGAGTTCTATTGTTCCACAACTCATAAGGAGTGGAACTTACCGACTTCGAGGGTACACGGTTTAAGATGAATGCTGCCGTCAATAATGCGTCACCCCAAAAGGTGATAGGCAAATTTGCCTGAGACATCATTGATCGGACCATTTCCATCAATGTCCTATTTCTTCTTTCCGCAACACCGTTTTGTTGTGGAGTGTAAGGCATAGTTACCTGATGTACTATGCCTTTTTCATCACAAAGTTCCTTAAAACTTATTGATTGATATTCACCACCCCTATCGGTTCGCAAAACCTTAATCTTGCGATCTAATTGATTCTCCACTAAACTCATATAGTTTTTAAAGCAAGCCAAAGCTTCACTTTTGTGGGATATCAAATAGATATGTCCGAAACGGGTGAAGTCATCAATGAATGTGATGAAATAGGACTTCCCGCGTCTTGTCTTAACATTCATTGGACCGCAAATGTCCGAATGGATAAGCTGTAATGGAACTTCGGCCCTTGTGCCAGTTCCAAACGGCTTGCGACAAGTTTTCCCTACAAGACAATGTTCGCAAGTTGACATTTCAACTTTTGAAACATTAGATAGCAAGCCACTTTTGGCAAGTCTATCCATTCTAGTTAGTCCAATATGACCAAGTCTTGCATGCCAACAAATGATCTCAGACTCAGAGTTAGAAGCATTTGTCAAATGGAAACTTTCATTAATGGAAGAAGAATCATCATACATTGTATTTAAAACAATTAATCCATTACAAACATTACCAGAACCAATCAAAGAATTATTACAAACAAGGTCAACATATTGTTTATAGAACCTCCACTCATAATCTAAAGACATTAACATGACCACGGAAACGATATTCCTTCTAATATCTGGAGCAAAGAGGACGTCGTGCAATAATAAAGTCCGGCCGTTGTCGAGAACTAGCTTGCATGTTCCGACGCCTTTGACTTCAACACGTGTGTTGTTGCCGACGTATATCCACTTTGTTCCTTGAGTTATCTTTCGATACTCTACGAAGAACCTTCTGTCCTTCGCTACGTGGTCTGTGGCCCCTGAATCAATCAACCAAAAATAGTTTGATTCAGCAAGAAACATGGAACTAGAAACACATATGTAACTAGCCCTACAAGTTACCTTATCACTTCCATCCGTACATGAACGGGTGAAGTGACCGTACTTGTTGCACTTAAAGCACTTGATCTTCTTCAAGTTTTTCTTCTTTGAGTGCACATTCTTTTGCCACTTTTTGTTCTTTGTCTTCTTTGAGGTTTCCGGTTCTTGCTTACGTTCGTTCACAAACCTTAAGCGTTTATTCTTCCGCTTATTTCCTCCATGTGAGGAACTAGCGGCCACATGCACTTCTGCACTTGGTTTTGCGGCTTGAATCCGCTCTTCCTCGAGTTCGAGGTGTTTCGATACATCGCTTAAAGTTTTAATGCACTCATTATGAGTGAGATGCATTTTCATGTTATCCCAGCTATCTGGGAGTGAACGAATGACCGCTTGGATTTGCTGTTCGTCAGACAGCGTAACACCCGCATCCTTTAATTCAGATATAAGATTCGCCATGTGGCGGAGATGCTTTTTCATAGAATGATCTCGCCGCATCTTGTATGAATCAAATTGAATATTCAAGGAGCGGAGTTTGGTAACCAAAGTTCCACCAAACTTTACTTCTAGCTCAGACCATATGTCTTTGGCTAGATCGAATTCCCGAAATAGACGCATTATGTCATTGTCCATCGCGGACAGTAACGTAATGCGTGCTATTTTGTTCTTTCGAGTCCAAGTGTCATAAGCTTCCCGGTCCCTCTTGTGTTGGGCCGTATTGCCCAACTCAGGTTCTACCATTACGTTTTGGAGTGTTTCGAGCACATCTTGCTCCTCCAAAACATATTGGATCTTTATTGACCAAAGTTTATAATTGTCGCCGTTGAGCTTTTCACCTTTGTTAAGCTCTGCGACAATATTCTTAGAAGCGGTAGACATTTTCGATTCAAAAAACTGCAAAGAGAATGAAAAACACGATCAAAATTCTATGCATAAAGTTTCGATTCTTTAAACACTTGATAAGTTCCTTGGATGCGTTGAAATGTTACTCTAGAATCGAGAAGTTCACTACGTTCCCAACTACCATCTAGAAGTAACTTTCAAAGTATCCCTCTTACTTATCTCAAGTAAAAAGAAATCAGAAATAATACCCGTATGGTATTAGCAGCGGAAAAATATTTTGAAAAACATATCTTTCAAAATGGAATAGGTGAGAATTAGCGCAAAGAATTTTAGCGCAACAATTGCCAAGCCACGAGACCTGTTCTACACACCCATGGGTTAGATAACCATGGCCGGATCGTGGTAGGACTTGGAATTCTAAATTGCGCTATCCCGATTAAGGACGGGACATAACCTATTTTGAAAACATCTTTTCCAAAAATTTGAAAGCACGTTGGCTAATCTCCGTAGAGTAGAGCACAACGTCACAAGTACATTGGCTAATCTCCGTAGAGTAGAGCACAATGACATGGCTAATCTCACATGAAGTAGAGCACTATGGCTAATCTTCAAGGAGTAGAGCCCAATGAAAAACTTCATTAAAACGTTAGTCCCGTATGAACTAGTCGGCACTGTGGTTAGCCCCGTATGGGCTAACCGACACATTCGAGTTTGACCAATGCCCTTTGTCACCCCGTATGGGTCAGTTGACAAATTTGCAGCCGACTCAGACCTTCTGCCAGATTGGTCGACCAAAAACACAAAATTGGTCGACCAATTTTCGAAATGCAAATTCTCCCGACCAGGGCCTCTGCCCTGGCCGGGGCTTGGCTAAGGGCCGGCCAGGGCCTCTGCCCTGGCCGGCCAGGGGCCCTGGCCCCCTCGGCCAGGGCCGGCCAGGCCCTGGCCTCGGCCAGGGCCGGCCGGCCAGGCCACTGGCCGGGGCCAGGGCTCCTGCCCTGGCCTCGGCCAGGCCCTGGCCTGAGGCCAGGGCGCTGCCCTGGCCTCTGCCAGGGCGCTGCCCTGGCCTCTGCCAGGGCGCTGCCCTGGCCTCTGCCAGGGCGGCCTGGCCGCTGGCCGGGGCCAGGGCGCCGACCCTGGCCTCTGCCAGGGCCGGCTGGCCGCTGGCCGGGGCCAGGGCTCCTGCCTTGGCCTCGGCCAGGCCCTGGCCTGAGGCCAGGGCACCGGCCCTGGCCTCTGCCAGGGCCGGCCTGGCCCTGGCAGTGGCCAGGGCGCCGGCCCTGGCCACTGCCAGGGCCGGCCTGGCCGGCAGGGCTTGGCCAAGGCCGGCCACTGCCGGCCTGGCCTTGGCCGGCCACTGCCGGCCTGGCCATGGCCGGCCATGGCTTGGCCATGGCCGGTCATGGCCAAGGCCATTCGGCGTTGGCCGGCCATGGCCCCTTTGGCCATGGCCGGCCACCCCCTTTAAATGGGGTTGCCGCACTCATTCCTCCCCCTTGATGGGGTGGTCGCCGGTGGTTATTGGCCGTAGCCAACCCCCTCCGCATGGGGAGAGGGGGTGCATGGCCTTCATAGCCCATTTTTCCATGGTGCACATGCACCAAATTTTCCTCTTACCCGATGGAAATAACTTCCATCATCTTCCTCGATGAAGCACCCGTTCGTCGATGAAGCACCCGTTCGTCGAGAAATTAGTTATTTCCTAATGGCCGTGTGCCAAAAATGAATAACGTACTACGTGAACGGTCGGTTCTTCCCGTCACGGAGAGTTCCTACCATATCCGTAATGATAGGAGACCCTAACGTGAAAAGAACAACCGCTGCGTTCTCTCCGTCACGAAGCGTTCCTACTATATCCGTAATAGTAGGAGACCCATTCGTGAAAAAGACAACGACTCGTTCGTAGTTTCGACGGGGCGGTGGATTGACCGGGGCGAACCCATATGGCTCCGATACCAATGTAGGATCCTGCCAAAACAGAGTTAGGATCGATAATTAAAGTGGAGACTTACGCTTGCGTATGCGGAACGATAGTCTCGGAACTTTGCCTTCGGATTCGCCACGACGGATCGAGTCTTCTCACGAACGGAGTAAAGCTACTAATCCACAATCTAAATCTCTATTTTAGATTAAGAACTTGGAAGGAGGGAGAGGAAATATTTCTGCAGAGCTTCGCTATGAAGAAGATGCATGCATGAATTTCATGCAAATGGTGTGTGGAAAATGGCTACCCTTGGGTCTTATTTATAGCCCCCAAGGTAGTTATTTTAGGGTAAGTTGTTCCTTTGGAACAACTTAATTAAGGTGTACCATGATACATGGCACATTATAAGCTTAAGTTGTACCATATGCATGGTACAACATAAGCTTAAGATATTCCCCCTTTATTAGCCATATGTCGCATGCACTTATGCATATATAATGCGACTTTCCCGCTCATCCAGAGATCCTCTCCGCAAGGGAACAGATTCCCTTTGCACACGACTTCGTGTACGCGACGTTCGAGGTCCGTAATCCCTCGTACATCCCCCACAAGGGTGTACAAACGTCTTCCATATCCAACATCTTGGACTTCTCTTTCTCTGAATGCTCCAAATTGGCTTGAAGCTCAGACTTCTATTTCTCCGAGTGCTCCAGATGGCTCAGACTTCTCTTTCTCCGAGTGCTCCAAATTGGCTCGAAGCTGACACTTCTCCTTTACCCACTAAGACTACGAAGCTCTTCGAGCATCAGACAAGGAACTGATATTGTCCTTGGCTCCCACGAGCGCTCATTCGGCATCAGCCTTGGCCTTGAACACTTTCTCCAAGTCCTACTTCAATTTCTTAATTTGATCCTTGAGCTCAGCAGCTCTTCGGTCAGCAGTATCCACCCACTGATGCTCGTCAATTATCTCAATAAACCGATGATGAAAATAAGTGCTAAAAGTGGACATCTGTGCAAAACACCGATTAGTTGAATTAATAGCTGGATTGGAGGACCAATGTATGGAAAACTAACCTTATAACTGCAACCAACAAAAAAGTTGGTAATCCTTTCGAGGAACACCCCTCGAAGGAATTACGGTTACGAGGAAGAATCGAGTTCTCTACCAGTCGAGAGGTCGTTCCAAAGTTTAAGAAGGCCGATTCCCCTAGTGGACGAGGAAGCAGGGCTGGTGCAGCTCGCCTTGACTAACTTCCGGAGTGGCGGGATAATGCTGGTTCAGCATCAAATCCCGATCGTACTCTGAGGGGATTGGACCATTCAACAGGGTCAGTGGTTCGATGCGACCCCATGGCCAGTTATCCGTAAGATGACCCAGTGGCGGCTTAACCATTCCCTGAGGTCCCTCGAGAACTGCCACCATATCTTTGAGAGTTGCTGTCGAGGACACACTGCCTTTCGCCAGAGGCGAGACAATGGAGGTCACATCCTCGACCTTTCTCGTCGGTTCTTCGACCCTCACTTTCTTTTCAGGATTTTCCCCTTCACGAGAGGGGAGACTCCTCTTCTTAATCATGGGTTCTGTAGGCCCTGAGATTGGAACATGTTTGCTTACACCTGATTCAGGAACGACCGAGGCGGTAACCGAAATGGTGGGTGGGACTGTACGAGGGATGACCTGAGTCGACCTCTCTTTTGACGAGGCTCGAGACAGTGACCTCGAGGTCTCCCTGACTTCACCTCCTTCAGAGGAGGAACTTTGACTGACAAGGTGAGGAGAATGAGCAGTGGACCCCTCCGCTTTCTTCGTCCTCTGCTGCTTATCGCGGATTCGGCTCAGCTCAGGGTTCAAACTTCTGTAACCTTCTCCAGCCATATCTACAAATAAAGATTATAATTACTATGAGTGGTCGTAATACGAACATGGAAGCAGTATATTACTCAGGCTCCAAAAAACGGTCTTCAGCCGATGGTTGTCCAACAAAAAGAAGATTGACCTCTCATTAGGCAGACGACCAAATAAAAGTTCAGCCATTCCGGTCTCGCCACGTAATAACCCAAATTATTTGAAAATATCAAAATTAGGGGGAATTCCAACCGGTGAGGATCGACCCGTGCTTGGAAGGAAAATAAATACAAACGTATCCTCCTAATTAGGGTCGGGGAGAGGGAGATCGTGGATAAGACTCCTTCCTTGCCGAGCCACAATGTGAAACCATACCTTATAATGGTCGACCACCACTTGGAAGAAGTTTCTAAATAATCGAATGGTTGGTCGAACTCCACAAAGCTCGCAAAGCATGGTAAAACAAACCATGGGAGAAATAGCCTGGGTCGCAAGCTGACAGAACAAAAGTTCCAAAAAATTCAAATTCTCATCTACAAAGGGATGGAGAGGCAAACAAAGACCAAATGTGATACACCCCAATCTTATTCTTTCGAGGGAAACAGATTCTCTCATCGAACTCCGTAAAACCTAACCCTGAAGGGGGAGATAAACAATCTAACCAGATCTTGGCAGTCAAATCGTAATAGAGCTCTGGCACCTTGCTCAATATCTTTTAAGGAACTACTAAATTCGGGTCAAGCCGAAGGACAGGGAGACTGGGTTCCATGTGAAGCCCTTTCCCTTTTCCTGGAACAACGACATATTGGGAGGGCCAGAGATTTTGCATAATTTCTTCATAAGTCGGTTCCTTAATCCTAATTGGCTGTCACCCTGCCATGAGAGCTGAAAAGAAGCCTAAATGGAAGAAGGGGAACTACCTTAGTAAGGTTGAGTGATCGTCAGAGGAAGCAGGAGCAGAGGCAAGTTTTCAAAAATTTGAAGACAAGGCAAGCAAGCATCTTCGTTTTTTCCTTTCCCCCATTTATTTTGAAAGGGCTTACGTCAGATGAAAGGACATCCATTCGATGATTGGCATGTGTTCAAATTTGTTAAACCACGGTGAAGATCAAATCCAAAGATGAAGAGTTTTTGATGGCATAAATCAAACAAGCCTACTTCGTCTGACGTGCACATTTAATGCGATTTTACATCATTCGGTCTTAATCAGATCTCTCTTAAGCACGAATGATGGGGGCCATTTTTGATGCCTGAGTACGGCCCACAAAGCAAGGAGATAATAAAGAAGCCCATTTATAAGACTAATCCTTGGCCCAATCACCCGAAACCCATCAGCAAGGACGAGTTAATACTCAATCAACCAAATAGCTCATTCGACCGTTGGAGCTCTGCTGATTTCAAGTGAATGGTTTATGGAGACCGATTAAATGGGCAGCCATTATCTATAATTTTGGAGAAGATCTAGTCGCAATCAATGATGAACCGGTATGCACTATCGACAGACATCCTCATCTATAAATTGATGAAAAGACAACGTAAGAAGGGTTCAGACTCCAAAGATACGAAAGTACTAATACTCTAAAACTTTATTCTTCCATATATATAATTTTTCCTCCAAACGGATCGCGGTGACTGACTCGAGGCGAACCTTTGTGGGTTGATCTCGACATCTCCGAGTCTTTCCTTAAGTTCATGTTCTAACTTAAGCATCGGAGGGGATTTGGGTTGGAACCCAGATCCGACCCCCCTGACGTTCATTTGTGGTGCAGGAGATCAAAGCATGACCCAGCAGAAGGGTCATACGACCGATCCCGCCATCAGCCGCTTAAGCATCGTCTTAGCCAAAGGGTCGTACGACCGTCATATTTATCTACGGGGTCGAGAGAGCTTCCGCACTGCATCCTTGTCCCTATCACCATCGACCATGGTTCTACTAACCGAGGGTTCCACTCCACAGCAGACGAGGCTTCACCTCGACAGAGAAGTCTACGTGCCCTAATATTGTTATCACCAATTTTGGCTTTAACAACCTCATACACTTTATTTTGCATAGATATTGACTCTTAACGTTCACTTTGAATTGCTTAAACTTAGTGAAAGCTTGATATTCCAGAAAGGAAATATGTCCAGGTGTATCCACTACAATCATCCACTATCACCATAAAGTATTTAGGTCCCCGTAATGATGTATGTCATTGGACTACAAAGATCGATATGTCGAAGCTTTAATGGCTCTGTTGCTCTACAGGTTGCCGTAGAAGGGGCATTCTTTTTGTGTTGTTTTCCAAGGATGCATGCTTCACATGTCCCTTTTTGAAATTTTAACTTGGGGTAAACATTGAACTAATTCCCTTGTTGACATCTTCAATAAACCATTTGTGTTGTAATGGCAAAATCTCATATGCCATAAATCCAAGCCTCCTGCTTCCATGTTAGTAAGCATACATTCAAATGATGAGAGCATCATAGGGAACATTCTGTTTTTTGTCATCTTGGATACATACACCAAATTGTTCTTCTCCTTCCTCTTATCATACACCCTTCATTCAGATTCATCAAAAACCACTCTAAAATTGTTTTTCACGAATTGACCAACACTCAACAAGTTTTGCCTCACTTCTGGTACATTCATAACATTTTTAATTTTTTTTCCTTTCTTCATTAATAAATACTTCCACATCTCCATAACCTTTCACCTTTGACCTCTCATTTCCCAAGCTTCACATTCCTAGCTTCCATAGACACCGAGCTTACTAACAACTCCATATTGCATGTCATATAATTAGTGCATGCACTATCTAATACCAAGTGAGATAATCCACATTGGCCTTCCGGTTTACTTCTGCCATAAACAAAGTCTCTTCTTCATTTGATTCGTCAACATCATAGTTCATGTGTTGTTTACCCCTTTTATCCAAACAATCTTTCTCTAAATGACCATACGTCATGCAATATGAACACTTTGAAGCATTGTTATTCTTATACTAGCAACTCTCAGTTTTGTAATTCTCTCTACCATAATGAGAACACCCCTTCATTACTTATAATCTCGGTCTTGGCCTAAAATGATATTTACCTCTTGTCTGGACAAAAGAACATCTTCTAATTCTTCCTCCGCTACTAAAACCTCTACCACTTCCACCTCTCTAATTTCCACCAGCATTTCTACTAACACCACTAAAAGGTGTGTTGGAATTATAAGATTTAACAACTTTGGAACGGAGAGCAACGTTCATACATTCATTCTTGTTACCTCATGTCATCCTTTCTTCACGAGTTGAAAGTTCTTCCGGCAACTCATTAGAGATTAGTTTGACAAGTCCTTGGACTCCTCAATAGCAGCATCAGCATAATCAAACATCTTTGGCAACTCCTTAGCACCTTTTCAACTACATTCTACTCTTCAATTTCCTCTCTCAAGGCCCCCTTTTGATTGACAATGATAGCAACTTTAGAGAAGAAGTCTTACACATATTCAGAGTCTTGCATGAAGAGGGTTTCAAAATCTCTGCTTAATGTCTGAAGCTTTGCAGTTATAACCCTTTCTGATCCATGGAACTTGTTTACGGGTGTTTTCTCACCACAGGATCGTTGACCAGGGATTGAGCGGTCAACGAGGTCAAGGGTTCGGTGGTGATCCCTTGGGTGTGCTGAGCGCACATGCACTCAGCGCGGGTTGGAGATGGCGTCGGGGTCGAGCGCCGGATCCGAGCGGGGCGTCGGCTCCTGGTTGAAGCAGAGCGGAGGGGAAGCCTCGGCTCAGTTTCGATGGGCTCGGCCTCGGTCGAACGAGTGACGAGTGGTAGCCTCGACGCCTCAGTCAGCTTCTTCCTGGTGTTTTCTCACCACAGGATCGTTGACCAGGGATTGAGCGATCAACGAGGTCAAGGGTTCGGTGGTGATCCCTTGGGTGTGTTGAGCGCACGTGCACTCAGCGCGGGTTGGAGATGGCGTCTGGGTCGAGCGCCGGATCCGAGCGGGGCATCGGCTCCTGGTTGAAGCAGAGCGAAGGGGAAGCCTCGGCTCAGTTTCGATGGGCTCGGCCTCGGTCGAACGAGTGACGAGTGGTAGCCTCGGCGCCTCGGTTAGCTTCTTCCTGAATAGACGAAAAACTCGTCAGAGTGGCCGGACCTTGGTTCCGACCGTATCCCCTCCGATGCCTAAGCCAGATCAGGGTCTGAAGGGTACTCGGTGGGGGTAGGCACGACTCGAAAAGAGATCGATACGCTGACCCATGGCGCGAGCAGGGGGAGGGAAAATGAATGGCGGAAGACCAAGGTCGTTGATGGTATACCTTAGGTTAGAATACCTGGGGTTCGATCCTTTGCTCCGTTGTCCCTCTGGTCCTTTTATAGGTGGATCTGCCGTGATCGTCTCTCGTCCACGTCGCCACACCATTCCCCACGATGGCGCCTGCCGGTCATCATGGGGGAGCCGTTTGTCCTCAGTCACGCCGTCACGCCATTCGCCGTCTGCCGCTATGCCCTCCAGATCCACCCCCATCATGGTGCCTGCCAGTGTCGTGGGCCAGCCCATTCCGGAGCTCCCTGACGGGCATTTAATGCCCCCATTCTACAAGGAAGTGGTTTCTCCCGTAGATCGTGGGCCGGTTAGGCGTGTGTCGATCCGTGGGTGGTTCGAGTTTTGAGAGTTCTCGGGGGCCTCATTGATTGGGCCGTGTTTTCTCTGTGGGCCTCATCCAGCGGGGCCCAATCTTGCTAGCAGGCTCTTCAACAATAGTCGTATCAATTGCCCCCATCGTCTGAGCCTTTCAGGTTTAGCCGGTCCGGGTCGGGCGATGTGACTGTTTGGAATTTGTCAGGCGCGTCAGTCGAGGCCAGCCCATTAAATGGGGGTCATCATGACGCGGCCCGTTTGATCTCCTCTCGGCGCGGGTTTCGAAACGGCGTCGACCCTCGAATGCCGCCACGTGTCCCTTTCCAGATGGTTTGTATCCCTTGATTGCCCTTCATATAAGATGCCGGCTTCCCAGACTTCAATCCCTTCACGCTCTTCTAATCTCGATTTCACAGGCACCCTCTTCCCTTCACCCTTCTCCTCGCAACTCTTTCTCAAGATAACCCCCTTCTCCTCTTTTTGCCTCATGGCTACGCTTAGAATAGGCAGGTCGGCGTCGGGACCTAGGGATCCTCCGGCGCCTAGGTCCGGCAATGCTCGTCCTTCGGGGCCAGGAGCCCCTTCGGGGGCCTATCCTGTTCGGGATAAGGGGAAAAGAAAACTCTTTGGGGACCCCGTTGGGGATGACGTGGCTCAGGCCGTCGACAGATATGATGTTCCTCCGGCAGACCTAGGGTCGCCGTCCAAGGTGACTTTCCCGGTGGTCACGAAAATCCGGGAGAGGTATTTGTGTCATCTGTATGACGTCCGGGTCCCTTTTTATGACGAGCGGATTTTCTTTCCACGGGGTAACGAGGTCGGCGTCTACGTCGAGAGTTTTTGCCTGGGCCTCCGTTTTCCCCTGCATCCCTTCATCATTCAGTTCATGGAGCGTTTGATGGTGTCCTTGTGTCAGCTGACCCCGTACTCTGTCGCGGTGCTGACCGGATTCATCATGCTCTACCTCGACCATGGCATAGAGCCGTCTCTCCCTCTTCTTTTCCATTACTATCGGGTTCAGACGGTCGGCCAACAGTCGTGGCAGCACCTCCGGGCTCGCGCGGGGAGGGAGTGTCTGCTCGGTCTCCGCCGCTGGGTGGGGGACTGGAGTTCGAACTACGTCTTTGTCATCTTTCCTGAGGACGCTGAGATATTGACAGGTTGGGGAGGGCTATGTCAGTATGACTTGACGCTGACCCTCTCCGAGGCCGACCAGGCAGCCGTTCGGCTGCTATCGTCTCTTTCTTTAGAAGAGAAGTCGGTTTGGCCTTTGCTGGATGAACTGTTTCTCAAAATCGTTCTATGGTCCCCCGGTAGGCCCTTCCCTTCCTTCTGCCCCCCCCTTTTTCTTACCCTGATTTTCTCTTCTTCTGCAGATATGGCCGGACGTGAATTCACCCGTAACGTCAACAAACTCATCCGAAGGGGTTCGAGCCGAAACCGAGGGAACCCATCGGGTCAGGCGCCCCGTCGCACTGTTGACGAAGAAGTACGCCAGGCTGAGCCAGCCATGGTTAGAGTGGAGCCCGTGGTAGTGGCGACCACCCCCCACCTGGTCGTGGAGAACCTTCCCGAAGGTGAGGCTCCGGGGGCCGAACTTTCCCGCCCCGCCCGCGCCGAGGGAAGAGATACGGGAGCCGATCCCCCCCCCAAGCGCCCTCGGGGGGTCACGGTGCGGGGCATAAGCATTCTCCTCCCACCTCCGTCGGACCAAGCGATAGGAAGAGGCGGAAGGAGGGCGGGGAGACCCGTGCCCCGGTGGCCCCCGGGGTGCTGCCGACCTCCGGCGAGGCCCTCCCGCTGACCCTGGTAACTACTGCCACCGTCTCGGCCGAACCTTCCCTGGTGGGAGCCGGTGGTATGCTGGTGAATGCCCTGACGGTCCCCGAGTTTGCCCCCGGGGACTCGGTGTTCGTCGACCGGGCCGTGGCTAACCAGTTGGCGCACGGCTCGGTCCTCCCGAGGGATCGAGCTCTGCTGGAAAGAGCTCCTACCGACAAGCTGTCGGACACCCTGGCAGCTTCAACAGGTTCGACTGCTCTGCTGTTCTCAAATCAGTCTCTTGATTATTCCCCGTATAACTTCTTCTTTTTTTGCGCAGGCCACTACGATGGCCGTCGAGGTGCAACGTCGAGCGGCCCAGGCAAGGGAGTTGGAAGGGACCGTGGCCCGGGAGCGAGCAAGGGCTGGGGACGCCGAGGTGGCCCTCCAAGAGGCACGTATGGAAGCTCGTCACTTCCGATGCTGGGTGGACGAGCTCACCGGTCAGGTGATGGATCTCTGGGGGGAGCTGGACGATGCTCAGAGGTCAGCCCGAGAGGCAGAAGAGGCGTTCCGCCAGGAGAGGAGAGATCTCCGGAGCGAGCTGGCAGACCTGCACCAGATGACCCGGTTCATCGATGAGGTGGAGCGGGGCGCCGACGGGGTCCTAGGGGAAAGGATCACGGTGGTCCTTAGGGAGGCCTTCAGCTCCTACGAGGACCTTCTTGCCCCTCGGATTGTCGACGTCGTCTGGGATTCCTTCCACCGGTTTACGGAGCACGCCCGGCAGCCACTTCCGCCCGTTGATCCCCCGCGCTCCGAGTAGGGCGAGGCGCCAGAGGATGCTTCCTCCCGTGCCCCAGGGCCTTAGGCCTTTGTATCTTGTCCCCACCTTTTTCTTCCTTCTTTGGGCCTGTAATTTGAACGACTTTATTTATATAGTTTCGCTGCTGGGGGTGCTCCGCCTTGTAGGGGCCCTCAGCCTTTTTGGCTCTTTACTGTGTTTTGCCATAATCTTTCTTTTAACCGTAGCTCTTGGCTCGCTTAAATGGTCGCCTCGCACGTGGCTGGGCTGCTCCCCGGCTCGCAGTTAGTTGCAGCGGCCGTTCAGCGAAGGGGGACTGATCCGCCGAGCCCCTCTTCTGCCGGGGGAGTCGCCCCCAACCTTCCACATGGGCGGGTTCTTAAGTTGGCGAGGGGTCTGCCCCTCGGGTTCATCATGCTCTGCCTTGCCCATGGCATAGAGCCGTCTCTCACTCTTCTTTTCCATTACTATCGGGTTCAGACGGTCAGCCAACGGTCGTGACAGCACCTCCGGGCTCGCACGGGGAGGGAGTGTCTGCTCGGTCTCCCCCGCTGGGTGGGGGACTGGAGCTCGAACTACGTCTTTGTCATCTTTCCTGAGGACGCTGAGATATTGACAGGTTGGGGAGGGCTATGTCAATATGACTTGACGCTGACCCTCTCCGAGGCCGACCAGGCAGCCGTTCGGCTGCTGTCGTCTCTTTCTTTAGAAGAGAAGTCGGTTTGGCCTTTGCTGGATGAACTGTTTCTCTAAACCATTCTATGGTCCCCCGGTAGGCCCTTCCCTTCCTTCTGCCCCCCTTTTTCTTACCCCGATTTTCTCTTCTTCTGCAGATATGGCCGGACGTGAATTCACCCGTAACGTCAATGAACTCATCCGAATGGGTTCGAGCCGAAACTGAGGGAACCCATCGGGTCAGGCGCCCCGTCGCATTGTTGACGAAGAAGTACGCCAGGCTGAGCCAGCCATGGGTAGAGTGGAGCCTGTGGTAGTGGCGACCACCCCCCACCTGGTCGTGGAGAACCTTCCCGAAGGTGAGGCTCTGGGGGCCGAACTTTCCCGCCCCGCCCGCGCCGAGGGAAGAGATACGGGAGCTGATCCCCCCAAGCGCACTCGGGGGGTCGCGGTGTGGGGCATAAGCTTTCTCCTCCCACCTCCGCCGGACCCAGCGAGAGGAAGAGGCAGAAGGAGGGCGGGGAGACCCGCGCCCCGGTGGCCTCCGGGGTGCTGCCGACCTACGGCGAGGCCCTCCCGCTGACCCTGGTGACTACTGCCACCGTCTCGGCCAAACCTTCCCTGGTGGGAGCCGGTGGTATGCTGGCGAATGCCCTGGCGGTCCCCGAGTTTGCCCCTGGGGACTCGGTGTTCGTCGACTGGGCCGTGGCTAACCAGTTGGCGCACGGCTCGGTCCTCCCGAGGGATCGAGCTCTGCTGGAAAGAGCTCCTACCAACAAGCTGTCGGACACCCTGGTCTGGCAGCTTCAACAGGTTCGACTGCTCTGTTGTTCTCGAATCAGTCTCTCGATTATTCCCCGTATAACTTCTTCTTCTTTTTTGCGCAGGCCACTACGATGGCCGTCGAGGTGCAACGTCGAGCGACCCAGGCGAGGGAGTTGGAAGAGACCGTGGCCCGGGAGCGAGCAAGGGCTGGGGACGCCGAGGTGGCCCTCCAAGAGGCACGTATGGAAGCTCGTCACTTCCGACGTCGGGTGGACGAGCTCGCCGGTCAGGTGATGGATCTCCGGGGGGAGCTGGACGATGCTCAGAGGTCAGCCCGAGAGGCGGAAGAGGCGTTCCGCCAGGAGAGGAGCGATCTCCGGAGCGAGCTGGCAGACCTGCACCAGATGACCCGGTTCATCGATGAGGTGGAGCGGGGCACCGGCGCGGTCCTAGGGGAAAGGATCACGGTGGTCCTTAAGGAGGCCTTCAGCTCCTACGAGGACCTTCTTTCCCCTCGGATTGTCGACGTCGTCTGGGATTCCTTCCACCAGTTTGCGGAGCACGCCCGGCAGCCACTTCCGCCCGTTGATCCCCCGCACTCCAAGCAGGGCGAGGCGCCAGAGGATGCTTCCTCCCGTGCCCCAGGGCCTTAGGCCTTTGTATCTTGTCCCCCCTTTTTCTTCCTTCTTTGGGCCTGTAATTTTGAACGACTTTATTTATATAGTTTCGCTGCTGGGGGTGCTCCGCCTTGTAGGGGCCCTCAGCCTTTTTGGCTCTTTACTGCGTTTTGCCATAATCTTTCTTTTAACCGTAGCGCTTGGTTCGCTTAAATGGTCGCCTCGCATGTGGCTGGGCTGCTCCCCGTCTCGCAGTCAGTTAGAGCAGCCGTTCAGCGAAGGGGGATTGATTCGCCGAGCCCCTCTTCTGCCGAGGGAGTCGCCCCCAACCTTCCACACAGGCGGGTTCTTAAGTCGGCGAGATGTCTGCCCCTCGGGTCGTTAGGTCGACGAGGGAAGCTATCCTTCGGCTTACGACCGACCGATGTCACTCTCTGCTGGGGGAGTTGCCCACAGCCTTACGAGCGGGCGGGTCGTTCGGTCGGCGATGGAAGCTATCCTTCGGCTTACGACCGACCGATGTCTCTCTCTGCTGGGAGAGTTGCCCCTGTAGGAGAATATGTGCCCATAAGACAATTTATCCTAGATATACGTCTTGTTCATACTGTATATGGTACGTATTATTCTAAGTATAATAAAATCGTTCGTATTAATATACTTAGATAATATCCATAGACTTATTGTTAGGTCCTTACGTATTTAGATGAGATCTCGATTATGAGTAAGTAAGCGACCGTATATAAACATAAGTCTTAAACGGTTCGTGGTCATAGATGTGTCGAGAACTGGATATCGACACATCGGATAGACCATTGTGTCTTAGTCTTACCTTAGGGTAATGATGATCTCATAGTCATTCGACTTGGTGAAGTCGGAGACGAGACACAGGTGCTCATTAGAGAATAAGTTCACTGAACGACCACATAAGAGTTATTAAATGGTTGACTTTAACTGAACTGTCTTTAATAACTCTGGGGTGATGATAGGTTAGCTTGTCCTTAAGACCTGAAGTCGTTTGTACAAACCTGTGAGTGAACGGTGTAGCTTAGACCTATGATCTAGCTTCGAGGATAGGCCTGCTGAAAGATCTTTGGTTGAGCTGTACCCAAAGCTCTCGAGGCGAGTAGATGACTAAGATGTGATTCGTAACTTCCGTTAAAGGGAAGTTAGTGTTACAGGCTCAGTACGGTCTTTATGTTAATCCTCAGCCGGGATACGTTGTAAGAAGTACAACGTGTATACAATAAAGACCGCCGTATACTGACCAATGTTGTCTAATAGGGTTGACAGTAAACCATACCCTAGGCCAACAAGAACACAGTCTTGACAAAGGGACTATGGCTAACAGAGTTCATCACTGACACAGCCAATGTAAACCAAATGATGTTTTTGTCAAATGGTCGATCACGTTATGATGATTCTGAAACAGGGGCGACAGCTACTGCTCGTAGTGACCGTCGTCTAGGGGTTCCGAGCCCCAACCTGTAGTAAGGTCAGGCTGTAGGGTCTCACACCGAGTAGTATTCGTGTCTTAGTAATAGGAAGATAGAATAGAGAGAAATATCATTTGATGATATTAAATATTCACAAGTCAAGTTGTGAAAGTTAGTCGCAATAGCAATAGGGACAAACGTTGCATTTGATGCAAACTATGATTAAACGTGTCGTAAATTGGTTACGAAAAATTTAGTAGGAACAAACATGTTGGAAAGGGTTACCTAGATGACGGAATTGTCCCGTTCTAAACACAGGTTCAAACCGTGTCCAAATTGGAGCTCAAACGAGCCCGGAAACGCGAAAACGGTCCAAGGAGAAGTGGGTGAGACCCACTGGGCTAAAAAGCCCATAGGCAAGGCAAACGGGCGCAGCCCGCTGGCTGCAGCGGGTGCACGCCCGCTGCAGCAGCGGACCAGCACTCGCTGTTGCAGCGGACCAGCGCCCGCTGCTTGCGGGCGCTGCCCGCTGTGGCAGCGGGCTAGCGCCCGCTGCTTGCCCCCTTGGGCGGGCGCGCCCGCTAACCTTAGCGGGCGCGCCCGCAACTTAAGTCATTTTTAGGGTTTTTTGAAAACCCAAATGACGGCTACGGATTTTGATAATTTGCTCAACTTTGAGCAATTGTTTGAGGGGTCAAACGAAGTCGAAATTTGTCGCCGTCGGTTCCTATGCGTTCACCATTCGAAGCTTTTCGAATTGATAGCTTGTTTGGTGTCTGAAGTTTAATGTGCAAGGAGAATTAATTAGTTAAAGTTTGCATTTATGAAAAGCTCACTTTAACTTGAAATTAAGCCAAATTGACTTAATTGATTTTTCTCCCTCTTGCGGAATGTCCCACATTGCTCGCAACGAGAGAGTGAGTGCCGACTCCCTATATAAATAGGGGTGCACTCTCCTTGCTGAAATACACACCAAGCCATCGATCGAGTAGCTCCAGATTCTTAGAGCAAGCTCGATCGGCGACTAAATTCTCTCTTTCTCTTCATGTTCTCCAGAGTTGTCCTAGCAAGACTACGAAGGGGGTTTGGATTCTTGATCCGGACGTCTAAGACGCGGGTTCTTCTCAAGTGAAACTTTCTACCGTGTGTGATCGGCTCGGAGGCGAAAGTCAGCTCGGGCGGATCAGTGCGAGGGTGCGAGGCGGCTCAGGCGGTTCGAGTCAAGGCGGCTCGGCTACGAGGAGCTTCTAAAGACGGTGCGGTACATCTTGCCTGCTCCAGGGCCAAGATTCCAGGTATGTGGTTAAGTAATTTGTAGTGTAGATTTAATTAGCCGCTTTAGAGTAGATCCCTCTTGGGGTGGTCAGATCCACCCCAAGTTGGCATAGATCGGGCTAGGTTCTGGCTCCCCAGAGCCAAGCTAAATAGTTTAGCTAGTCTGGAAATTTTGAATTTCCGTTTTCTGCTGCGCATTCGTGCCTCTGTGGTCTTTCCGACTTAGGACGGACATAGATCCGAGCTCTGGGGGTCCGCCATAACCCCAACAGCCCCCAGCATTACGAGCGGACGGGTCGTTCGGTCGGCAAGGGAAGCTATCCCTCGGCTTACGACCGACCGACGTCCCTCTCTGCTGGAGGAGTTGCCTCCAGCCTTACAAGCGGGCGGGTCGTCCGGTCGGTGAGGGAGGATATCCCTCTGCTTACGACCGACCGATGTCCCTCTCTGCTGGGAGAGTTGCCCCCGGCCTTACGAGCGGGCGGGTCGTTCGATCAGCGAGGGAAGCTATCCTTCGGCTTACGACCGACCGATGTCCCTCTCTGCTGGGGGAGTTGCCCCCGGCCTTACGAGCGGGCGGGTCGTTCGATCAGCGAGGGAAGCTATCCTTCGGCTTACGACCGACCGATGTCCCTCTCTGCTGGGGGAGTTGCCCCAGCCTTACGAGCGGGCGGGTCGTTCGGTCGATGAGGGAAGCTATCCTTCGGCTTACGACCGACCGATGTCCCTCTCTGCTGGGGGAGTTGCCCCCAGCCTTACGAGCGGGCGGGTCGTTCTGTCGGCGAGGAAAGCTATCTTTCGGCTTACGATCGACCGATGTCCCTCTCTGCTGGGGGAGTTGCCCCCAGCCTTACGAGCGGGCGGGCCGTTCGGTCGATGAGGGAAGCTATCCATTGGCTTACGACCGACCGACGTCCCTCTCTGCTAGGGGAGTAGCCCCCAGCCTTACGAGCGGGCGGGTCGTTCGGTCGGTGAGGGAAGCTATCCCTCGGCTTACGACCGACCGACGTCCCTCTCTGCTGGGGGAGTTGCCCCCAGCCTTACGAGCGGGCGGGTCGTCAGATTGGCCCGTAGGGGGAGTCGCCCCCGGCTTCTCGGACGAGTCCACAGATCGGCCCGCTGGGGGAGTCGCTCCCAGCCTTACGGCCGATTGGTCCTATCCGGGGACTCCGGTCTGTCGAGTGGAAGCAGTCCTTTGGGAGAGGAGATCGAGTTTCCAATTGTGCTTCGAGGCTGCCATTCAGCTAAATGCGGGAGAAGAGGTTGCATTTGTACCAGTAAGGTCCTTTTTCTTTCCCATGGCCTAGTACATTTGGAGGAAAAACAAAAAACATGAGGAGTCACAGGCAGGACTGCCTTCGCCCGGCGAGGTCGTGGCTGTCTCACTCGATGATGCGCAGGGGCGTCTTGTAACGGCCTGTATTTTTCAAACACTTCAAATACGTATTTAACGTATTTTTATTTTAAAATCTTCTTTATAATGGTTAGTTAGGAGTTGTATATCAAAACTGATTTCAAAAATTCTTTTAAAAATATTTTAGAGCACTAGACTTATTATATTGTATTTCAGCAATTTCCGGTTTCCGCAAATGCCCAAAACATTCCTGTTAAAATTCATCTCCCAAAATTACCGTTTTGATTCAACGAATTTATTTTCTATTCAAACGTCTTCAAAACGTTTTCAAACTTCTACAGTAGCATCCTATGATCATTTAGGGCTTCCCACATTAATTTCATAATTTTCAGACATCATTTCAGCATAGAACCCGCAAACCCGCTTTCTAAACATTTTGGCCTAAAACTTGTACTTCCGTAGCTCAAATCCCAGAACGGATCTTGTATTCGCGATCCTCGCGTCGATACGATCCCGTGGGTATGTTTTCGTAATTTTTCGGAGTCGTTTGCAAAAACGGGCTTGTATTTATCCGCTTTCACTAAATACATTCATTAATGACCTTTTACCATTACTAATCACTTTTAACTGAGTTACATTTACCCCTCTTAAATTAGATCTACCTCTAATTAATCTCCTAACCCCACCCCCCATTAACCAACCGTTTGGGTTGGGTGAGATCCAACGTCTCAACCCCCAAATTGATTTTCCCCATTATTATAATATTTATTATCATCTTTAAACCCAACGTCATTTCTCTACCTATTTAAACCGCTTCTCGGGCTCCTCCTTTTCACACAAACCCAATATCTCTCCCTCTCTCCTTTACTCTCAGTTCTCAATCCAAGCTGCAGAAGAACCCACCCTCAGCTTCCTGCTTCACAAAACCCACTGCTGATCTCTCTTCCCCCATCTTTATTTCGTTTGAAACCAAAGCACAGGCCAAAGGAAAACCCCGCCCACTCTTTAAATCCCGCTCCCACGTCACTCTCTCTATTCCCCGTTCCCCCTCTCTCACTCGTGCCTCCGGCGGCCTCACCGCCGCTTGCCGCCCCTCCGCCGTCTCCTCCGAAGCACCCCACGAGCAGCCGCCGCTCAGCCGCCTCCAGCGCCGCACCAAGCGCCGCCCCTCCCAGCGACGCCGGCGAAGCCCACCGAGCAGCGAGCTGCCCCTCCTCTCCGCCACCGCCCCCCCCGTCACCAGGCTGCCCCCGCCGCTCCTCCGCCTCGGATCCGCCCTACCTCCGCTCCGGATCACCGCCCAAGGCCGCCCCCTCCGATCCCGAAGCCGCCGCCCCCGAATCAGCGTCGCCCCCCTCGATCGCCGTGAGCCCCCGACCCCCGATCGCCTGTGCCGCTCCGATCCGCCCCGCCGTCGCCCCCGTCGCCGATCCACGTCGCCTGCACAAATCCGCCGCCGCCGCCTAGATCTGGCCGCCGCCCCCCCATCGATCCCCCTCTGCAACAAAAAGAAAGAAAGAAAGAAAGAAGAAGCAGAGAGAAGAAAGAGAAGGGGGGAGAGAAAATAAATATAATTAAGATATTTATTATTATTATTATTCTTATTCTTAGTTATTAGTTATTAAGTTAATTAGTTTAATAAAGTTAAAAGTTTTATTTGTAAATTGTGATAAATCTTAGGAGTAATTAAGTTAAATTATTATATTAAGATGTTAAGTTATAATAAGTTAAGTTATGATAAGTTTTAAGATTAATTAAGTAAAGGGGGTTATTATTAAATTAAGTTTTAATATGAGTTTTTATAAAATGAGTTATTCTTGAAGTGTTACTATTTTATAAACCTATAATAATAAGTTAGATAGTATACTTTTTATAAATAGTATAGCCAGTAACTGATAACTTCTTGTGTTTGCAGGTACCACTCCTCGCGCTCTAACTCCATCCTCGTCTTGCTACAACGATCCCGATAGTGTAAGTCACAGTAAATTCTACCCTTAGAAATATAGATAGTGTACTCGTATGAACATAGGACTTGACACCTAGTTTCGGAACAGTTATTGACCTAAACAGATTATTGACATTGCTTGACAGAAAGATTGTAATTGGAAATGTAAGAACAGTAAATGACTGGTAAAATTGCAAAGTACGGTAACCTGCACAGACACTGGGTTTTGGGGTAACTTATAATAGCGAGGGTGCGGGAGCGACTAGTCCAGCCTTTGTTGTCACCGTGCGGGTTCTAGCAACCCATCATAGTAGCCGGTGACAACCATCACAGATCACAGATTATTGCATAGTATTCATAGTATTCATAGCATAGTTCGCCCGGGTAGCACCCGTGGTAAGAGGTGGCCTCTTGGTTGCTCATTGCATCCCGCATTATAAGTCACGAACTAGGCTAGACACAATTACTCTCCCTATTGCTATTGTCATCGATATCGTCATGGTTATTGTTATTGTCATTGCTCGGTCACCTTTATCACCCTTGCATGCTTGACAGATGTACTTTACTTATCGCACTTGCATGCTTGTCTGTCCCTACTTTACTTTCCACACTTGTTTACTATAGACTGCTCCATATTTGTGCACTCCTCTTTTTCTATCGCTAGAATTGTTGTGACTTACCTTCGGTTCCATTTATGGCACCGGCAGACGAAGACCTGATCGAGAAGATTGCCCCAAAGTTCGTGGAGCCTACATTGACCCAGAAGCTGCAGAGTTTTAGTTACTTATCTGTTGGTGTGCATGTTGTACTGTGTATTTCCTTTTCCGCACTTCTTTTCAGTACTTCCTTTATGTATTCGTGAGAGAGTGTGCTGGTTGTTGTTGTACTTTAATTTGGACTGTAATAACGTCTGTACGCTGGTTTGAGTATTGTGATGCATCTCTGAGTTGTGGCTATGCTGATTTCACTGGTAAACTGCGGAACCTGCGAATAAACCAAATAAGTAACGGGCCCCGAGAGCGGGTCGTTACAGGTTTGGCGGCCCACGCAGGTCCGTGCAAAATACCTCGTGAACAGTATAGTGAAACCAGGATGTATCGTACACGATACTCAACTAAGCTGATGTTTTTGTATGGATGCAGGTTTGACACTCGAAAGATAGACGGGAACACTTCGAAGAGCCCCAATGGAGCTGACCTGTCTGGCCTTAATAAAAGCCATTAACAAAACCTAAATTTTGATAGGCTTAATTAGTTATTAATAAAAATCTTTTGTATCGGTGGCACTCGTATGAATGATAATCTTCCTTCAATGGACCATGATACCGGTCAATGTGCTTGGCTAAAGTCTGTGGATCGACCTGGCTAGACTGGGCATAAGTGATCCTAGCTTAGTCAATTCCCTGACCGTGTCCGCTGGACCGCAAGGACGTGAATCATGATTATGTAGCATCATCGATCTTCTTCACTATCACCCTTCCTTTAGCTTGATGACCTTTCGATTGACCTTCTTAGAATCTTTCTACGCTTGAACTCTGGCTACGGAGAGTAGCGTTCGAATTTTCGACCACCAGAAGTCCGAGTTCCACAACGGAAGCGACCACCATCATCTGCTCAGCAACGTCAACTACTCCCTCCTCAGCAGCAAGTGTACCAACAGACTCCACGACAGGCGCCCCAGAGACGCCAAGCTTATACCATGACAATGGAAGAAGCCAAAGCTACGGACCAAGTAATCACAGGTACGAGATATCCCACTAAGCTATACACTCTATTATTTAGAAATCGTAAGCTTAGACTTGATTCTCAACACGGTAGGTACCGTCTTAATAGCCGGTAAACCTGCCCTCACACTGTTCGACTCAGGAGCTACGCATTGCTTCTTGGCCAGTCGTTTCGTTCAAACACATGCTATCACTGTTGAACCTCTGACTCCCGTTGGAAGGTCGAGACCGCTGTCGGTTCACTACCGGTAGCTAGCGGATGCCTCCAATGATCTGTTGTGATTTGTAGACGAGATCTCTTTGCCGACTTCTTGGGATGGACTGGTTGAGATCATTTCATGCCACCATTGACTGTCGTCAAAGGAGGGTAGAAATCGATATACCCAATCATCCAAAGTTCGTGTTCCTCAGCAAAAGCCGATCAGAAGGACCAGTGGAGTATCGAGCCAGACCCAACGTGTAGGCTGTTGCGTTTTTGCATCCTTCTTGAGCTCGTGTTACTCTTCTAGACCCTACTTTCATCTTGTACCCGATTTTTCCACGTGTTTGAATTCTTTCCCGCCTACCACCTCCCCTCATTATTGATTTTGTCATCTTCCTCGCCTCGAGCTCCGTTCCCGCCTAACCCTACCCTACCTTATTGCCTACTTTCGGCGCGCCTTTTCAAACCCTCACCCCTTTTTACCTCTTTTTAAACCCCTCCTCTCCTTCCTCACCAAGACATCCCACGGCTTCCCCTTCGCCCCGACCTCACCCGTAGCTCCACCCCATCCCGGAGGCCCCCGCCACGTCTCGCAGTCACAGCCGTCGCAGCCCCCGCCGTCATGGATCGACAGTCAGTCACAGCCCTTGCCGCCGCAGATCGACAGCCGCCGATGGCCCATCAACGACTCTGGGGATTGCTTGGCTTAGCGACCGCATTCGCCGTCTCCCTCGCTATTGCCATGTGGTTAGGATATTGGGAACCCGCCGCTATTGGTATTCTTGGGAGCTCCTTTTTCTGGTTCTTCCCCCTTGAGCTGCCCAGCTTCGATTGCTTCTTAGGGGAGCTCCTTAGTGTTTTTGGGTTCATGAGTTTTTGGTCATTAAATTGCTTAGGGCTGATGGTGTTAGCCGTAGATGTCGACCAATGGCATTGGGGAGCAGTATCACTTGGGATGAGTATCGGCTTGCTTTTGGCCTTAGGTGTTGAGATGAGATGCCAGTCTTGTGCCCTGATTTGGAGGACAGCTTTGATGCTGGCTTACTGTTGGATATTGTGGAGATTGCTGGAAGCAGTGGTAGCGATGATCGTGATCCTTGAGAGTTGGCCTTATGTCTGCCTTTTTGCGTTGATCTGGATATTGGCTTGTAACTGGTTGGCGTGGCAGATGAAGTCTTTGGTGTTCTGCTGGTTAAGTTGTGACCGCTTGCATGCATTTGGATTAGTCATCACGTTTTTGTATGCTATGGCGATGATTTACTTGGTTAGGACCCAGTATGCATTAATGGCATGAGTTGTAGTTTTAAACTTTATGTTGTTAAATAAAGCTTGCTATTGACTTATCACCCAGGTTCCAAGTTCGATCAGATGTCATCATCATAATAGCCCTCATTTTCATGTAATACCATTATCTAATATTTTGGCTACTTGAAAAATCGAGATAACTATGATGATGATACTAGTCTCGGGACTAGCTATAAAAGCTATGGTGATGGTACCGGGTTTCGAAACTAGTTACGGAAACTATGGTAATAGTATGTATTCATGTATTCATCTTTTGATTTCTTAAATGATGTGATATCACGTTTTATTTCATGCTATTAACAACTTATTTTCCTATGTCATGGCCGTTCGTCAAGCCTTCATTTCGATCGTTTAAATTGCTTAGGCGATTGCCGATCTTCTAAAATTCCGAGGACGGAATTATTTTAAGGAGGGTAGAATGTAACGGCCTGTATTTTTCAAACACTTCAAATACGTATTTAACGTATTTTTATTTTAAAATCTTCTTTATAATGGTTAGTTAGGAGTTGTATATCAAAACTGATTTCAAAAATTCTTTTAAAAATATTTTAGAGCACTAGACTTATTATATTGTATTTCAGCAATTTCCGGTTTCCGCAAATGCCCAAAACATTCCTGTTAAAATTCATCTCCCAAAATTACCGTTTTGATTCAACGAATTTATTTTCTATTCAAACGTCTTCAAAACGTTTTCAAACTTCTACAGTAGCATCCTATGATCATTTAGGACTTCCCACATTAATTTCATAATTTTCAGACATCATTTCAGCATAGAACCCGCAAACCCGCTTTCTAAACATTTTGGCCTAAAACTTGTACTTCCGTAGCTCAAATCCCAGAACGGATCTTGTATTCGCGATCCTCGCGTCGATACGATCCCGTGGGTATGTTTTCGTAATTTTTCGGAGTCGTTTGCAAAAACGGGCTTGTATTTATCCGCTTTCACTAAATACATTCATTAATGACCTTTTACCATTACTAATCACTTTTAACTGAGTTACATTTACCCCTCTTAAATTAGATCTACCTCTAATTAATCTCCTAACCCCACCCCCCATTAACCAACCGTTTGGGTTGGGTGAGATCCAACGTCTCAACCCCCAAATTGATTTTCCCCATTATTATAATATTTATTATCATCTTTAAACCCAACGTCATTTCTCTACCTATTTAAACCGCTTCTCGGGCTCCTCCTTTTCACACAAACCCAATATCTCTCCCTCTCTCCTTTACTCTCAGTTCTCAATCCAAGCTGCAGAAGAACCCACCCTCAGCTTCCTGCTTCACAAAACCCACTGCTGATCTCTCTTCCCCCATCTTTATTTCGTTTGAAACCAAAGCACAGGCCAAAGGAAAACCCCGCCCACTCTTTAAATCCCGCTCCCACGTCACTCTCTCTATTCCCCGTTCCCCCTCTCTCACTCGTGCCTCCGGCGGCCTCACCGCCGCTTGCCGCCCCTCCGCCGTCTCCTCCGAAGCACCCCACGAGCAGCCGCCGCTCAGCCGCCTCCAGCGCCGCACCAAGCGCCGCCCCTCCCAGCGACGCCGGCGAAGCCCACCGAGCAGCGAGCTGCCCCTCCTCTCCGCCACCGCCCCCCCCGTCACCAGGCTGCCCCCGCCGCTCCTCCGCCTCGGATCCGCCCTACCTCCGCTCCGGATCACCGCCCAAGGCCGCCCCCTCCGATCCCGAAGCCGCCGCCCCCGAATCAGCGTCGCCCCCCTCGATCGCCGTGAGCCCCCGACCCCCGATCGCCTGTGCCGCTCCGATCCGCCCCGCCGTCGCCCCCGTCGCCGATCCACGTCGCCTGCACAAATCCGCCGCCGCCGCCTAGATCTGGCCGCCGCCCCCCCATCGATCCCCCTCTGCAACAAAAAGAAAGAAAGAAAGAAAGAAGAAGCAGAGAGAAGAAAGAGAAGGGGGGAGAGAAAATAAATATAATTAAGATATTTATTATTATTATTATTCTTATTCTTAGTTATTAGTTATTAAGTTAATTAGTTTAATAAAGTTAAAAGTTTTATTTGTAAATTGTGATAAATCTTAGGAGTAATTAAGTTAAATTATTATATTAAGATGTTAAGTTATAATAAGTTAAGTTATGATAAGTTTTAAGATTAATTAAGTAAAGGGGGTTATTATTAAATTAAGTTTTAATATGAGTTTTTATAAAATGAGTTATTCTTGAAGTGTTACTATTTTATAAACCTATAATAATAAGTTAGATAGTATACTTTTTATAAATAGTATAGCCAGTAACTGATAACTTCTTGTGTTTGCAGGTACCACTCCTCGCGCTCTAACTCCATCCTCGTCTTGCTACAACGATCCCGATAGTGTAAGTCACAGTAAATTCTACCCTTAGAAATATAGATAGTGTACTCGTATGAACATAGGACTTGACACCTAGTTTCGGAACAGTTATTGACCTGAACAGATTATTGACATTGCTTGACAGAAAGATTGTAATTGGAAATGTAAGAACAGTAAATGACTGGTAAAATTGCAAAGTACGGTAACCTGCACAGACACTGGGTTTTGGGGTAACTTATAATAGCGAGGGTGCGGGAGCGACTAGTCCAGCCTTTGTTGTCACCGTGCGGGTTCTAGCAACCCATCATAGTAGCCGGTGACAACCATCACAGATCACAGATTATTGCATAGTATTCATAGTATTCATAGCATAGTTCGCCCGGGTAGCACCCGTGGTAAGAGGTGGCCTCTTGGTTGCTCATTGCATCCCGCATTATAAGTCACGAACTAGGCTAGACACAATTACTCTCCCTATTGCTATTGTCATCGATATCGTCATGGTTATTGTTATTGTCATTGCTCGGTCACCTTTATCACCCTTGCATGCTTGACAGATGTACTTTACTTATCGCACTTGCATGCTTGTCTGTCCCTACTTTACTTTCCACACTTGTTTACTATAGACTGCTCCATATTTGTGCACTCCTCTTTTTCTATCGCTAGAATTGTTGTGACTTACCTTCGGTTCCATTTATGGCACCGGCAGACGAAGACCTGATCGAGAAGATTGCCCCAAAGTTCGTGGAGCCTACATTGACCCAGAAGCTGCAGAGTTTTAGTTACTTATCTGTTGGTGTGCATGTTGTACTGTGTATTTCCTTTTCCGCACTTCTTTTCAGTACTTCCTTTATGTATTCGTGAGAGAGTGTGCTGGTTGTTGTTGTACTTTAATTTGGACTGTAATAACGTCTGTACGCTGGTTTGAGTATTGTGATGCATCTCTGAGTTGTGGCTATGCTGATTTCACTGGTAAACTGCGGAACCTGCGAATAAACCAAATAAGTAACGGGCCCCGAGAGCGGGTCGTTACACGTCTGGACCACGTTTACCTTCTTCCCCTCGTCCGGCTGCCTGGACGTCCCCTCTCCCGGAGCGGGATCGTTCGTGAAGTTCTTCAAGTGACCTCGACTCACTAGTTTTTCTATATCTTTCTTTAAA
Source organism: Scilla litardierei (assembly GCA_030789695.1). Lineage (NCBI taxonomy): Eukaryota > Viridiplantae > Streptophyta > Magnoliopsida > Asparagales > Asparagaceae > Scilla > Scilla litardierei. Next base: position 158,980,910 of record CM061137.1, on the reverse strand, counting down.
TGCCAGCAGTCGTCAGTGTCGTGGCCGTTGTCCTTGTGATACTTGCAATATTTTTCTTCGTCTCTTCCACCTCTTTTCATCCTCGGAGGGGGTAGATTCATGTGTCCCTCCTTCTGGGCCTGTGTGAGGACCACGTTCGGGGCAACGTTCAGTTGGGTGTGCCGCAGCTCCTCTCTTCGCTGCTTGCCTCGGGCCTTTCTCTCCTGTCGACGCTCCTCCGAGCAGTGGCGATCACTTTCGTCGTGCTTGGATCCTCGTTTGGTCCTTCCATCGTCGACGGCCAGGGCCTCTTCCATCAGCATGAAGCGCTCTGCCCGCGCCATGACCCCGACGAGGTCCTTCGGGGGGTCGTTGTGCAACAATTTCTTCAGGCCCCTATGCCGCAATCCCTTCTTCAGGGCCGTCTTCACCACCAGCTCGGGGCAGCTCTCCACGTTGAGTCACTCTGTGTTAAAGCGGCGCATAAAGTGCCTCAGGGATTCCCCGTGACCCTGCACCACATTGAACAAAAGTTCTGAATCCGGCTTTACCTGTCGTCCGTCTACGAACTGTCTGCAGAACAACTGGGCGAGCTCCTCGAAGATATCAATGGATCGGTTGGGCAGGGTGTGGTACCAGGTCCTTGCCGCTTTCCGAAGGGTGGAATAGAAACCCCTGCAGAGGAGGGTGTCATCGGCCTCCTGGAACACCATGACCCCTTCGTAATCCATTACATGATCAGCGGGATCGTGGCCATCGTACTTCTCCAGCGTCGGTACCTTGAAACTTGAGGGCACTCGCGCCTCAGTTATTCTCCGGGTCAGGGGGCATCGTTCGCCATTTACACCCCCGGCCGTCCTTCTCCGTTTATCTCGCGCTCGCCAAGCGGTAGTGGGGTGATAGGCTCAGGCCTAGCCGTCCCCTGTGCCCCCTGTAAGCCGGAGGTGGGGCCCCTTCTGGGCGCGTCTCTTTTCCTGCCTCGGTACTCTCGCCTGTCCCGCTTCACTCGGAGGGGACTTTCGCTCCGCCGGGACCGATCTCCGTAATCTCGGCGGTCGTCCCGTTGGTGCCTGGATGAATATGATCGTCTAGTCGAGGTGGCCACCGACTTCTCCTCGGATTATTCGAAGCCCCTCTTGCTTCTCTCGCGAAGCGAGGTGGGGGTAGGAGACCGTGCCGGGTCGAAGCCCGGCATAGTGAATCGCCGCTCCTGGTTGGGCCCTCCGTTTCTGTGGTTGGTGACCACGACGGACCGCATGGGCTGGTGGCCTCCTCCCCAGCGATGGGCCTCGCTCAGCTCATCTCCTTGGGTGGGCGCGTCGCCGATGAGTTGTTGAATCGTTGCGGCCAACGTCCAGATGTTGGCGTTGGTCTCCTGAGCGAATGTGCGGAGCTGCTCTTGGGTGACCGATCGGGACTCGCATGTCCCCTCGGTGGTGCGGCTGAGCTGATTTTCTGGGGGAATGTAATCTCCCTCCTCCTGGATGGGGGACATGCGCCCCGCTCCATTGCAGATGGCTTCCATTCCGGTGGTTTGATGTGAGCTTGCTTTCGGTTCCCACAGACGGCGCCAGATGTTTACGGGTGTTTTCTCACCACAGGATCGTTGATCAGGGTTTGAGCGGTCAACGAGGTCAAGGGTTCGGTGGTGTTCCCTTGGGTGTGCTGAGCGCACGTGCACTCAGCACGGGTTGGAGATGGCGTCGGAGTCGAGCGTCGGATCCAAGCGGGGAGTCGGCTCCTGGTTGAAGCAGAGCGGAGGGGAAGGCTCGGCTCAGTTTCGATGGGCTCGGCCTTGGTCGAACGAGTGACAAGTGGTAGCCTCGGTGCCTCGGTCAGCTTCTTCCTGAATAGACGAAAAACTCGTCAGGGTGGCCTGACCTTGGTTCCGGCCGTATCCCCTCCGATGCATAAGTCAGATCAGGGTCTGAAGGGTACTCGGCGGGGTAGGCACGACTCGAAAATAGATCGATACGCTGACCCACGGTGCGAGCAGGGGGAGGGAAAATGAATGACGGAAGACCAAGGTCGTTGATGGTATACCTTAGGTTAGAATACCTGGGGTTTGATCCTTTGCTCCGTTGTCCCTCTGGTCCTTTTATATGTGGATCTGCCGCGATCGCCTCTCGTCCACGTCGCCATGCCATTCCCCACGATGGCGCCTGCCGGTCATCATGGGGGAGCCGTTTGTCCCCAATCACGCCGTCACTCCGTTCGCCGTCCGCCGCTATGCCCTCCAGATCCACCCCCATCATGGTGCCTGCCAGTGTCGTGGGCCAGCCCATTCCGGAGCTCCATGACGGGCATTTAATGCCCCCATTCTCCGGGGAAGTGGTTTCTCCCGTAGATCGTGGGCTGGTTAGGCGTGTGTCGATCCGTGGGTGGTTCGAGTTTTGAGAGTTCTCGGGGGCCTCATTGATTGGGCCGCGTTTTCTCCATGGGCCTCATCCGGCGGGTCCCAATCTTGCTAGCAAGCTCTTCAACAATAGTCGTATCAGAACTTATTTTGCAGAAGATCCCAAGCCTCCTTTGAGATTGTTGCTTTCATAATCCTTGGAAAAATTGATTCATCTACTACTTGGAATAAGGTACAAAGTATCGGCATCCTTCTTCCTTCTCTCCCTCTAATGAACTCTCTGAGGAGCTGTTTGTGTAACATCGGGATCTGGTTCTTCATACACATCTTCAATCAAATCACATACATCCCGTGAGAGAGGCAAAGTTCTCAACTTCACCCTCTAAAAATGGTAGTTCGGCTTGATTTCTTTAATGGCAAGGATTGGGAGGTTTGTGACTGATGTGGTTGTAGCTTGTGACTCCATGTGAAAGATTAATGAAGATGGCTTGCAATGGCGCTGATACCACTTTGTTAAGAAAATATCATAGATCAAAGTCTAGAGATGATTCATTCATTGATTGTTGTATCAAAGTACATAGAAGATGAAGTTGCTAAAGGGGGACAGCCGAGAGAATAAACAGAATTTGTTAGGATTTGGATTCTCAACTGATTATTTGCATAACTACAATTTGAAATTTAAAAAAATGACCAAAGAAAAACTAAACTTAATAACTCAAACATGAAGTAACTAAAACCCTTGAGAATTTAGGTTATTGAACGCGGATTTTGTTTAATTGGGTTTCAAATGCTTGCCTATGAAGCTTATATTTAGACTAGGAATATCTAAAGTCTTTGCAGTTAACATCAGAAACGTTATATTGATCTTTTCATGCATGTTTGTTTCTCTTTCAGGTAATATTGGTAGGTCACAGTGCAGGTGGGCTGTCCCTGACCCATGCCATGCATGAGTTTGCTGCGAAAATCATAGTCGCCATCTTCGTCGCTGCAACGATGCTTCCATCAGGACTCATCTCTGAAGAAGACAAGAAAGATGTGAATCTTCTTCTAAAGAAAAATATTCATATATCATTTTGCCATAGATTAACTTATTAAACTGTTATACATACCATATGCATGACATATAGTTTTGGATTTCCTGAAATTATACTCAAATCGACTGATAATACGAGTTCTACAAATGTACACAGTTTTTTTTCAATAGCAAAATTATATTTAATGTGATGTACTAATGCTTCATTCTCAACTGACGACACTATACATCTCTGATGTTTTAGCGAGATTAAAATATTTAAACTAATGTTTTCTTTTTTATGTGCTTTGCGACAGGGGATTCCTGACTTATCAGCCTATGGCGATGTGTATCACTTCAAGTTCTCATTAGGGACAGACTTTCCCCCAACAAGCGCTGCTCTGCGGACAGAATTTCAACGCAAAATCTTGTATCAGTTGTGCCCAGAAGAGGTTCGGTTTTCCATAATTTTTCCGACTTCATGCCAAGTAGCTAGGCTCAATGGAACATAGGTTTTAATTACCATAATTTCTCGTAGAACTAAAATTATGTCTGCCTCGATTTGTTTCAGTACTCAATCTTGGCGTCGATGCTACTCCGCCCATGGCCAGCTCTCGCGATCACTGAAGCGAGATTTCAAGGAGGCGAACAGAATGCGAACAAAGTGAGAAGGGTGTATATAAAGACAACTCAGGACAATATGGTGAAGCCTGGGCAGCAGGATGCCATGATCAGGAGGTGGCCACCAAGCGAAGTGTTGGCCATGGACACTGACCATAGCCCATTCTTCTCGGCTCCTGACCACCTCTTCAAACTACTTGAGGAAGCCTCTTCTTCTGTCAGCAATTAATGTATAAAAGATGTTAAAGGATTCTGATGTGGATATGAAATCAGTCGTAAGTTTGATGTTTGTTACGTATTCTAGGAGATTGCTCAGTATGTAATCATTCATAAGTTTGATATGGCATGTTAAGACAGACTATTTCTACTTAAAACTGATATTCTTTGAGCTTGTTACTTATGCTGATATTGAAACAAATAACACATCCTAATAAAAGAGTGAACATCCAAACATTAGTTGAGGGAGAAAACAAGATAACAATGAGTCGTTCAAATGTCGAAAAAGAAAGTGAAAATTTCCTTGAAAGACACCGTGAAAATAATAGCTTCAAACTGAACAATCGCCTTTGTTGAAATCTCCTATTGATTGTGCCATCCGCAACAAGAAACAATCATTATGTAAAGCATTGAAGAGATCTCACACACACATAAGAAACCTTAGGAAATAACTTATAATTATTATGAGATTAACCCGCATCAAAACCCCTAGGTTTTCTACCTTAATTGTGCATTTGTATCATCATTAGCCTTCAATGTAGTAACCATAGTCGACTAATGGAACGCTGAAAAAAAAACAATACCATGTCAAGTTAGTCGACCAATAAATTAGAACCATTAGTCGACTAATATTAAAGCACTAGTTGACTAATTATTGAACTCTAATCGACTAATCAGCTAGCTGTTGTCATGTTTGACTTTACGCAACTAGCCATTTTCTAGCCGTTGTAGAGGACAATTTTGTCATTCTCTCTCATGGATTTTCATCTATATAAATAGGGATTTATTCTTATTTATTCATACAAAAAATAGGTGAAGAAAAACTATAGAAAATCTTATATTGCCATTTGTGCTCTCAATTCCTATCTTCTTGAGCCATTGTTTCTATTCTTCCAAGATCAAATCATATAGAATAGAAACCCTTCCTATAGCCATATCTATATTGACATGCACGAATTCTTCAAGGCTATAGGAGTATTGTAAGTATATATTGTTAATTCTTAATTGTTTTATATCTTCACCACTATTGGGGGTATTATTATCTGCCTCGGTTGTGAGGCGGTTGTACTCTTAGTTGGAGAGTGGTTCTTTACCAATCTCAGGTCTCAGGTCTGTTGAGACTATGGTTGCAATTGGCAAGATTGTTTGCTATGTTATAAGGTTGTAACTCTTGCTATTTAGCAAGGTGTTAGTGGAACTCTCAAGCGGGATTTGCTGGAGGACTGGTCATAGATTGGGAAGACCGAACCAGTCTAAATTGCTTGGTGTTTATGATTGTTTTATCTGGTGCGGTTTGTATACCTTATCATGTTTTTCTTTCTTTATATTGTGATTGAGAATAATTCTCCTTGTTATTATTTCGATGCATCTATTATTGAGAATTAGTTTTGTTGTGAGCTTATCACTAACCGTAACTTTTTAGTGTGTAAGTATCACACCCACCGGTAGGGACCATGTCACTACTGGCCAATCAGCAGGTTTAGCATAAATAAATAATAGAATTCAAACATGGTTAATGTAGAAGATTCTCTTAAAGGAGACTTGATCTTTTAGAAACTCTTCAATATTAAATATTTACTTAGTAAGAATTAGATCTAAATTAGGATTCAAAATACATGCAAACATCAACCTCTACTCCTATATAAATGGAAGAAATTGATCCCAAAAGGACAATTCAAGTTCCAACTTCAAAGAAATTAACTAACTCCACAAAACCATAACATCATGTATGTTGCTTCTTCTTCATCTTCGATATTATTTTCCTCGCAAATAGAGTAAACTCTTACCTAAGTACTGGCACGGGGCAATTCCAGCCAGTGCTAACCTTTCTTGTCTAGCGTGCGCAAGTGACATGTTTCACGAGGAGGAGTGATATATTTGGCCATTGGTTAGATGTAATTGATCTCTTTCGAGGTACCATGTTGCAACAGGTCACAATGACCAAGCTCTTTTCCTCGCCATGAGAGATCTGTTGTGCGTCGAGCTGAAGCAATCAAATCGCCGAAGTATCTAGCAAGAAGAACAAAGAAAGAGAAAGCATACAAAAGATTTAGGTCGCCTTAACGACCAAGAGAACACTTCTATTGATTTCAATTAGGAGATATAAAAGGCACTCAACTACTCCTAAGAAATTCTCACAATTGGCTCTCTCAAAGATGTCTCTTAATGATCATATGGAACTTCCAATAGGACATCGTACAAGTTTCCACAATGCTCCAGTAGAAGCTCAATTGGTTTTTCAATTTTTCGATGCAAATAATCATACATTTGGTATCCTTTTATAGGACTCAAATGGGAGGGGGTTGATGCACCAACCCCCCCTTTTGTTGGTCAAAATCAAAAGGGCAGCCCACATGGGGCTGCTGGAAATTTCCAGCAGTCCCAACGAGCTAATAACCACAACTATCCACCTTAGTGAGATATTGGGTATATGTCACACAAACGACAGTCAACGCTCCTCCTTAGTGAGAATCATCTTGTGTTCATGTCATCTTGCCTCGAAAGGCTCATATGGCTCTGCAGAGCCTTATTGCCCAAGAAGGGACCACCGAAGTCATCTCATATCATCAACATACAAGTCCGAGCCATACTTGAACTTGACTCCAATATCGACCTTCATAAGCTTGTTCATCGAACAATCACTAGTGCCAAGTAGCTCCATCCGATCCTTGGCTTCATCAGTCGTCGTTGATTCCATCTCATCATACCAATCTTTTCTTCGTCCACATAGGTCGTCATTGTGCTCCACCTCACCGAATAAGGTCGGAGACTTATCACACCTGACAAAGAAAGCAAACGAGACCCTTCTTACAGGTTGGCATCTCTCATACCTTGGTCTTCAAATTTTGATAGAATCTATCCGCTGTGCAAGTTGTGAGGAAAAGGTATCTCCACCATACTGACTTGAACCATCGCCTCTAGTAGCACCACCTCTCCGGAGATCATCCAATGATGTCGTCTTTGGTGCGTGCGAGCTTGAGTCGGTAGCTCGCTCATCTGGAACTCTCTTCGTCTTCATCATCACCGTACCATCCAAGTAATAGAGACTGCCTTCACGCTTCCCCTTCATCAGTATCATTTCTCCTCGTGTCACCTTCAAAGCATCGTCTTCCAGAGTCACTTTGAACCCTTATGCTTCTAATGAACCAAGTGATATCAAGTTGTACTTCAGGTCGAGCACATAATGAACATCGCCTATATCCCGTGTGACACCATCATTCATATTTATGTAGACCGTGCCAATGCACGCCGTCGTGCATGCTCCATCGTCTCCAAGAAGGATTTTACGCTTACTACCTTCATGGAAAGTAGTAAAGTACTCTCTGTGGGGTCTCATATGGAACGAGCAACCCGAGTCGAGCACACATCCCCCCTTCATCACCTCTTCCGTCGCACCAACTAGGACCCACTCATCCACCTCCTCGCTTTTAACGATGTTGGCGGTAGCATCCTTCTTCTTATTGGCCTTTGGACACTCTCTCGCCCAATGTCCTCTTTCCTTGCAAAAGGCACATTGATTCCTCTCGATGTCTGTGCACGGAGCTCTACTATTGTCACTCGTTTCAGATCTATGGTTCCCATTGTAGCCTCCACCTCTTTCATTGCTCCGACCTCTAACCACGGTAAGCGCTCGGACCCTTGGCCCCCTCATCTTTTCATCATCTTTCTTTCTAAATTCATTGCTAGTAAGAGCGTTAGAAACTTCATTGAATGTGTTATATTCTTTATCATAGGTTAAGATCGAAACGATGTGCTCATAGTCTTTATACATGGAGTTGAGGAGAATCATCGCCTTATCCTCATCTTCCACCTTGACGTCGATGTTTCTCAAATATGTGATGAGTTTGTTGTAGTAGTCGAGGTGTTCTTCAACTGAAACGCATTCCTCCATCTTAAGGCCAAAAAGCTTCTTCTTTAGGTGTAGGCGATTCTAAATGTTCTTCTTCATGTACTTCTCACCAAGCGCATCCCATAACACTTTCGCGTTCGTCTCCTCCATAAAAGGGTATTTCTTCTCGTTTGTCAAGTAGAGCCGGATCATGCTGCAAGCGATACGGTTCATCATCTTCCACTCTGCATCCGACGTCGTAGTCGGCCTCTCATCTAGTACTTGATCTTAACGAAGTTGGTTTAAGATGTCAAGTACTTTGCATCTCCACATGCCGAAGGTGATATGCCCATCGAACTTCTCAATTTCGAACTTCGTACTGGATACGATAGTTTGCGTTGTTGAAGAATGTGCCATTGGAGTAGAAGGATTGTCGTCGCCATCTTTGCTCCTCTTCTTCGTCTAGATCTTCGTCGCCAAAGCTCTGTTACCAATTGTTGTGCGCCGAGTAGCAGCAATCAAATCATCGTAGTATCTAGCACGAAGAACAAATAGATCAGAGAAAGCATACAAAAGATTAGGTCGCCTTAACGACCAAGAGAACACTTCTATTGATTTCAATTAGGAGATACAAAAGGCACTCAACTACTCCTAAGAAATCCTCACAATTGGATCTCTCAAAGATGTCTCTCAATGATCCTATGGAACTTCCAATAGGACCTGGTACAAGTTTCCACAATACTTCAGTAGAAGCTCAATTGGTTTCGCAAATTTTCGATGCAAATAACCATACATTTGGTATCCTTTTATAGGACTCAAAGGGGAGGGGTTTGGTGCACCACCACCCCTTTTGTTGGTCAAAATCAAAAGAGCAACCCACATGGAGCTGCTGGAAATTTCCAGCAGCTCAACCGAGCCAACAACCACAAGATCATCACCCAAATCCCGGTCTTTATTTAGCAATGAAAATTTCCATGATGGATGTGTTAGGGGGTTAACAACTATATATTTCTTCCCAAATCTTCTGTTCAATCCATCCATTGTGAGTTTGCAAGAAACGGTTAAGGAATATACATACGTTTAAATCTTTTTATAGTAAATAAGAGATATATTATTTCGATCTCACATATTATTTAGGATTAGGAGGTATAATTTCCCTTGTTTAGATTTCCTCTATTGGCCACGACTGTGACTTTCCATATCATCCCGACTGTAAGTCTGTATTGCTACATATTGAGCTTTATCCTCAACGATAATATTACAGCAATTTATTCTCATATTCCTCATAAGTGATATGGCTGAATATTAAAGATGGTATTCAAATTCCATAGAGATGCTAAGTAGAAATAAACTGATGTTGGTACATAGAAACTCTCAAACATACCCATCTCTGAAGTCATGCAGAGAAGCAAACACCTGGAAGACACAAGACCATTCGATCTCCCATTTATGTGCTCATATTTACACTTGATATGATCAATTCCTGCAATTGTTCCCAAATCTGCGAACTCTCCGAAGATCTCAACAAGGTTCTGAGAACTAATGCAACAATATTCTGGCCGAAGGATACCCCATGAGTCGATGAAGCGGCAGGTCCAGACCCCTCTCATCACGACTCCTGTCAGAAGAAATATCGGTCGAGCCACTCTCAGCAAACGAAGTTCCATACTCTACGGAGAAAGAAATCGGATCTTCAGAAGATCTGCCACCATCTGCAGAAGCCTGCGGAACTTCATGGGCCCGTGCAGGAAATGGTAGCGATAAGGTTTCGAAACAAGCACCACATTTGAGCCTGTTTGATCGCCTCGTTGATATGAGGAAATCTGCAGGCATGTGCAGAACCTCGAAGCATTTGTAGCAAACAACAAAAGGCGCACCCCCTGAGGCTGGCCGGCAAAATCTCTTCCTAGGCCGAGCCTTGCGAGGGCGAGAAGACGGATCAGAATTACTTGCTTGCTGAATTGAGCTCCTGATCTTCGATGAATGGCGGCCGACATTGTATGAACACGTTGTGCACGAGGACTGATGTTGTTGGGTATCAGACTGACATATTCGTTCCTTTTCTTCCTTTAGTTGGCACAAGCCACCAAGCTCATCTTTCAGTTCTTCCACCAATGTCAGCAACTCTGCTCGATTATGTTTGAGGTTCTTCAGTCTAGCTGAATTGCTCAAGTTTTGGCACCCGGATCCTCTTGATAGAGATTGAGAAGGCTCTTCGTTTTCGATCTCGGGTTTGATCAGGCTTTGCACGGAGTAAAAGCTTTCAGATCCCAGTGATGTCAGGCGCTTTTCTTTGCATATTTCATTGTGCGTTCCTTCGTTTGCTTTCGAGCATGCCGAGCCTGCAGAGCCCCAGTTGTGTCTAAACGTCCTTCTAGACATGAGGCGATGCTTGTCGGGAAGGCCATCGCGCGCTCCATCGCCTGAAGAGTCGGCAGGCGATGAAATCAAGCTAGGCATCTCCTCGAGAGATTCATGTGGCCTCGAAATGTCGGAGCAGACCAACGACATAGATTTAGTTTCACCGCTTCCATTCTCTTCCTCGCTATTAAAAGCTAGCACATTGTCGATATCAGATCCTCTCTCGACAATGCCAATTATTGCAACATTGTCCGAGGACTCTCTCCTCTGATCAGCACCCAAGGATCCATCCAAACTAATCGATGCACTGGTCGAGGAGCCATTGTCAGAGATACCGACACTTTGAGAAGTATCCGACTCAGGCGATCCTGAGGTGGTGTTCTCGTTCGCTATGTTACTGGTTTTTGCTGCATTGTGGTAGGAAAACAGGGACATTTGTTAGAGATCAACTCTCATCACATGAGATGAAACGTTGGGTCTAAAAAGAAGAGGTAAGAGACTGTAATTTACATCGGAGGATTGTGCCGCATCCGCCGCACTGATACATGGGAACATGAGCAAATTCTGGGAGAAGTTTGAAGCATTTCGGGCATCTCACAAGGCGTATCTTAGCCACTGTATTCGCCATTCTTGTCTCAGCACCTAAACTTATATGATCACAAAAGGTTCACTCGATATTTGATGCGTTGGTATTTTAGAATATGAAGATCGAAATGAATTTTTAAAAAGCCTCATATAAGCAAATTGTGGGACTGTCATATGAGACCCAATTCTATCTTATATCATTCACCTCACAATTAATTTTTCTGAGAGGGAAAGAGGCTATCACACATGATCTTGATAGTCCAAAAATGCAAAAAGTTTTTTGAATAGAAAAAGCAGTGAATTCCCCCAGAATGAACTAAAAAACAAACTAAATATGTTGAAGAATTTCCTACAAAAATTAATGGAGGTCAGACAAACCTTTCAATCGATGAATTAGCCCATCAGATCTGGGAATGATTCATATAAACTTAGGAAGAAAGAAAGCCCAAGAAATCGAAAACCAATCACATGGTATCAATTTATTTCCCTTATTTTTGGGAGAAATTCAAGTTCTATGTTGAATAATAAATAGAGAATTGGGAAGAAAAAACAAAGCAAATGAAATATACAATGAAAATAGAATGCAGAAACATTTACCTTGCTTCTCCTTTTTTCCCCCTCTACATAAAGGCTCTTGGCTAATGGAGAATGAAGTGAAGAGGCTGGTTGAAGAGAGAGATTGATGGGGCAGCTGAAATTATGGTGGAGACTCAAGCCAGTTGGTCAGCATTGGAGAATATCTTGACGAGGTCCCTCAATGGTTGATCATTAGTTTGTTCTGTTTGTTGAATGCTTCTCTCTTTTCTTTGTCAACGATCGAAGGGAGAAAGAGAGAGGAGACAGAGACACAGACAAATAGAGAGAGAGAGAAGAGAGTTAAATAAAAGAGCTGTTTGGTTAGAAGTCAATGCGAGAGAAGGAGAAAGGCGGAAACAGACGAAAGAGTTAGAACTGAGCCTTGACATGCAAGTAGGGCTAACGACGAACGTTCGACAAATTATTCGTAAACACGGTCGGCATATACGTTCGATCGAAAAGTTTAATGTACAAACTTGAACAGATTTTTAGAGCTTGATTAGTAAATGAACAGAGCTTGAACATAACTGTGTTCGTTCATTTATGTTCATTTATGTTCATGTGACTTATAAGATATTGGTTGTTGTTATGTAGTCATTCTTCATTCGTGGTGCATGGGCCATTTGGTAATTTTATGACATTGCAATGAAAGAAAGAAAGGGATGAGAAGGGAGGAAAAGTTGAGTATTGGGAGTTGGCCTTGATAAAACATGTCTTAGGACCATATTGTTATACTTGAATGGAATGTAAGAGGGTGGACATAAAGATGTTGTATAACATTGAAATTGATGATATATTTTTTTTAAGGATAATTGATTTCATAAATAATGTCAGAAGATACAATCAGCTAGACAGAATTTGGGGTACAAGTGGACTAGGGGAAAAGAGTGAACACACCCAAAAACCTAGGCCCCTAACATCCCAAAGCTAGCAAGAATCCAAATACGACTCATACATACCACCAGACCAACCAACCACTAGGGACATAGTGATAATCCCAGATCAGGTCGTGTACTCGCGCCAGACTCGCCCCACCCTGACCCGTGAACTCTTGCGATGAGGAAGTGTCACCTGAAACTTCTTGTTCACAGAAGCAGTAACATGTTGCTCCCATTCGGGATTGTCGGTGACAAGGGAAAAGGGTGGCATGTCGTCTTCATTATGGCAGTCGTCATCGAGGAGCGATGGGGTAGAAATCCCATGGGTCTCCAGAGGAGGTGGACGAGAGGGTGTCGCCATAGCAGCACGCAAATAGTCACCAGTAGTAGATGTCATCTTCCTAACATCATCCCCAATAAGGGGGGCCCAAGAACTAGCTTCCCCAGACGAGAGCTTAGGCCAGTGCTTGGCACACATATCTTCTACCTCCTCCTCATCGGATAGCAACTCAACCCCACATTCAATACCTTTACCTTTGTCTCTAGTCACCTCAGGGCCAATAGACTTAGGATCAACCACACAAGTATCAGGGAAAAGACCACCATCACCCTGCTCCTCCAACACTCCCCCATCCTCCGTAGCATCCATCACATTTTTTTCAAAATCCATAGGGGGACCAGGCTCCTCCAATGGCTCCAGCGGACACTGAGTGACGGTATGACCAAATGACAAACACTTGGTGCACCTCGGAGGTTCACCCTCATACTCAACCTCAAGAGCAAGTGATGATCCGTCTTCAAACAACAGGTTGACTTTCCTTGGGAGCGGCAGAGAGGCGTCTACATCAATGAAGCATCATATGTTGTTGTATATATATGTATGTAGAGTGTTCCTTTGTTTGTGGACTCTTGTGTTGTTGTAGATGGCTCTTGTGTTGTTGGTTGTTTGCTTGGGAACACTACATGTACTATCCCAAAAGTGCGCAGTGGACCTGCTACCATCTCTCTCGTTGTCCCTTGCATTCCATCTTTTCTTTATCACACCCGCCTCTTCGAGAACGCCCTGGATGGATTCGTACCCGCCTCTTCGAGAGCACCCTGAATGGATTCGTACTTCCCGGATATTCAGGGGAGCAGGACGTTACATATATTTAAATTTGGTTAATTTGTTTTTAAAATTATTTCTAATTTTTGATCTATTTGAAAATTTTATACTTGAAAATGTATGCACAGAATTGGAGCCATCATGTTCGGTATAACAAAAGGTCAAGACACCGAGTGGATTTCAATCCAATGCACATATGCAGAATGGCTCCAAATTATGCTAGTTTATTTTAAATTATACAACAGAAGAAATAATAATAATAATAATAATAATAATAATAATAATAATAATAATAATAATAATAATAATAATTAGAGAAAAAGGGATATATATTACATATAAGGGTAAAGTGTTCCTAGGGTGACTCCTTAGATGAATTCTAAGGAGTCGCCTCTATTTTCGCTCATATCTCACATTGATTTCGAATTTTTTTTCTTGTTATTGTTGTTCAACTCATGAATGGTCAATAAACCAAAAATCAAATACTTCCAATACTTTTAGAGCCATCATTTACCCCTTGCAACTTCATGGGTTTTTAAGCACGTTTTCAGACCATTGAAGTTGCAAGGGGTAGATGTGGACTCTAAAAGTATTGAAATAACTTGATTTTTGGTATTTTGATCATCTATAATGTGAACAACAATACCATGAAAAATAAAATCCAAAAAAACGTGGGATATAGGGGAAAATGTGGGCGACTCCTTAGATTTCATTTAAGGAGTCCCTTAGGAAGACTTTACCCTACATATAAACAGGTAAGATCATATAGAATTACCTGACACAATTTTATCCATAAAAAATGGAGTACACATACTAATGTACTTTTTATCCCTGATATGCCCGCCTCTTTTTTGTAGATGAGATTATGCCACATGATCGTATATGACACAAGTGCTCTTATGTCACTGTAGATGACGTTTTGGATCGGGTTCCGCCAATGGTGGGGCCCATCCGAGCCCGACAGTTGGAACCTGCCATGCATGAACTTCATGCATCCTTAGTACTTGACTACCTAGGTTGAAAACCAAGCCCACAACAACATTCTGCTACGACGACCTTGGCACCCGAGGTCGACTCCTTAAACAATTACGCTCCACAAGGACGACCTCATCATGAGGCCGGCTCCTTAAAAGCTATGCTCTATAAGGGTAACCTTGGCACCCGAGGTTGGCTGCTTAAAAGCTAAGCTTTACGAGAACGACATCGGTACATAAGATCAGCTGCTTCAACCTCATGACCAAGCGTCTACTGGCCTGGCAAGATCAGCCTGCATGATCAAGGCGACACAATCTCTGGCTGGCTAGCCGGCTTCTCTCCAGGTCGTAACCAACGGATGGTATTCAATATCCATTCAACACATGCACAACGGGCGGCCTAATCTAGGGAGTCGGTTTAGGCAGGCGATACACTATCCCCACAATTCTGTGTTTGTTACAACAAGAGATCCAGGAATCTAAACTCCGTCTGACGGGGCAAAGCAGCCCCTAGAGATACAAAAACAACACACCATCTTCTTCAAGAGAAACACATTCATTAACGCTCAAATACACAAAAACTCATCATTCCTCCTGCTTGGAACTGACTTATGCAACAGAGTCAAATTGGAGGGTAACCCCCTCCATTTCCTCTGGCGTTCTTCCTATCTATTTTAGGTGACGGTGAAGGAGTTCCTCGGCCTAGAAAAATCTAGGTGTTCCTCGAGTTTATAATTACCGCAAGCACATGGGTAGTTGTAGCATAATATGGGTCGATCACGGGGAAGCCCATCGCTCTTCCTAAGCTTGGCAACATTCACTATCCATCTCTCTTCCTGATGTCATCGAGCATGACGGGTCGACCAATGTAGGTCATGGCTTCTTCAACCATTGCCTACATGCCCCCAACTACAGCTATGACTGTCACCTATGCCACCATACGAGCAGGCTAACAACCACTTTATGCACCTTCAAGCTACTAGGTTTGACGAAGGCCACTAAAGTCTCCTCTCTGATCAGCAACATGGGTAGTCTTAGTTTCATCCTCGCTGACTGTAGCTTCATTAGCAACATGGGTAGTCTTAGCTTCATCCTCGCTGACTGTTGCCGGTCAGCATTCGCCTGTCCCTACACGACATACACAAGCCAATATCAATTTTCCCCTCTTATCTCTGCAACAACCGCTGACAACCGCCACCCTGCATCTCCACAACTTTCACCTCCACCTCCCATATTCTTTAAACTTTGCCTTCCTTCGCCTCTGCCCTCACTATCTTTCTCTCTATTTTTTCAATGAATAGTAAAACTCATTTTTATTGTTCATTCGAAGCCTTAAATTTCTCGGCCTAAACACAAAAACTCATTATTTGAAAGGCCGATACCCAAAATAAAATGTGTAACTTTTTTGTAACCGGATCCGGTTAGTATTGAATTAGATTAGGTTAAACTTTGGATGAAAAACGTTAAAAGTGTTATGAGTGGGGGAGACTTATGGTCTCCCCCCTCATTTATCCACCATTACACCCCACTACATAGCAGTGAGGTGAACCTTTGGTATTCTAGAGACCATTGGTCTCCCCTCTCTTCATGATGATATAATAAAATAGGACCATGGGCTCTAGCCATGGTTGTTCATCTCCAACACGTTATCAGCACGAATTCGCTCTAAGAGAAATTTTTTTGAGCCAACAAAATTTCCCCACAAAATTTCCCTCTTGTGATGGAATCTTGTAGTTGCTGCAAAGCTTTTGCGATGACGATCGACTGATTTCTTTCACGGCATTGCGGGAGCGGGGATATTTATCTACAGATTTTATTTGTTCTTCCCTAGATCTTTGATCTAGAGGTAAAATTCTATTCCCGTATATATATTATGGAACATCTTCTATTACATATGTATGTTGATTATTTTACACAAATCAACATATCAAATAAAATAGAATAAAAAATAAATAAATAAATAAATAAAACCTGTTCTTTTTTTCTCCCCCCCAAATCCCCCCCGAAGGGGGCTTGATTATTCACAATTCTCCGTCGCCGCCCCCCCTGGGGGCGCTGTCGCCCCACCGACCCCCAGTCGGGGGGGGGGGGGGGGGGGGGCTCCCTCAACTCACCACCACCCCGCCGTCGAGGGGGTTTCTCCTTGCGTCGGTGACGCCCGAAGCGCCGCCCCCCTGTCGGGGGGGCTCTCCAACTGTGCCGCCTCCCCAATTGGGGGCCCGTCCCAGCGTCGCCGCCCCCTAGTCGGGGGGGGCGTCCTCGTGCCGCCCCAGTCGGGGGCCCCATCCCCGCGGTGCCGCCCCGGTGCCAACGCCCCCCAGTTGGGCTCTCCGACTGCCCCCCTCCCCCCCCCGTGGGGGGGGGCTCTCTAACTGTGCCCCCCGGTCGGGGGGGCTCTCTAACTGTGCCCCCCCCAGTCGCGGGGGGGGGGGGGGGGGGGCTCTTCGTTGGCGGTTGTGGTGGGGATTTCTCCACTGCTCGGCCTCCCTGTCTGGGGTTTCGTCCTTGCCGCAAATCCCGGGGGGTTACCGGAGCGCAGCTTCCCCCATGAAGGGGGGCTCCTTGCTGCATGAAGGGGCCCTCTGGACCATCGACCCCTCCCTGTCGGAGGGGGATTCGAACGCAATAATTATGAAATTGGGGGTGTTTCGCGGATTAGGGAGTTGATAGCAAGGGTTTTTTTAGAAATCAAATTGGGGATTTAAAAGCAGATTTGGGGAGATAATGAAATTTTTTTCAATTTCATTTTTTGGGGGGCTGAATATTATTTTTGCAACACTAAACATATGGGCTATTAGCCCATTAACCCATTTATTATAAATAAAAATATACATTTTTTGGCTGTTGGGTCTGAAGCCTGCAGCAAGCCTAAGGGATTTTATTAAAATAATTGGGTTATGTCATTTTTCTATTTTACATATAAATTAACTCAGAAAAAATTCATTTTAATCTAGAAAAATATCAGAAAATACCAGAAAATTACTGGAAATTCTGAAAATCTGGATAATTGAAGTGTTGCATTAATATATTATTTTTGGGATGCTATTTGTTTTTGGTCCATATAATATCAATAACGTCAATATCTGCATAATTTGGATTAATTAGATTTTATTATTTAATAATTAAGAAAGGTCCTGAGATCGTTATGCCGTTAGTTATCTAACCTAACTGTGCATGATATGTCTCCACATGGCCTAAATAATTATTAAATATTATATATTTCTCCAATAATTTGCGTGCGATGTTGAATTTAATATATTATTTATGCCTGTGATGTTGCATACTTTTATAAACTTACTGGAATGTTGGTAAGATTATGTTGTGGTTTTTTGGATCGGCCGTTATTAGTCACCACCATTTATTTTTCCTCGCATTTTATTTTTTACTTTTTGAGTGAAAATGTAGTGAGAAACTAAATGTAAAAGCCAAAGCCCGGAGAAACTTCGCCTGAAGACGGAGGAAAATTGCTAATATTGGGACCCCCAATGGGTTTCCAATTTGTAATTTTATTTTTCTCGTAATTCAAAATGTATAAGGGACCTTGGACTTTTATTATTTTTGGTGGTGACCGGCTGATCTCCACAACAGTCTTAGTTTTACTACTATGCATGTCTTAATTTTTGAAAAATATTTAATCCATGCTTATTCCATGCTTAGATAAATGGCAAAGATTGCGAGCGTCGATTTTGATGTTCTCGATGCGGCTGGAAAAAATTACTTGAGCTGGCAGCTGGACCTGAAGTTCCATCTGTGCTCACAGGGCATAAGTCACACAATTCAGGCTCCAGCTACGGCTGTGACAACTGATGAAGGGACTTTTACTGTTAGAGTCTCCGATGTAGAGAAGGCAAAAGCCATTATCTATATCAGGAGACATATTGATCGGACCCTGAAGGCCAAATATCTAACAGCGGAGACCCTCATGAACTGTGGACAACACTTGAGGACAGATACAAACATCAGAAAGATGTTATCCTCCCTCGTGCACGTTATGAGTGGGAAAATATCCGACTTCAGGACTTCAATTCCGTAGCTGAGTATAACTCAGCTCTACATAACATCACCTCACACCTAAAGTTGTGTGGTGAACAAGTCTCGAAAACCCGCATGCTTGAGAAAACATATACATCCTTCCATGAGAATGATGATATTCTCATGCAACAGTATCGTGAACGCAAGTTCACGAGGTACTCTGATTTACTCTACTGCCTTCTTATGGCAGAGCAGAACAGAGACCTTCTACTGGTAACTCATAACCTAAGCCCTGCTAGCTCTGCTTCTCTTCCCGAAGCTTACACAGTTTCTTCCTAGAAGATGCAGAACAAACACAGAGGAAGATTCAACAAGGGAAAAGCTGCAAAGAAGCAGACCAGAGCTCCTCCCCAGAACAACAATAATGAGGGGAAGAAAAAGAATACGTGGAAGATGAATATCTCTGACCAGATGTCTGCTCCCAATAAAAAATGGGAAGACAAATGCCACAGATGTGGCATGACTGGACATTGGTCCAGGGTCTGTCGTACTCCACGCCACCTCCAAGATTTGTATATGGCAAGCCTGAAGCCTTCTGCAGAAACAAATCTGGTGGACATACAGCCTCCAACTCTGTTCAACACAGAGGATTTCGAGAATGAAGACCTCCTTGACTAAAGCAAATTTAGTCATCTTATCAGCCTTTATCATTAATGTTTTAAATGTATCTTCAATTATGTCCTTCTTTATCTTAATTATGAAACGAATGTAGTTTTACTTTTCTTAAAAATTTTACATTCTTTTCTAGAGATGAAGTGTGAAAGCCTAGTGGATAGTGCCTCCACGCACACGATTCTTCGTGATAGATGCTATTTTAAGAGCATCATTAATTATAATGGTCCCATCAATACAATTTCGGGACTAAATAAAATAATCGAAGGATCAGGTGAAGCAATTTTATTGCTCCCACACCAAACACAAGTTATAATAAAAGATACTTTATTTTCTCCAATAAAAAAACAGAAATCTATTAATTTTCAAGGACATCCGTTTTAACGGATATTACTTGGAAACTGAAGATTTAAGATAGTGTTGAATAATGGTATGTTATTCATCATAAGGATGGTATTGAAACCATCCTAGAACGTTTTAAAGGACTCACGTCGAGCCTTTATCAAACATACATCCAACCTATAGAAGCTAATATGATAAAGCACCAGCAGTGTTCTACATCACCAGAATTCAATCTCTGGCATTATAGACTAGGTCACCCAGGATCGGTAATGATGTACCGCATCATAAACCACTCCCGTGGACATAATTTGATGAACCTAAAGATTCTTCAAAAGGGTGATTTTCCTTGTCCCCCTGTTATAAGTGTAAAACTAATCAGGAGACCGTCCCACCTGAAAGTCGAGTTTTGAATCCCCTAGCTTCTTGGAGAAAATACAAGGAGACATTTGTGGGCCAATTCACCCATCAAGTTCTCCATTTCGGTACTTTATGGTACTGATAGATGCATCTTCATAAAATTATTTTCCATACTATGCTCACAAAACAAAAGCCTGAAATTCTGAGACCATTTTTTGGGACACTAAGTCTTTGTCTCAATATGATCCGCGTACTAATATCTGTGAAGATGAGATCCTGAAGATCCTTCACATTCAGAATACTTTTACTACTGGACAAATTTATTGATGACCAGAAGATTATCATATCATACGTCCCTGCTACCAATACGCCAGCTAAGATTGACATCCCCAAAGATGGGTGCAATCCACCGGCAGCAGAATCGACCGTACCTCAAATAAAAATAGGACGACCGCCTGGATCCAAGGATAAAATCCCTCGTAAGAGGAACATATCTGGAGAAATAAAAAATCTCCCACCACAGGATGATGAGCTCAGACCATTAACATCTCCTCTCCTTCAGTCCCCCGAAGAGGACAATACAGGAGAAATATCATTAAAATTCGTACGTACTGGGGAGGTATGATCGCATCCGGATATACACCTAAAAACGACTTGTAGTATTACTGCAAGCGCACGGTGTAGTGGCGAGCGGGTATCGAACACAGGGAGGACAAATGACAGTATCTCACTTTAATTACCTAGCTATCAAGAGAATAAGAATAGTTTTGGTGTAATAGTCACAATCGTAAAATAGCAAGAAATATCAATATAATAAAGCGTCTAGGGATAGGAAATTCCTACTACGGACTGTTTCTCATCCTTGTGAATCACAAATTTCATTGTTGCTAAGCTTGAATATAGGTGAACTAGTCGCAACTAAATGTAGAACCAAGCTCACGCTCTCTCGCTATTGCCGGTCTATAGCAAACCTAGGTTAGGGCCCACTCTCATGCAAACCCTACCCTAAGCCGCTAGCGTGAAGATCGACATCATTGTCCAATCGCATCTCGAGCCCACTCTCGTGCAAACTCGAGCTACGATCTAGGTTATGATAGTTCTTATTCGTCCAATCTCTTGCAAACGAATATAGGTATAGATTTATAATTAAAAATCCTAGCTTTGGTCCAATCTCTTGCAAACCAAATCTAGAGAATTCCAATTATTAATCTAAATCGAATATCTAGGCCTTCCTATCAATTGGGATCCAATCTCTTGCAAATCCCAATCGATATGAATTCCTAGCTACTCGTAATATATCAATCACAACCTAACCAATATCAATTCTAGCAACAAAACTACAAATTCATCACAATTCAAAGATCAGGTTCATAGGGTTCATCCATATGCCCTAGAATGATGGAACTACTCACTAATCATCATGAAAACCTCAGAAATAACAATAATAGTCATGGCACAATTCATTGCAAAAGAGAAACAATTCATAAAAATTGAGTTTTTAACAAGAAAGAACAAACCAATGACGTAGCCAATAATCTCCAGCTGAGATTTCTCCAAAGAATAGCCGTCTAAAACCTAAAAGAACTCTCTAAAAAAATAATTCAAGTCTCTCTTAAAACTAGGGTAAAAACAGGGCTTAAATATAAGCCAAAACGTCCAAAAAATCGTGATAAAAACTGCCCCTGCGCAGCCCAGAATTCGCATTCCTAGCAGCAGTCAGAGAGGGTCACTCGGCTGAGTGACCCTTGTCACTCGCCCGAGTGATAAACCCTGTACAAAAACAGTAACTTCAGGGTTCTCAGGGGTCCGTCTCTCGGGGTGACTCGGCCGAGCAGTCTTCTTCATTCGGCCGAGTAGTCTTCTTCGTTCGGCCGAGTGAGCTTTCTCAGATTTTCCAGTAACTTCGGCTCTTTTCTGTCTGATTTCTCTGTACCACTCGGGCGAGTGAGCTTTCTTACTCGGTCGAATGGAATTCTTTGCTCGGCCGGGTGAACGTCTGAAATTCGTTGTGCGTATTCGTTCTACTCAGGCGAGTGTGATCTTTCACTCAGCCGAATGACCAGTCTTGGTCGGCCGAGTGAGGTGCTCCTGAGCTTATTTCTTCTCCTTTTTGCCTCCTCGTCGCTCCTATCGATTTCCTTCTTCCTCCGCTCATCCTCTATCGCTGATAACTTATCAAATAAGCCGTGGGCGACACTCCAAAGTGCGTGAAACTCTTTTGATCTCGTTTTCGCTCCAAATCGCTCCATATCTCCTGACATACGACAAAAACAAGAAATAGTGAAAAGCATCACAATATTGTCGAATAATTGTGAAAAACGCGATATGGGAGATGCTTAGCCCAAAAATGTGCTTCTCTCAAGCGAAAGAGTCCGTGCAAGTAATATTGATCTGGGAGTCCAGATGTCGAATCCTCGGGAGAAAATCTGTTGCAACCACAAAGCTTAAATCAAATAGAAATTCAACATAAAGAGACCAACCACTTTTAATGATGATAGTTTGAATGGGATTTGAACGTGGTTTTCAATTTGTGAACAATACGAGCAAAAGAAACTTTCATTTATAAAAATATCTATGAGAAGTATGCATATGGTATGGGTTCATTAAGGTCCATGATTTGTATTAACTTGGTTGATTAAAGATAACTCAATGAACCCTCTTTTTGAGAGAAATTCATCGGAAAATACCCTTGTGGGGATTAAAGCACAATATTGAATACGATCGATGCTAAAGTTATAATCCTTTAAATATAAGATATGAAACTCCCTTTTGGGGAGATCAAAACTCACCCTCGTGAGGCGATCATCAACTCAAATCATGTTCTTTTGGAAGATGAAGAGAAGATTTAAAATAAAAACTATAACTTTATCAATGTTAACAATTTTAGCGTGACAATTCAACCAAGTAAATACAATTCATATCACCTAACTACACCATACCATGCACAATAATAATTTAGCCACACATACTGAAAATAATCAAGGATTTCATCACAATAAACATGGTTCTAATCAATAGAAGCAACTAGAATTGAAAATACGCAATAGAGTTCAAGAGATATCACCAAATACGCTCTATTTTAGCCTAAGAAAGCCCTCTTTCTTCCTCTCAAAGCTCTCTAAAAATTCCCTTAGGTTGCTCTCTGTAATCTCAGGGATTTGCCGCAAAAATCGCCTCCAAAATCGCCCAATACGCCAAGAATATGGCCAAAAACCCCTAAGAATACCTTATATAAGAACATTGCGGGTTTTATTGGCTTAACGAGTCGAAAACCGCTTCAATTCTTCACCCAAACCCAACATTACGGCCGGCAAAAATCTCCACCGCACGATCAATGCGGGATTGCATACGGGGGCGCCACGTGTCCTTTGAATTTCGCTCAACCCGCTCCGCTGCTTCGAATGCATCCGGATTCGCTTCCGATTGAGTCGTGAGCATTATGGGCCGTCGGATGCATGATCGAACGGCTCCAAGCACGCCACGTCGCCCAGAGAGAGCTGCTGCGCTTTCAACATGCGGTGTAGATCTCGATCGTTGGATCGCCATCGGACGGCCCGTACGCGCCCACGTCGCCAAGCGGTTGCCGCATCTGCTCGAATGAAGTGCACTGTTGGATCAAAATCCAACTCTCAAAATTAATCCACGCCACCCGCTTCCGCTTTGATTCAGGATGAGCTGCGATCCGCCATTGGATGGCAATCCAACAGTTCTGGGCTAGCCGCGTCGCCCCAAACGCCATGGCCGCAGGATGAAGCTGTGGGAGGCTGGGATGCGGCCACGTGTATGCCAAGATCGGTGCGGAGCACGTATTTTCAGCCGTATTTTCGTATTTGTAGAGTATTTCTTGCGTATTTCTCATTTAATTTGTATCCTGCATTCAAAAATTCACAGTAATTAGCACAGATCTCAGAAAAATACAAATAAATAGTCGTTGGAATCGTGAGATCGAGACCAAGCCATGAAAAATATAAAAAGGCAGAAATACTCAATAAAATCATACGTTGTGCACAATTCAAGTGATTTCTCTAATAAATGATGGTATACAATATAAGAACGTATTAGAGACCAATTAAGCATCATATGAGCACAAAATAGGGCTAAATGGGGGGTTAATATGCAATATACAATCCGAATCAGGCGATCAAAACGTCATGAAAACATGCAGAAAAAAGGTGTAAAATATGGAGTGAT